>JADANK010000374.1:0-302764 GCA_021292215.1 Lophura nycthemera | reverse complement strand
TTTTTGGAGATTTTCTTGTTGCAGCCTCCTGAGACCCAACTTAAATGAGAATGAGTGGATAGTAGTATTAGTGTTTTATCAGATACAGTAGACTCTCCTTGACATCTCTAACACGGGGCCCTGTCAGACAGCAAACCACTCTGGAGAGGTTATCTGGGTGGAAAACGGGGGCCTCATTGCCCCTCAGTGAGGAATCCTCAATTACTAAGATTCTTCACACCTTTTTGGTGGTGCTAGTTTTGATGTGATTACTGGGTTGGCCCTGCTTAATATGCTTTTTTCCTTGTTCTGATTACTATCCAGACCCTCTTCTTCTTTCCATCCCCAGAGCGTCATATCTGTTGTTCAGGGGCACTATGGCGGTAAGGTGGGAGACACCTCCTGCTGTGAGCAGAGATGAGTCCAGCACTCTTCACCTTGCATGTTGTTGTGACCTTTTTCCTCATGGTGGAAGTTGGCATAGCTTATTCCCCTTGCAGGGACTTAGGATGGGGCTGTCTGTCAGCATGTGTTGGTTCAGACTTCCTTCTACCCATCTCCCTCTCCAATTCCCAGATGCCTCTTAGCCTGGTAATTTCATCCTGCAGCCTGGCCATCTGCTTAGAAATTAATCAAACAAGGCACACCTGAACCCATGACACTCCCCCCTCTTCCCTCAGGCCCTCTGTTTACAAACAGAGAAGGACTGGTGGGAGATGTGGAGTTCAGGAGCTGTGACCATGAAATGGTAGACTTCTCACTTCTTGGTGAAGTCAGAAAGGGGGCAAGCAAAACTGCTACTTTGGACTTCTGGAAGAAGGACTTTGAACTGTTCAGGACCCTGATAGGGAGGATCCCCTGGGATTCAGTCCTGAAAGGTAAAGGGGTCCAAGAACACTGGTGTCTTTTCAAGAAGGAAGTCTTAAAGGCACAGGAGCAGGCTGTCCATCTGTGCCATAAGATGAGTTGGTGGGGAAGAAGACTCGTGTTGTAACACGATGGAAAGTGCAGCAATGACAGCAGAGCAGCAAGGTCTTAGGCTACAGCAAATGAGGATTTGCTCAAATGCAACAGCCATGGGCACAGAAATAAAGAAGCCACTTACCTTCAGAAGGCTTCAGAAAGCCTCAGGTATGCAGGGATCTCCAGTGAGATACCTTTGCCTCCACTGCCAACCCTTAAATGAGGTCTGGGAAGGGGTGGATCCTGGCATGAACCAATGATTGAGCAGGTTAAAGGTAAGCCCTTTTCATTAGGGTGATCCAGTACACCACAACGCTTGTACAATTTGACCGTTGCGATGTAGATGAGCAAAATATGAGACGACTGATGATTGGTTCATCGTTGAATTGCATGTTCCTTCATGGGCCAGTGCTTGATGGTTCTTCTGGTGGCACATAGTTTTGGACCAGGGAAAATTCACCTTGTGTTCCATCAGTCCCATGTAGTCCACCACCGGGTGTCACACTGATCTTACAGTGACAGTGGAGCAACTTGATGGCATGTTACTCCTCTCGGCAATCCTGTGGACTCAAAGATAATCGCGGGGAGTAGTACAGATGTTTCAGAGGTACAAGAAGGTAGGTCCACCCTCCACGGCAAGACACAGGCCATGTTTCTGTCCTGGGTCAACACTTCAGTTTGCAGTGGGGCATGTCCCAGCCATCTGTACCATACCCTTTGGCCTGATATCTGAGGCTGCATAACTATATCAGGCACCAAAAGGGGATCCTGATCTGCCATACAGACGTGGATTATAGTCCCCATACTGATGAAAACCGGAGTGTTGACCGCGATATCTGCAGGCCATGTACCTATTACCCGGGGAGGACTACCAAACCCCAACCTCCAATAATCTCCCCCAAGGTGCAAGTAGGCCACACCACTTGGGTCCTACCTGCACCTTCCAAAGCCATTATATTTTATGGGTACCTGAGTCTAGGTTCTCAGAGAAAGGGAGCAGAAGATTATTGTCATTGCCAGTTTGGGGTCTCACCTAATTATCGGTGCCCATAATTTGGATCCTAAGTGGGGAGGCCCATGTTCCTGTAAATTTTTCAGGGCCGGTTCTGTCTCCAGGCCTTTATTAGGTCCCACGGGTTCATGAGTCTTTTTGTCCAACTGCCGCGGGACTGGTTTGTCTTCGGCAACCTTAAGAATTCCATTATAACGTTCAATGAGGCCTGCCCCCATTGGATTTATGGCGGGGGAATCACCTTCGATGTTGTTTTCTTTTGCCCAGCTTGATCATGCACCGTAAATGGTCCCTGGTCGCTTCGGACTTGAGGTGTCCTGTGGCGCATCAGTTTATGGGGCCTTGTGGTATATGCCTGGTTTGCTTTCGGACTGGTAGCCTGCATTAACCCACTTGGGTAAATGAATTTCATGAATCATGAATCACAAAGGTTGGAAACAACCTTAAGACACTGCCAAACCCGTCTTCACTTCCCCACTTCTACCCAAAGCACTAAACCTATCTCGCAGCTCCTCATCCCCCGCCTCTTGAAAAACCGCAGGGACGGTGACCCCCCCCCTCCCTTGGCAGGCCTTCCATGCCTGACCCTCCTTGAAGAAAAGTTCTTCTTAAGTCCACCTAAACCTCCTCTGGTACAACTTGCGCCATTGCCTGGGGTCCTGTTGTTGCCTGGGAGAAGGAAGGGCCCAAACCCCTCTTCCCCAACCTCCCTTCAGGAAGTTGTAAAGGTCCAATGGGTCCCCCTGAGCCTCCTCTTTCCAACAAACAATCCCAGCTCCCTCCAGCCGCCCTCATAAGCCTTTCTCCCAGACCCCTCACCGTTTCTTGCCCTTCTCTGGCATTCAGCCCCAATGTCTTCCTGTAGTGAGGGGCCCAAATGAACACAGTACTCAGGTGCGGCCTCACCGGGAGTAAGGGGAATACCTCCCCCCCGTGGCCACCCTATTTCTTAATGCAGCCAGGATGGGCGTGGCCCTTTTTGGCCACCTGGGCACACGGGTTTTACCGGTCCCACAACACCCAGGTCCCTTTTCTTCCCACTTCCAGCCACTTTCCCCAAGCCTTAAGTGATTTGGGGTTGTTTTGGCCCAAAGTGGCAGGACCCGGACTTGGCCTTTTGACCCATTCCTTACCCCGCCCACGATCCAGCTTATCTACAGCCCTCTGAAGGGCCCCCTACCCTCATGAAGACAAACCCCACCCCAAACTTGGTGCATCTGCAAACTTCGGGGTCACCAATCCCCTCGTCTAGGTCATAAATAAAGATATTAAAACCCGTGGCCCCCCATACCAACCCCGGGGGGGGACACCACTTGAAACAGGTTGCCATTGGACTTAGTCCATTTAACCACCACCGTGGGGGCACGGGCCCCCCACCAGTTTTTACCCAAAGGATGTGTACCTCCAGGCCACGGGCAGCCATTTGACGCAGGTCAGGGCATACTCCCACCCCCTAGCTGAGGGAGGGCTAAGTAATCAACCGCCATTTGGGGAGAGGATTGTTTTCAAGCAAGATGGGCTTTTGTTTTGGGCAACGATCTCGGTTCCCTTGGAGAAGCACGCGACTCGGCATCCCTGGATGTGTCGATGCTGTATGGGCAGCCCCCAGTTTAAGGTGCCCACTTAGATTTGTCCAGATGCCGTAGTTTGATTAACCAACGGCGAATTTCAGATTGGTGGGTCAATTCACAATCCATCGAACTCTGGCCAGTGTGTTGGCTTTGTCATTTCCTGGTGAATGTTGGGATTGGTGACCAGGAATGTGGTAGACACGTACAGTCGTGTTTGACTGCATTCCATATGTCTAACCACATGTCTTTGCCTCAGATTGGTCGGGCGTGGATAGTCCATCCTGGGTGGCCCACTATGCAATCCAAAGAGTCAACCCCCAGTACACAGCCCAACTATCTGGATAGTTCAGGATACCATCACTGGGTTCCTTGGTTATAACCATCCACACAGCTTGCAGTTCTGCCCATTGGCTGCTCTGACCATCCCCCTCATCAAACCAGATTGTCTCGGTGGAGGGATGGTATGCTATCGCTCTCCACTTGCTCGGGTTGCCCTTGCTGGACCCATCTGTGTACCAAGCATCTTCAGGGATAGGATATTTCCCCTCCTGAACAGGGACTCTTCTCTGGTGGAGCAACCAGTGTTTCTTTTGGTGCATCACTGTGATACGTCACTGGGCCTAGGATCTTCTGGAGTTCTTCTTTTAATGGTGATGAAGACAGACTACTCCTTTGGCTGAGATAGGCAACCGATCATGCCACCGTTTGTGCTTGGGCCACCCCTGTCTTAGGAAGGTGGGTCAGATCTTTCACCCACCCCTGAATCGGCAGAGTGGTCTTAACTATGATTTCAGCCATTTGGGTTATCGGCTCTACCGCCTGTAATGTGGAATAGACAGCCAATAGCTGTTTTTCAGTCAGACTATATCTTTCTTCTGCTCCGTGCCAGATCTGAGACCAAAAACCAATGGGGGTCCGAACAGAACTCTGGCGTTGCCACAGGCCCCAACCAAAGCTATCCTGAGTGACATGAACGTCCAACTCGGCTGGGAGGGTAGGATCAAATATGCCCAATGCCTGGGCTTGTTTAACTGCCAGTTTTGCCTGTTGGAAAGCCTTGTGTTCCGTTCTCCCCCAGTCCCATAGTTTCCCCTTTTTCATGAGTCTGTACAGTGGCCTCAGCAGCTGCGCTAAATGAGGTATAAAGGAACTCCAGTATCCCAGTATACCTAAAAACTCCTGCAGCTGCTTTGGTGTTGTAGGGACTGGGAATACCTGAACCTTATCTATGACAGCACTGGGTAGTACTCTGGTCTTTCCTGTCCAAACCACCCCCAGGAATTTTACGGACAGGCCCGAACCTTGTACCTTCTGAAGATTTATAGCCCATTGTTTTTCTTGCAGATAGGTAGTCAATGAATCTGCTGCCTGTCCTACTGCCTCCAGTGAGTCAGATGTCAACAGGAGATCATCAATATAATGGTACAAGTTAACATTATGAGGTTTTCTCCAATTAGCCAGGTCACAAGCCAGTAGGTTATGGCAATATGTTGGCGAATGCACATGCCCCTGGGGCAGGACCTGAAAGGTCCACTGCCTGCCTCCCTATGTAAATGCGAACTGATCTTGCAATTCTTCAGCAATTGGAATACTGAAGAACACATTTGCTGAATCTAGGACACAATGGTAGGTTTTTATCTCCCTACTCAATGTGTCCATTAGGGAGGCAATATTGGGTACGGCCGCATGAATAGGCGACGTGACCTTATTTAATTCTCTGTAATCCACTGTCATTCTCCATGGTCCATCCAACTATAATTTGGATCCTAAGTGGGGAGGCCCATGTTGTCTGTAGCATTTTCTGGGCACTGGGTCTGCCATCTCTAGGCCTTTCATTCAGGTCCTGCAGGGTTCCTTAGGATCTCCTTGTCCACCCCTGCAGGGACTGACAGTCTGTCCTCAGGGTAGCCTTAAGTATACCATTATAGCATTCAATAAGGCCTGCCCCCATTGGATTATATGACAGGTGGAATCACCACCCCTGTCTTAGGAAGGTGGGTCAGATCTTTCACCCACCCCTGAACTGGCAAGGTCGTCTTCACTATAAATTCAGATGTTTTGGTTATTGGCTCTACTGCCTGTAATGCGGAGTAGGCATCCAGGAACTGTTTTTCAGTCATATTGTAACTCTCTTCTGCTCCATGCCAAACCTGAGACCAGAACCCAATCGGGGTTTGAAAGATATTCTGGCGTTGCCATAGGCCCCAGCCAAACCCATCCTGAGTTACATGGACATCTATTTCAGCTGGAAGGGTGGGATCGAATATACCCAGCATCTGGACCTGTTTAACATCTAGTTTTGCTTGCTGGAAGGCCTCTTGTTCCATTCTCCCCCAGTCCCATCTGTGGCCTTTCTTTGTGAGTCGATACAAAGGCTTCTGCAGCTGTGTTAAGTGGGGTATAAAGGAATGCCAGTATCCCAGTATACCCCAAAATTCTTGCAGTTGCCTTTGCACAGTAGGGACTGGGAACACCTGAACCTTGTCTATTATCACACTGGGTAGTACTTTGGTTTTTCCCGACCAAACTATACCCAGGAATTTCACCGACAGGCCTGGTCCTCACATCTTCTGTGGGTTTATAGCCCACCCTTTCTCTTGTAGATAGAGAATGAATCTATTGCCTTTCCTAATGCCTTCAGTGAGTCAGACATCAACATGAGATCATCAATATAGAGGTACAGTTTGATGTTATTAGGATTATTCCACTCTGCTAGGTCACACGCCACTAGGTTATGACAATACATAGGTGAGCGCGTGTACCCTTGCAGCAGAACCTGAAAGGTCCACTACCTGTCTCCCCGCGTAAATGCAAACTGATCTTGTGATTCTTCATGAATGGGAATACTGAAGAATGTATTTGCCAAGTCTAGGACACAATGGTAGGTTCCTATCTCCCTACTCAATGTGTCCATCAAGGAGGCAATATTGGGTATGGCTGCATGAATGGGTGGCATGACTTTATTTAATTCTCTGTAATCCACTGTCATTCTCCACGTGCCGTCTGACTTTCATACTGGCCATATGGGGGAATTACATAGGCTATGTGCAGGTCTTAAGATCCCTACTTTTTCTAGTTCCTGCACCATTCTAGAGATTTCCTCTTGCCCCCCGGGAGTCTATACTGTTTAGTGCTAGTAATCTGGCATGGCTCTGGCAGGCAAATAGGCTCATGTTTCTCATGGCCTCTTAATATCGCCTGCACTGCCCAAATACTAATACATCTCTCTCTCAATCTGAACTGTTCTATGGTCATTTGGAAAGTCACACCCCATACTATATCTATGCCCAGTATATATTCTGGGACTGGGGCAATAGACACCTTACACTCCCGGGGTGGGAGACACCCAACCGTCAACCTCAACCATGTCTGGGTTACGGGGATTGTCTGTCCCCCAAACCCACCAATCATCACCCTACCCCCATGGAATTTTGTCAGATCACCATAAATAATCGAGGTTTCTGTGCCCATGTCTACTAATGCCATAACCCACTATTTGTTCCTCTGGGACCAAAAAACAGTTAATTCAACATAGGGCCTCTGGTCCCATCCAAGGGCACTAGGTACAGGGGGGTTGGCATTCCCCATCATGAAATTACCTGCACAATAGCCAATTCTTTTTCCTCAGGTGGCTCAGGCACAGCGGCCTGTTTCACTTGAGGAGGCTTTTTCCTTTTGTTAGAAAATATGGCCATATGGGGAAATTCTATGGGCTATGTGCAGGCCTTATAATTTCAACTTTTTCTAATTCCTGCACCGTTCTTGATATTTCATCTCGTCCACCCGGGAGTCTATACTGTCTCACATTAGTAATCCAGCACCGTTCCAGCTGGCAAATAGGCTCATGCTTCGCATGGCCTCTCAATATTGCCTGCACTGCCCGGACACTAATGCATCTTTGTTGAAATCTGAACTCTCCCGCAGTTGTCTGGAGAGCCAGATCCCATAAAATGTCTATGCCCAAGATGTACTCTTGCACTGGAGCAATAGACACTTCATACTCCTGGGGTGGGAGACACCCAGTGCCCAATTTCAACCATGTTTGGGTGACTGGAATGGTCTGTCCCCTAAAACCACCAATCATCACTCTATCTCCATTAAATTTAGTCGTATTCCCATAAATTATCGATGTTTCTGCACCTGTATCAACCAACACCATAACCCTCTGAATATTCTTCCGAGACCAAAAAATTGTCAACTCTACATAGGGCCTCTGGTCCTGTCTGGAGGGCCTAGGGGAACTAACATCCACTGTCACACCATAAATTGTCCTATGGCTAAGTTTTTTACCTCCGGTGGCTCAGGCATCGTGGCCCGAGTCACCTGAGGAAGCTTCTTTTTTCTACTAGGAACTAGAAATATTCCAAGTTCCATGTTGTTGTTGGTAGTTTGTCAATAATTCTTACCCTAGGTTTTTTGGGGTGATTTTGAAATTTTTGATTGTCCTTCAACTGCTTCCATAGCTGAAGGAGGACATGATTGGGCTGGCGATCAATTTTTGCAAATTGATGAACCCCAGCCCAGATTAAGTCATTAAACATTTGTTTTCAGGATACCCGTATGGGTCCCGATTGAGGAGTTCGTGGGGTGGGTCTCCTGGTTTTAGTTACTGGAAGGACCTCTGCCTCTTCCAACGTTCAAATATTGTGCCTGGTTCAAAGGCGCTCTGTCTCCCCTAGATCGGCTACCAGCTGGGCAGCCTGTTGGACCACGGCCTCTGAGGCTACTAGGGGGTTTAGTATGGAAACTAGAGTTCCATACAGGTGGGAAGGGGCCTGTTGCAGGATCAGGTCTCTCATGCCTGCTGAGAATTTTACCATGTCTGGGCTTTCTAATGTGTCTTCGTATATTGCCTCTCTTATACCCAGTTCGCAAATATAGTTTTGAAGGTTCTCCATGGAGGACCATAAACCTGCGTGTAATGGTGCAGCGTCTGATGCATGGACTCAGATGTGAACGATCCAAATAATTTATTACATGTTCTCACGTCACTTATATACCTTCACAAGTTTTCTTTTTCTAGCTTTCCCATCCACCCCTACAACTTTCCCATCCACCTTTACATGTCAACAGAGTATTCTACACTTCAACAGTTCATGCGGGCACTTATCCAATCAGAGCTGTGAGCTGTTCTTTCTTAGTCCTACAACTTTATGAAGTTGCATGTCAGATAGAATCAATATTAGTGGGCAAATGTGCTAGAGTATCACTAAGGGCATTACTTTCTTTAGCTGGCTAACAACCTAACTTGGTGAATGTGGCTAAAGCTTGAGTAGTACTGTTTCAAGATACATTTGGATCTGAGGGTCAGGATGTCGCAGAAGCAGTGACGCAAGCAAACTATGCATTCAGAGCAGCACTGAGGGTTATGAGTTTTAGTCAACATATGCACACACACACACACACACACACGCACACAGGCATCCATTTTAGACAATCCTGTAAGCGGGAAGCAGAAAATCCCTAAGCTAGTGCAATATTACTTATTGACCCTTGAGAAACAGCAAACTGCAGAAAAGGAAAGAGAAGGAACACGTTGGCGGTGGATGCAATAGGCAGTGCCAACAGGGCGTCCCCTGATCAAAGTGCACTTTTCCTCTCTCACCCACCACAGATTCTCTCCTGCTTTTATTCTTCTCAGGATCTGAAGGGTATTTTGCATTTGTACACCGTATCCACATGGCCAGTATGTGATACAGAGCCCAAGTGGAACACCTGCTTGCAAAAGAGAATAAACTACCAAGGTTAGCTCTCTTAGCATGTGCCTTTGTCTCAAGTGATGCATGGCCGTATTTTAAAAATCCTAATTACTGGGATGAAAGAGAGTTAATCATTCTATAATACAGGATCATCCTTTTGCCTGGGATTCTTTTCCCGGTTTTGTCTTTGCAAATTAAGAAAAGGTTAATTGATAGGTTGATAGCATCATAACCGAGCGTTACTAATACATTAAAAGAGCTATTCCCATAGATTCCAGCATTGGTAACATCAAATCCTGTTCACATTCGATCTACTACTAAAATAAAAGAAACACACTACAACCTAGATAATGCCTAATAATTCTAATTCTTGAGACTGCATTGGGAACACAGGAAAATCACCCACTATGTCATACCATAACTAATGTTATTTGCAATACAACAAGTTACGAAGCAATACCAATAAGTAAGAAGTACACAATCCCAGTCATTATAAAGGCTGGATGCTATTTTTTGCCTTGAGATAAAGCCAAATGTATCGTGCTGGAACCCACGTAGAGCCAGTCCCTGTGGAAACACAAGCATATCCACAACCCCAAGTTACCAGTGGTAAGGGACCTTCCCAATGCCCTGTGGCCATATTCCGAACGTTAACCATTGGCCATTCCTTGAGCATTGGGGAGGCCCCAAAATGACGATCCACACGAGTTGTATCTGTATGATCACGATTCAAAAAATTCAGCACAAGCAAAGCCTTCCATAATCTCTCTTGTGGTGTGCCTCCCGTATTCCCTCTTTTTTGTTTATTAAGAATATACTTCAATGTTTGATGACTACGCTCAATGACAACTTGTCCAGTGGGAGGGTGAGGAATGCCTGTAATATGTCTAACCCCCCATTCTTGGAGGGAAGATTGAGTGGCCTTAGAAGTATACGCAGGTTCATTATCTATTTTTATAGTATGTGGAATCCCCATAGCAGCGTAAGCAGATAACCAGTGTTTACGGGCATCGCGACTGCGTTCATCTGTATGTGCTGTGGCAAATATGTAAGAAGAATGAGTATCTATTGTTACATGTACATATTTTACATGGCCAAATTCGGGAACATGAGTGACATCTGTCTGCCACAGTTGAAGAGGTGCTGTGCCACAGGGATTTGTCCCAATTTGAGGCAAAGGAGCAATTGCCTGGCAGTCTGGGCATATTAGAATAATGTTACGGGCTTGATTCACTGTCAGTTGGAATTGTTTTTGTAAGGCTCTCCTATTCTGATGGAAAAATTGATGGGAGAGTTGTGCTTGCTGAAATAATTGAGGGGTAGCAAAGGTGACTGTGGCTTGATCAGCCTTACGGTTGCTCTCAGTTAAAGGACCAGGCAACGTAGTGTGTGATCGAATATGCATAATGAAATAAGGAAGAGTACGGTGAGAGACACAATGTAAAACTTGCTTGAGCTGTGCAAACAAAGCAGGTTTGTTAACTTCCTTAAGAAAAGGTCCTTCAATCCGCTGAATGATACCTCTAACATACAAAGAGTCAGTTATTATATTAAGCTTTTGTTCTGAAAAAAATTTGAAAAGCTCTGACGTGCGGAAATCAAAACCTATAACCTTTAAGGATATAGAGCAGGTATGTTTTATTAGCGATGCACATACACCCTGGTGCAAGGGGAATAGGTCCACCTAACTTGCACACTGTCAGGCTGAACTAATACATAATCAATTGTTTCCAGGAATTCGGATACATATTCATTACATTCCCGAGAATCCATTAGCATGCAGACCCTCCCCCTCATGCGTGCATAGTGAGTCGTGGGGGTCCCCTCCTGGTGGTCGTGGAATGAAGAATCATCGTCTTCCTCACGAAGGCTCATAGTCTATCTCTCTGTAAACTTCTGACCCTGCAGGAGGGGCAGCCTCCAAACCGGTTCTTGCTTGCCCTGTGGACATCTAATCACCTCACTGCCAGATGTCCTCTGGCTGTTCTTAACTCTTATATTTATGGCCTTCATCCCCCTCATTATCCCAGACCTAGTGTCTGCAATCCCCATTCTTCCAACAACCTCTACATATTTGCTTCTGTAAACTATCTTCTACCCTTTGTTTCTGTGAACCATCTTTTACTCTTCAGCTCAAGCTACTGCAGCGAGTTCTACAATTTGAGGTGATCCACTGACAACACGCCATCGTGTAGCAGTCGCACGGCAGAGAACCACTGCTCATCTGTAAATACAGTAACAGCATTAGGTATTGGAACATGTGAAGGTAACATATTAGTAGTAAGGGACAGATCACTCAAATTAAGTAGTAATTGATGTTTGGGGGGATGGGTGAAGATTTGTCCAGTATAGTCTGCCATAGCAGTTTGTAAAGCAAGCGATTGTGCAAGCATCCAATCTAAATCTTTTTTAGTAGAAGGTATGTAGATGGAATCAGGATCAAGAGCTCGTAAAATTTGTAGACAATGTCGACCTCGCTGTATTAGCATTGTAAAACATCTCCACTCGTGATGTAATGGTTTTTGAAAATGTATGCGGTAAGAATATCTATTCGAGGATAATGAGAGGATCTTTTCCTGAGGTATCCCATTGACATAACAAGCTATATGGCTGATAGGAGTTTGATATTATAATAATAAGAGATACTGGAAACGCGATGGCTATATCGATGTTGCAATGATGTTATTACAGAGTCTAAGCATTGTAGCGCTTCTGGTGTTAATTGTCTTTTAGAGGTTAGATCTGGGTCTCCTTTGAGTAGCTGGAATAGAGGGTGTAGCTCTTGAGTAGTAATACCCCAAAGCGGTCGCAGTCAATTGACGCTTCCTAATAATTTTTGCAGATCATTTAATATCTGTACGAGGTACTATTTTGAGGATTTGCGGCTGAATGGTGTGAGATGTGATTTTCCATCCTAAATATTTCCATGGAGAACTAAGCTGTACCTTTTCTTCTGCTATTTGTAAACCGACAGATTGGACTGCCTGCCGGACGAGCAGTAAAGCGTCCTTTAGATCCTCTTCCTGTTCTGCTGCTATTAATAAATCGTCCATGTAATGATAAATAAGGATGTGAGGTCTAGCTTTTCATACTGGTTGTAATGCATTTGCTACAGTCAGTTGACATATTGTTGGACTATTAAGCATTCCTTGTGGTAACACAGTCCACTGATACCGCTGAGCAGGGCTTTGTTGGTTGATGGAGGGCACTGAGAAAGCAAATCGTGGTGCGTCTTTTGGATGAAGTCGAAATGTAAAAAAAACAGTCTTTTAAATCAATGACTGCTATAGGCCAATTTGAAGGTAATGTTGAAGGTGAAGGAAGACCAGGCTGCAACGTATCAGCATCACCCCGTACTATTGCTTCTTTTCTGCACTGCTCTAAAGCATAGTAGTAGGCTGTAGAAAAATTTTTCTTTCCCACACCGTTCAAATTATCATCAGGAGGGAAAATGTTCGGTTCGTCTTTGGGATCTACTGGACCAGGATCAAAAGTTCCTCTGGTTCCGGCCCGTCCTTGTCTTTAACCAAGTTACATGCAAGCTGCAGAGATGCAGCAACAGGCGACGTAGGTGGGGCGGATGGCGGCAGCGTCACGGCGAGCGACGTGGGCGGGGCGGAGGGCGGGAGCGGCGCGGCGAACGTCGGGGGCGGGGCGGAGCGGATGGTGGCAGCGCGGGTGGGAGTCGCGATTTCTCTTCTCCCCAGCCAGGGACGGGGTCGGAGCCGCGGATCGAATCCGGGCGGGGGCTGCTTTCCGTACCGAGGGGCATTGGCGGGGGTAGGAGGGAGGGCGATGGGGAATAGTCAGACGAAATTCTTCCTTGTCCAATTTGTTTAAGCTCTTCCATTATTTGGCGCCAAACTGGTAAAAGTTTAGCATCTGTTCTGTCTTTAGTAATAGAAGCCTCCCAGAGTTTTGTGCCAATTTTGTCCCAAAGCTCTCCATCAAGAGAGAACCCAGTTATCAGAAATTCAGGGACATTTTTGCTTATCCATTTAAGAAAAGTAGCTAATGCTGAAGTAGATACAGGCTGATTCTGAAACTTTAAAACTATCCATAATACTTTGAGATTTACTTGCTGCTCCTTCGTTGGTGAACTCCCCATAGTTTCCAACTTCTCACCTTCTGTCCTGCAGAACAGTGTGGGCATGCACGAAATAATCTCTCCGTAGTTCAGTCGGGCAATGCTGCCAGACCAGGCTTGCTCAGCCTCGGCTTGATTTGCTCCACGCAGTAGACACCATTTGCAGCGTCTGATGCATGGACTGAGATGTGAACGATCCAAATCATTTATTACATGTTCTCACATCACTTATATACCTTCACAAGTTTTCTTTTTGTAGCCTTCCCATTTGCCCCTACAACTTTCCCATCCACCTTCACATCTCAACAGAGCATTCTACAAACACACTTCAACTGTTCATGTGGGCGCTTATCCAATCAGAGCCGTGAGCTGTTCCTTCTTCTTCTAGAGGCATCCTTGGTTCTCATACTGTTTATCTTGTTCCACAGCTGCTGCTCTGTACAGTCCTTCTTGTATTCCCACATAATGGTATATCAGATGTATTGGGCCAAACCATATAGCATGCTGCCATCACCCAACCAATTATTGAGTGATTCTCGTTGGTATATTGGATGGCAGCGTATAGCTTCTGTCTAAGGGCAGGGTGTACAGTAATGGATGCAAATTTACAGACCTCTGGCCTACTGGCCATAACACTTTCCACCCCTGAATCCCGTAATATCAGAGGCCAAGCTGGCACACTTTCTCTAGGCTTTTGTCGTAATCGCTGTACCAGGTCCATTAATTCAATTGCCATATAAGGACGGGCTGTCACATGTAAATGGGTTTGGGCAAGAGGCACCCCTGCTGGTCTATCTTGTATTTTTTTTATTATTATTATTTTTAGTTATTTCAGGATGGATCTCAAGGGGATCCACTGCAAGTGGAACTTTGAGATCCTATTTCAAAGTCTCATCTTCTGGATCAACCAGGTCCATTGATTCAGGAACTTTGGTATCATCTATTGAAATGTTACAAACCTACTTTATTGGGAAATTTAGGCTTGATTTTTTTCCTGTCAGTATACCGAGTTGTCTAATTTTTCTATGTGGTCTCGTAATAACTAATTTTCATTTTCTAAAGTATTGGTTCTCAGTTCAGCCTGATTTAAAGCAATTAATAGAGGCTATGCCACAGTATAAGTAGCTGGTTGATGTTCTTTTGTGACTAATATGTCTTTGCTTAATCCATGTAAATAACCTGCCATATGGGATAGAGAAGGAATAATTCCCGTAAACCACAGGGTACCACATTTTTCAATTATAGTTGCCAGTTAATAGTAAGGTGATCCCAGAAATCCTGGGATGGCATTGTCTAGGGAGGTAACGTTCTCCCCCAAGCCATTTAAAGATACTCCAAAGTAAAACTTTTTTTTTTTTTTTTTTTTTTTAAATTTTGGCCTGTCTGACTGGCCGACTATATAATTAACAAATGCACAGTTAGAAGAGTAGCATAGTTAGAATGGTATTTTACAGGTTTAAAGTTACAAAGATTATCATGGTGGAAACAGACAATCAAAAACAAACCAAATGTTCCCCTATGTCCTAAGCTCCCAGTAGAAAACTCCAAAGGAAGGGATCACCAGAAAGAAATTCTCCAGTTGCAGTCAGCCCTTAAATGGGGTCTAGGAGAGGTGGAGCCAGGCTCCACCCCTTCTGGTCACACAGGTGAATTGTCTTCACTTGTGCTCCCATGGCTGACTCAGTCCTTGCCTCAGGTGATTAATCAGTGGTTCAGGCTGTGACTCAACAGATCCCATACAGTCCTGAGTTTTTATTATGAAAAATATATTTTTTTTTGTTATAAGAGACTGAGCCCAAACTATTTTCTCTTTCCTCAGATCTATCAAAGTTTGAGTCTTTGCTGTTTATTACAAAGAAGCATCAAACAAATGCAGTCACTTGAGAATGAACAATGACAGACTACTTGATGCAATAGTTTTTTCAATTGAATTTTGTGTGCAAATATTGCCTTTGAAATTGTTGGGAATTTTTTTTATCATCTTTTTGTGTAACTAGGGTTACTTGACAAGGAATGACTAATCCTAATTATGCTTTTATGAGACATTTAGATAGTCCTAGAGCTTTGAGGATAATTTATTTATGGAAAGTTGTTCCGTTGCTTATGTTTGACAGACTCTTTGCTGAAGGAAATGATCAGCAATATATGTTAAAAATTAATATGCTGAAAAAAATAATTTACTTTCACAAATATCTCAAAAAATTGACATAATCCTTACCATAACACAGACTATATTCATTAAAATATTGTATATTTAGAAATAAACAGCTTTGTAAAGTAACTACACAAGGTGTTTGGAATTTTAAATTGGGAAAGAGAAGTCCTCTGTGCAGCTGATTAGTTGCCTTCAGGCTTATATCTGTTTTACATTGTGGGAGTTTAGTTTTCTTTAACCTTGGAGGAAATCAAAAGAAAATGCACAGGACTGAAGACATCCTGAAATCTCAGAATTTTAGTAATCCAGTTTATCCTTAAATTCCCATAGGGATGCATGGGGTTTTTTTGGGAGGTTTTCACAGGGAGCAGGAAGTGGCAGAGGTGGCCTCTGTGAGATGAGTTCAGGAGTTTCCCCATATTAGATAAGAGCCAGTTCTAGCTATCTCAAAAAAAGGCCCGCTGCTTTGCAAAGCTGAGCCAATGAGCAACACAGGTTGTGCCTCTGTGAGAGCATATTTAACAAAAGGTTAAAAAAAAAAAAAAAAAAAAAGCCTGTGCCACAACAGCTGGGAGAGAGGAGTGAGAAAATGTATAGAGAAATAATCCTACATACAGTAAGGTTAGTGAAGAAGGAAGGGGAGGAGGTACTCCAGGTGCTAGAGCAGAAGTCCTCCTGTAGCCTATGGAGAAGACCATAGTGGAGCAGATTGTCCCCCCTACAGCTCATGGTGTACCATGGTGGAGTAGATATCCCCCCTGCAGCTCATGGAGAATCCCATATCATAGCAGGTGGATATGACCTGAAGAAGGCTGCAGCCTATGGAGAGTCAAGGTAGGAGCAGATTCTGGGCTGGAACTGCAGCCTGTGGAGAAGAGCCCATGGTGGAGCAGTTGGTCTGGAAGGATCTGCAGCCTATGGGGAGAACATGTTGGATCAGTTTGAGAAGGACTGCATCCCATAGGAGGGACCTCATGCTGGAGCAGGTGAAGAGTGTGAGGAAGAAGGAGCAGCAGAGACATAGCATTTTGGACTGACTGCAACTTCCCCATTCCCTTTGGCCACTGGGAGGAGGTAGAAGAGTGTGGAAAGGGGGGGAAGATGTTTTTAGTTTGCTTTTAGTTCTTATTGCTCTAGTCTGTTATCATTAGGCAATAAATTACATTTATCTCCCTATGCTGAGTCTGTTTTGCCCATGATGGTAATTGGGGAGTGTTCTCCCTATACTTATCCCATGAAGTTTTTTTTATCATATTTTTTCTCCGTTCCTTTTACAAGTGGGGGGTAAAAGAGCAGTGTAGTGGAACTCAGCTGCCCACTGATTTGAAGCCACCAGAAGGAAAATAGCAAAATAGGGCAACACTTAGAAATACTGTTATTGTGAAGCTATTATAATGAACTTTGAAGGAGGCAGGGAGATTTGGTGTATTGTATGTTTAACTAATACACCAACGCAACCACTAAATCAAGATTTTTTACACGTACTTTGTGAGAAATAACTGAAATGATTTTTCAGACACTGGATTAAAAAGTTTTAATTTGTTTTAATTGCAGTTGCAGGTGTCCTTCAAGCAGGAGCACACAACCAAAAACACATCACATCCTTAGATACCCTATCCTCCAATACCAAGAATACCTCTCCTGTTTCCCTGTTGATTGAGTACTCCAGGTTCACAATCTGTCCAATGCTTGCTATGGTATTTACAGCCTGATTCCACCAACTTTTGATCTCTCTCTCATGATCTGTTACCTCTTGTTTATCGTGTCCATCTAATCCATTTCCCTAATCTTGACACTTGAGCCTCTCACTATCTGCTTATCTGTTTATCCAAACGTACCCTAGCTAGTATGTGAGGCTGGGAAAAAATAAAAACAACTCTAACTCTCACATACTTGAACTGTGCAAGCACTTTGTTTCTAATGCTTTATCATTAGACTTGTGTTGATTTCAAAATCCTCACTTGCAAGAATTATTGCTTGACTATACCTTGTTAGGAGTAAGGAAAAAGCTTTCCAGAGTGGGGAAAAAAAAAAAAAAAACCCACAATACTACAACATCTGAAACACTCTCTTCTCCCTTCAAGTTTAGATGTAATTTCAAAATATATCTGGATGCTACTGAACTTGGACCCTACAAGTAATCTATAGTGTTATTGTGTTTTTTCCATTTACAGTAGAAAAACTATATTGATGAGATAATTCACTTGAATAAAGATAGATTCAGGTACGTAGATTCATTGGGTAATATTGATTTTGGCATTACTCTGTAAGGATAAAAATAAAAGATGTTAAATTGTCAATGGCTTAAGGGCTGGTTCAGCCCAGTTCTGTGACTAGTGGGGTGGAGGGATTTGCGAATCTGCGCCTCTGGAAAGGGGAAACAGGGGATCCCAAATAATTAAAAACAGTGGCAACAATCTGAGGAGAAACAAACTAATTTACTAAATATGGTATCGGAGTAATTTACTAAGTATGGTATCTCTTCAGACCCCCTGTACACTTGACTCCAGAATCCCAGGGGTCGGCCTCAGGTCTCTCCTGAGGCTCTTTGCCACAAACTCTAAGTGTGACCTTTCTCTCCAGCAGCAGTGTAGACGATGTTCTTTACATCCTGTCCCGTCCGTACTGGCCCCAGGGCCATGGCATGGGCTATCTCCTGTTTGATTTCCTTGAAAGCCTGCTGCTGCTCAAGATCCCACACAAAATTATACTTCTTCCATGTCACCTGATAAACAGGGCTTACAACGAGTCTATAGTTTGGAACACGCATTTTGCTAAAGCCCACTACGCTGTCATGGAGTTATCTAGATGAATCTGTGCCCGTGACAGGGGGCAGCAGGCCCGTAGGCCCCCTGGCCCCAAAATGGGAAGGGAAAAGGGAAAGGGTAGGGAGATGGGAGCTGGGCTCAAAACAGAACAGCAGCAACGATCTAAGGAGGAAAATGTAATTTTATTAAATATGATATCAGAATGCAAGATAACACAATATAATACAATATAATAGAAATTGAGGGTAATAAATCAAATAAAATAAGGGAGAGAGTGTCTGAAACCGAAAAGCCTACTTTGATCTGAAGGCACACGGCTGGGAAGCATGCCCACACACTGCCAGACAGTGAGTGAGAGAGAGCCAGAGAGCAAGATCCCATGACTTCCTCCCATGGCTTATCTTCCTCTCTGAACGTGAAGCCCGTGGGATATGTAGTTGTCTCCAGAGAGGTGTCAGTCCACATAATTGGAGTATTAACTCTTTAATTACCCATGCTTTGCATGATGTTATGATGTAGAATACCGATAACAAAATTATAAAACCATGACATTCCACCCCTTATTCTACATCACTACATCATGCTTAATATATACATATATATACAAACAAACAATAATTAAAATGCAGGGGTCGGCCTTGGGCCTTTCCTGAGGCTCTTTGCCACAAACTCCAAGTGGGACCTTTCTCCCTGGCAGCAGTGTAGAGGATGTTCTTTACATCCTGTCCTGTGCGTACTGGCCCTAGGGCCACAGCTCGGGCTATCTCCTGTTTTACTTGCTTGCTGCTGCTTAGGGCCCCATGTAAAATTATACTTCTTCCACATCACTTGATAAAAGGGACTTACAATGAGGCTATAGTTTGGAACTGACTAAAATACTGGCTTAGTTTCTCGGGATCCCACAGGTGTTCAAGAGTGAAATCCCATGACATTGTGGGTCCCCATGCTTCTAAGATTTTTCCTAAACCTCTCCATATTCCCTGCCAGTCAGCATTCTCTGGTTTTGGAGGAGACTCCTTCCACATAACACAAATGGATAGGAATACATTCAGGGAAATCAGTAACATGCACAGGAGTATGCCCACTAAAATGAGCATTAATTCGGCATTCAAAAAACGTGTGACAAACTGAGAAGAAAGCCTGGAAACCGGTCTGAACATAGTGTTGTTTGCAAAATTAGCTATTCCATTTGGGATGTGTCAAGATTCAAATCATACCACATAGCATATAAGTACCATGCAGGTGTCTCCATCAGTGCCCTTATTTGGTTATATAAAAACACAATTCCACAACAAGAAATCATGACATTGATAATTGGCCAATATGTCACAAGGAACATAATAGCTTTTAATCCCTTAGACAGCGCCCCCATGATAAAGAGTGGGTTCATCACTGGTATCTGCTAAAAAGGGATATTGAATTGAAGGGATATGAATTGAAGCTAACAAGATGAGGAAAAAAAAAAAAGGAAAAAGGCACTTCCCAGACTAAGCAGTGCTCAAAGTTTACAAATATCCCAGAATACTGGCAGTACGCCTGGTCTTTCAAGGTCAAGTTTTCCAGCACAGAAACCTGAACTGCTGATAAAGTTCCCTAATGAAGGTCTCCGAGAGCAGAGAGAGAGATCCATTCTAAAAGCTAAAAAGCAGCTAATGCCCACATCCTCCACCAAAAACTGTCACGGAGTTAACTAGATCAATCTATGCCCGTGACAGGGGGGCAGTAAGCCCCTGGGTGCCCCCGGCCCCACAAAATGGGAAGGAAAGGGAAAAGGGATAGGGAGATGGGAGCTGGGCTCAAGGAAGGGAAAAAAAACAGCAGCATCTATGGAGGAAAACTTATTTTACTAACTATGATATGGGAATGCAAGATAACACAATATAATACAATCTAATTGAAATTGAGACTAATAAATCAAATAAAATAAGTGAGAGAGAGAGTTCCTGAGACCGAGTCAAACCTGCAAAGCTTGGAACGGCTAGGAAAGCACCCTCCATCACCCACTGCCAGGCAGTAAGAGACCACCCAACCAGGAAGGGCCAGATCCCATGACTTCCACAACATACAGGGACAGGTACCCGGAATTGGAGCATTAACACTTTAACTCCCAGTGCACTACATGGTGTTATGATGTGGAATACCGAAAACTAAAAATCACAAAACCATAACAACTTCATGCATGGAGATTGTGTATGGATAGACAAGAAATTTTGGGCATAAGTGAATTTGAGAGAAAAGTCTATAGCTTGAGTCCTATCATAAATAAGAGGTGTGGAAGGTGAGTAGTTACTGAATAGGGAAAACACTCATTCCTAGTAGTGGACATAGCTTCTCCTTTATGGTTTTTGCAGCTTCTGTAAAAGATATTCCTTTTGTGTAATTGTAGAATTCCTTTTCTCTTATTTTGGAAGGTTAAATGCTTTTCACTGTATAAGATTCAGAGTCTCTTAGCAGAGGACAAAAATCAGTTTTGTGTTGAATCACTGCTGAATGGATGTTTTTTTATACAGTGTTTTAACTACCTGAGCTGATTTAGTTAAATCATACTGTCAATGGTTTATAGGCTGGTTCAGCCTGGTTCCGTGACTAGGGGGGCGGAGGGATTTTGCAAAATCCACGCCTCCGGAAAAGGGAAACAGGGGACCCCAAAATAATTAAAAACAGTGGCAACGATCTGAGGAGGAACAAACTAATTTACTAAATATGGTATCGGAATGCAAGAAAACACACTATAATACAATATAATTAGAATTGAAGCTAATAAATCAAATATAATGAGAGAGAGAATGTCCGAAAGGTGGATAGGCCTCACCATAAAGCTGAGGTGAGATGCGCGGTCCGGTTGAGCAGCAGGGAGGAGAGCCTGACAAAGAAGAGCCCATCAGGTGTCCTTGCCAGGGGTTATATCTCCTCTCTGACCGCAGAGCTCCCTGGGGTATGTAGTTGTTCTTCCCTTCCAGACAGGTGCCTGAAACTGTAGTATTAACAGTTAAACTCCCAGTGCACTACATGATGCTATGATGTGGAATACTGATAACCAAAAATCATAAAACCATGACACATACTTTGTCTCATAAACTGCAAATCGAAAACATGAAATCTGTGTTCACATTTTGATGATGCCCTTACTTTACTTTTCAAAAATGTTTTTTTTTTTTTTAAAGATATGTACATATACTTTTAATTTTTTTTTCCTCATTTATCTATGAGCTGGCTAATGATTTGATGACAATTAGTGGTTGCAGTCCAGTCCTAAAGTCTTTTGGGTTTCTAGTCACACTTTTTGTAATATCATCTTTTAATTTCTAGCTAATAGTTCTTATAAATGTGCAAAGGAAAGTTCTATTTACTCGGTCTTAAGTGCTGCTTAGCATCAGCTAAAACACTGCTGTGTTATCAGCACTATTTTCATACAAATCCAAAACACAACAGTACACCAACTACTAAGAAGAAAATTAATTATATCCCAACTAAATCAGAACTCAAACTTTACTTTTTTGAAATTATTTGACATTACACAGTGTTTCAGGGTATGTTTGGATCCGAGATACAGAATGTCTCAGGAGCAGACACAAGCAAACTGCGCACTCAGAGCAGCACAGAGGGTTACGAGTTTTATTCAACATACATACAATCATACACACAGGCATCCACTTTAGATTATCCCAGTAAGCAGCAAGCAGAAGCTCCCTAAGCAAGCACACTATTACTTACTGACTCCTGAGAGATGGACAAAACACCGAGAAGGAGAGGAAAAAGGAACATGCCAGCAGTGGATTTGATAGGTAGTGCCAGCAGGGTGTCCCCTGCTTCAAAGTGCACTTTTCCTCTCTCCCCCACCACAGCCTCTCTCCTGCTTTTATTCACCCCAGAGTCTATAGGGTTTTTTCCACTTGCACACTGTACCCGTGGCCAACGCATGACATAGAGCCCAAGTGGAACACCTGCTTGCAAAATAAGTTATTGCAAAACAAGGTAAACTACCAAGGTCAGCTCTCTCTGCAAAAAAATTTTCCCTTAAAACTGTCAGAATACTTTGTTCCATCCCAGAATCATTCTTCATACAGAGGCCTTTAGGTCCTCTCTCAGTCCAATTATTGGAGGAGATGGCTTAACATATATATATCCAGAGGAAGATTAAGGCAACAAAAGAGGCCAAATGCTGTCCAATGATTTATTACAAATTCTAAGCTACTAAGGAATGTGGGGAAGATGGGGAAGTTAGCAAAAGTAAAGAGAGAAATCCTAGCGAATGGTTTACAAAGCAGGGATAGTCACCACCAGGGATCCAGCGACGTCTCGTTGGTCCATAGGGAGGCAGCAAGTCAGTCAGTGAGGTTTTGTTGATCCACACAGCTGCAGTTCGGCAGAGGGAGTACCTGTTCTTCGGAACTCTTCGGGTTTTTATCTTCTCAATAGCGTCCTTTTGGTCACCCAAGGCAGCAGCTGGTTGTCAGGGGCACTTCTGTCAGGGGCAATGATAGTTGCCAGGGATACTTCTGTTTTGTTAGTCAGGGGCAACAGTAGTTGCAACAGCATGTCCATAGTACATGCTTTTCCCGTTGGGAAATCAGCAGTTGATCATGCGATTTTCATATGGTGGGCTGCTAGGTATGAGCACTGACTGCATGGTAATCCTCTCCTCCGAGACAATCCCCATAAATCAGCTTAAGTGCCCAAAAAGAAGCAGCAGCCGAAAAGGTTTCTCCTGGTCACCCAGCCGCATATGTTTCTCTTACCACCATGCTCATGGTAACCATTAACCCCAAAAGCTTGTTGAGCAGGTTATGTCTCAGATGGGTGCCGCTGAACAAGCTTTGAGCCAAAAAATTGTTCCAGCTTCTTACAGGTCCCCAACACACAACGGACTTTGATTTAGCAAAATGAAACAGCAATTTACTTCAATAACAGTACAAGTACAAATTATGCTTTGCTAAATATAGCAGTTGCAGTCATAATACAAATGTGATTCTTATTGTTGGTCTCCATCATGGCACTGTCTCCAATTGCTGGGAGGGAATACACGGGTTTAAACTGACTGAAGTCTGTTAGTGTCTTCAAAGTTCTTTCTGTTCAGCATACAGTTTTTATGCTGTTTGCTTTATACTGAGTTTTTATACTTGGTTTGGCTGAGCCACAAATAAACAAAAACATTCTGGTTTGGCTAACTCAGGAAGGCATTTATTTGCCTATATTTATTTATCTTAATTAACCCGGGGACAGTTACATGGCCAATTGATTCCCTCAACTATTGTAGCCATTTATCTAGAACAAAGACCCATCCCTTTTGTGTTAAGCTCTACTTTTTATAGCAATTGTGATCAGTCACTCTCTACTTTGCTTAGGCAAGGACTATGTACTCACGAAGCTGTCCCCTCAGTGTCTTCTTCCATTCTAGGAGTTCATTGATCAATTCCAACACGAAGTGTTTAAATGTTTTACATTTTGACTTCAAAAGGAGAATTTTCCTCTAAGATACCTTTTTGGCATTGTACATAAACAGATTTTGTTTTTCAGTTATTCCATCTTTTATATTGTAGGTCATGCAAGAGTCTCTGCCAGCATGATGAAGAAAAGAACTTCCCACAAGTAAGTTGCTAATATTTTTACTTAAGTATAGTTCTCAATAACTGAAATTACAATTTTACAAATCACTTATCTGAATTGTTCCGGTCACTTTGCTCTTGAAAACTATGAAAACTATGCGGAGTACTATTCGGCTAGTTTGTGTGTGTAGAGTCAGACTTTAATTCTTTTGGGAGGGCGGTAGGAAAGAATGCACCATTGATGGAGTTCTAAATATCCTTTTGAATGTTACTCTGAGAGAAATTATCCTGTGAATACAATTTTGTAATTTACTCTAGAATTCAGAAACAAGATTGCAAGCTGGAAGTTAAGCACATGTACTCTAGGATTCATTACAGCTTTATTTTTTTAAAAGGATTTTTCACTTTTTTTTTTTTTTTATAAAGAACAAGCTGAAGCACTTCTTATATAAGGCTGTTATTTGAATGTTAAGGACGCTTGCTCATCTTAGACATTCATGGCACATTATTTTCGCTACTACGTTTTGAAATAGTAGCAGCTAAACATTGATGAGTAGATATGAGAAGATTGAGACAATAGCTTGGACATTTTTGAACTTCATGTCTAACAGCTAAATGCTGCATGTCTAGTGGGAAAACCCTAAAAAATAAGCTGGGGAAAGATGAAGCATTAAGATGCTACTAGTTATGTTTTAAGTTATATTCCTATAGTGGTGGTAGACAACATGCATCAATCCAAAACAATTTGTCTGGCAGGAATATCTTCTATGATTAACATATAGGAATTAGTATTAACTGCTTCCCAGACATAACACCTGATGTAAAATTAATTCCTTGCACCAACTCTTCACTATTCATTCTTTTCTATCTCCTTACAAGGCAAACATAAACATGTATTTGTTTAGAGACAGGTAGACTTGGTTAAAACTTAATTTCTCTTGTTCTTTTTCAACCGCTCAGAGAAAGGAGTGTATGATGGGAAGACTATCAGAGGTGGGTTGTTTTTTGTACTTGAGGGTGGCTAGATTTGTCTTTATTGTTCTGATTATATACACTTGTTCAAATAGCTAAATAGGTTGTATATTTGTTAGCATAAAGGCTTTTATGGGGCATGTTAAGCTGTGATCCTAAGTCACGTGATTTTGAGACATTTAAGCACTCAACTGAGTTTTATGTTAATTTAGCCTAGTCTAATTGTTTTAGAATTGTTCGGTTAAGGTTTTATTTTGTAGCAAACCAAGATGACATACTGTGTGCTGCTCACTGACTTCTCTGAGAATGACAGAGACTACTATAGTTGTTTATATTTGGTATTCAATGCTTACATTTTTGAAATGAACAAGTAACAGTAAGTAGTGCCGTTGACATATTTATAGTAAATGAGTGGGATATGAATGAATATATAAAAATGTATGCCGATGCTACTCTGAGTTGTTATAACCAATCATGAATTAGTAATGCATACATTGTCATTGATTTAGTTATGATGACTTACATATTCCTCATTTAAAGGAAAAAGAGGAACAAGATGCTTGAAAACCATAGGGGAGATTCTAAACCAGGTTCAGAAAGTTCACGGGGGAGGGAGAAGCTAACTGGATGGAATAGGGGAACTGAAGAAGTGATAAAATGAGCTGTGTGTATTAATTTTCAGAACTCTTCTTAACTAAAATGTTAGTTAACCATTGACCCTTTTGGAAGGTGTTCCCACGGTTATAGGTAAGCTTCAATAGGGCTGTTCTTTTGAGTGCTCTGTCAGTGTCAATGGATAGTGATGAATGTGAAGCTGTCCTGGATTCAGATGGGACAGAGTTGATTTTCTTCATAGAGTATGGTATGATGCTATGTTTTGGCTTTAGGAGAAAAACAACGTTGATGACACACTGATGTTTTAATTATTGCCAAGGACACTGCAACTTTTAAGCTTTTCATATTGTCCTGCCAGTGAATGAGCTAGGATTGCGCAAGAAGCTGAGAGGTCAGAGAACCAGGACAGCTGACCTAAAGTGGCCAAAGGGATATTCCATACCATATGACATCATGAGAAAAACTATAAAACTGACAGGAGTTGGCTGAGGGTCAGCTGCTGCTCGAGGACTGGCTAGGCATGGGTCAATGGTTAGTGAGCAATTGCATTGTATGCTTGTTTTGTAAGTATGTATATATATTATTATTATAATTACTCTCTTCTTTTTCTATCTTAGTAAATAGTTTTAATCTCTGTTTTCCTTTTTTTTTTTTTTTTTTTTTTCTTCTGATTCTCCATCCCACTGGGAGGGTGGGAGTGAGCGAAAGACTATGTAGTACTTAGCTGCCTGCCAGGTTAAACCACAACAATCCTTGTGCTGTCCAATGTGGGGCTCAAAGGACTGAGATAGTGACGAGTCTGACCAGAGCATGTTAAAACAAAATTGTTAGAAGTGACATAGTAACTTAATAGCCACTGGTCACAATGCTGACCTTTTTGTTCACAATGTGGTTTATTTGCTCTCAAAGTTGTTTTTCTTCACTCCTTCTGGGTTGTTTATCATCTCTGGAGGTTTGCCTAAGCTTATTTATGGTTTTGCCAGTTTATATATAGCATGCGCTCATGTTATACCAACCACAAATCTAATTTGGTATTTGTAC
Organism: Lophura nycthemera; assembly: GCA_021292215.1. Lineage (NCBI taxonomy): Eukaryota > Metazoa > Chordata > Aves > Galliformes > Phasianidae > Lophura > Lophura nycthemera. The sequence goes on along the minus strand of JADANK010000374.1, from coordinate 276,356 downwards.
TCAGTAACAACATCATTCTCACAGTTCATAAACCTTACGGTAGAAGCTCTTAACAAGTACAGTCTTTACTCCAGGCAATTAGTTTTTGAACATTTTGAATATACCTGGGATGTTCAAACTAGCATTTGCTATTGCTATGCCTTCTGCATGTGGTTCCAGTTTTATTTATGTTTAAGAAACTATTCAAAAATACCACCTAGAGATATACCCTGAGACAGGATGGTTGTGGGTGGCAAAGTATGTGGGAAGATATTGGCAGGTATTTATCACAATTGTCACCTCTGATGGGTTTGGAACTCACCCCTGAACAAGTGCAGAATGTTTTGAAAAGGTATGGTCTGATCCTGGTGATGCCAGAGTTACAGCTTGTTGCACTGTGCTGGAATCTAGCCTGCACCTATCAAACACTATTCAAGTTTATTCAGCACCCTCAAAAGCAAGAAAATGCCTCCCTCTGGATCTGACTCAAACCCTGCAACAGGCCTTCTGGCTGAACCAGAGAACCAACCCATGCCAGTATCCATTGCCTCTGTCCACAAGCAAAAACAATGGATATGAATGTCCACTCGTTTATTAAGGAATGAAGAAGAGGATGAGGAAGGCTACTTCATAGCAGGGCCATCATGAGAACGGGAGGAAAAGGCAGAGATTATAAATTTTAAATTAACCACTCAATGTCTATCCCTAGGTGAGGTATGAAATGTGCAGAAAGATTTCAGCCACTGTCCAGATGAGCACATTGTCACCTGGCTGTTCTGATGCTGCAATAATGGGGCCTGTAAACTGGATTTAGTGGTCATGGAAGCCAGACAACTGGGATCCTCCCTAGGGAACGGGACACTAACAAAGCAATTGCAAAAAATGGAAAATCTCTACCTGGATGTGACTCCTGTTAGCCATGAAAGAAAGGTATCCCAACAAGGAAGATATTACATGTCAGCAGGACAAGTGGATCCAGTATATGAGGAAATTAGCTGTGATGGAGGTGGTATATAACGTTGACCTGAACAATGATAAATTATCCCCAAATTCATATATCATCAAGTGCACGCAATCCATATAGTGGAAGTTTGTACAGAGTACACCATCATTGCATGCCAACTTTTTGGCAGTAATGATCTGGAAAGATGGAGAAGAACAAACAGTGAATGAATTGGCTGACCAACACCAACAATACAAAGGAAGTCTCTCTTCCTCCCTACAGTCCTGGATTTCAACTCAGGAGAAAATGTCCTGTGAGTTCCAGCCTATTGTCCAAAGACAATAGGCCTTACTCCTCACTAGTATGGACCAACATCTCAGCTACTAGAAGTAAGTGTTCTTTTGTTAAAGAGAGAAGACATGGTGGGTACACACCACATGACACCCTGTGGTTTTATCTACATGACCACAGGAAGGATATGAGGAAATGGGATGGAAAACCCACCTCAACCCTAGAGGAATGAATACATGGTATGAACCCTCACAAAAAAGGGTTCTTCCAAGAAAACGACCACTCCAGTTTCCAGTGTGCAGTTCTCTAAACTGAATAGATATTTTGATCTTATTTCTGAGTTTAATAACAAACATTTTGGTTAGCATTCATGAGAAATGAGTAATGAATATGGTAACCAGGACTAGAAAGGCCCTGCCTCCATCCAGGTGAAGAGACAATCAGTTATATTGGACTGTGTGGATTCAATAACCTGGCACATCAGGTCAACATCAGTGGACACTAGTGCACAGTGTATCCTAATGCCATCAAGTTATAAAGGGGCAGAACCCATCTATATTTCTAGAGTGACGAGAGGATCCCAAAAGCTAACTGTATTGGAGACCAAAGTGAGCCTTACTGGGAATGAGTGGCAAAAGTAATCCATTGTAACTGGCCCAGAGGCTCTGTGCATCCTTGGAAATGCTAGAAGTTGAATACAACCTGGAGTCAAAGGCAACCCAGTGGTATGCCACAATTTCACTTGGACTGACATAGAATCCACCTGGAATTGTCTGCCCCATGGTTGAAAACACAGCCCTACCATTTGTCATGGGCAAATACATTGATGACATCATTGTGTGAGGCAAATTTTTGAGTAAGGGAAGAAAATAATCCAGATCCTTCTGAAAGTTGGTTTTGCCATAAAACTAAGTAAGGTCAAGGGATCTGCACAGGAGATCCAGTTCTTAGGAATAAAATGGCAAAATGGATGTCATAAGATCCTTATGGGTATGATCAATAAAATAACTGCTATGTCTCCACCAACTAACAAAGAGGAAACACAAGCTTCCTTAGATGTTAAGTGTTTCTGGAGAACGCATATTCTGGATTAAAGTCTGATTGTAAACCCTCTCTATCAAGTGACTGAGCAGATGGGGCAAAAGTGTTCTGAGGAGCAAGCTGGCTGGATTGATTACCAGAGCTTTAAATTCACTGGGGGAAGGAGGTGGAGTTCCTTGTGACAGAGAAGGGCCAGGAAACACTGTCATTTTAGGAAACTGTGGGGAAAAACCTCTCAATCGTCCCATAGGATTTTTCTGAGGAGTTCTCACAAGATAACGCTGCCAACAGCCCAGCTGAAATTTTCTTGCATCCATCTAGAGATACCTGCACCTTCTGTTTCCTTAAAGTGCATCACTTCCTCTGAGCTCAAGGTCTGTGCATCTCTAAGAGAAAGAAACTGAGGAAAGGTGGCAGGAGGCCTGCACAGATGAGCAAGGAACTCATGGATAAACTAAAAGGAAAGAAGAAGGTCCATGAAATGTGGAAAAAGGGCCTATCCAACTGGGAAGAATATAGGAATGTTGTCAGGGTCTGTAGGGATGCAACAAGAAAGGCTAAGGCCCTCTTGAAATTAAAGCTTGCAAATGAGGTAAAGGATAACAAAAAAAGGTTTTTATGTATGTCAATAGTAAAAGGAAGAATGGGGAAAATGTGGGTCCCCTACTGAATGAGGTGGGTGCCCTGGTAACAGGGAGCACTGAGAAGGTAGAGATTCTGAACACCTTCTTTGTCTTCACTCTTTAATGCTAAGACTAGCTCTCAGGAGTCCCTGACCCTGGAGGTAAGAGAGAGTGTCTGGGGAACACATGACTTCCTGTTGATCAAGGAGGATCTGATCATAGAATCATAGAATTGCTCAGGTTGGAAAAGACCTTAAAGATCATCAAGTCCAACCACAACCTAACCATACTATCCTAACTCTAACAACCCTCTGCTAAATCATGTCCCTGAGCACCACATCCAAATGGTTTTTAAACACATTCAGGGATGGTGACTCAACCACCTCCCTGGGGAGCCTATTCCAGTGCTTAACAACCCTTTCTGTAAAGAAGTTTTTCCTGATATCCAACCTAAAACTCTGAGAGCATCTAGCCGAAATCAATGCACCCACAGGTCCTGAGGGAGCTGGCAGAAATAACTGCCAAACCACTCTCAACCAGTCTTCAAAAAGGGAAAGATGCAGGACCCGGGAAACTACAGGCCAGGCAGCCTCACATCTGTCTCTGGGAAGGTGATGAAACAACTTACTCTGGATACCCTCTCCAAGCAATTGGAAGAGAAGGTTATCAGGATTAGTCAATATGGATTCACCAAGGGGAAATCAAGATAGACCTAGGTCTGTTTAGCCCGGGGAAGAGAAGACTGAGATAGGATCTGATAAATGTTTATAAAGATCTAAAGGGAGGTAGAAGGCAAATGGATGAGGCCAGGCTCTTCTCAGTTGCGTGTAGTGATAGGATAAGAAGCAATTGCCTAAAACTTGTACATAGGAAGTTCTGCACTAACATGCAGAAGAACTTATTTATGGCGAGAGTGATGGAGCACTGGAACAGGTTGCCCAGAGAAGTTGTGGAGTCTCCTTTTATGGAGATATTCAAGACCCGTCTGGACATCTGTGTGATCTGTTGTAGGTAACCTGCTTTAGCAGGGTGGTTGGACTTGAGGATCTCTTGAGGTCCCTTCCAAACCCTGCGATTCCGTGACCAAGAAGAAGAATGATTTCACATGGAGCCCTATGCAAGAGATTCAATTCTTAGGAATAAAATGGTAGGATAGATGTCATCAAATCCCCATGGATGTGATCAATAAAATAACTACTATGTCTCCACCAACTAACAAACAGGAAACACAATCTTTCCTAGGTGTTGTGTGTTTCTGGTGAATGTGTATTCCAGATTACAGTCTGATTGTAAACCCTATCAAACAACCCAGAAGAAGAACTATTTTACATGGGGCCCTCAGCAACAACAAGCCTTTGAACAAATTAAACAGAAGATATTTCATGCAGTAGCCCTTGGGCCAGTCTGGACAGGGCAAGATGTAAAAAAACATGCTCTACATTGCAGCTGGAGAGAATGGTCCTACTAGGAGCCTCTGGCAGAAAGCCTCAGGGGAGACTTGAGTTCGATCCCTAGAGTTTCGGATTCGAGGATACAGGTGATCTGATGCCCACTACACTCTGGCTGAAAAAGAGATATTGGCAGCATATAATGGGAGTTGTGTTTCTGTATCAACCGTTTTTCAAGCAGCTCAACTCCTCTTGGAACCCCAACTGCCTGTGTTGAGCTGGACGTTCAAAGAGAGGGTCCCCTCCACACATCATGCATCTGATGCTACATGGAGTAAGTGGATCACACTGGTCACACAACATGCTCAAATAGAAAACCCCAGTCCCCAAGGAATCTTGCAAGTGATCATATACTGGCCCAAAGGCAACGATTTTGGAATATTGCCAGAGATAGAGGTGACACATTGCTGAAGAGGCCTCACTGAATGTTAAAGTACCAGAGGAAGAAGCAATATGCCTTGTTTACTGATGGGTCTTGTCATATTGTGGGAAAGCATCGGAGGTGGAAGGCTGCTGTATGGGGCCCTACAAGACAAATTTCAGAAATTGCTGTAGGAGGTGAATCAAGCCTACTTGCAGAAGCAAAGGCCATCCAGCTGGGTTTAGATATTGCTGAACGAGAGAAGTGGCCAGTGCTCTCTCTCTGCACTGACTCCCGGATGCTAGCTATGGAGATGGTTACAGCAACAGGAGCAGAGCAAATGGTAGCACAGAGGCAAATCCATCTGGGCTGCTGCATTGTAGAAAGATATTGCCACCCAGGTAAAAAAAACATGGTTATAAAAGTATATCCACATACCCAAGAGTCATAGAATCATGTAATAGAATGGCCTGGGTTGGAAGGGACCTCAAGGATCATCAAGCTCCAACCCCCCTGCCACATGCAGGGCCAGCAGCCTCCACATTTAATACTAGACCAGGCTGCCCAGTGCCCCATCCAACTTGGCCTGGAACACCTCCAGGGACAGGGCATCCACAACCTCTCTGGGCAGCCTGTTCCAGCACCTTACCACTTCCCCTTGTCCTGCTATTATCTACCCTTTCAAAGAGTTGATTCCCCTCCTGTTTATAGGCTCCCTTTCGGTACCGGAAGGCTGCAATGAGGTCACCCCACAGCCTTCTCTTCTCCAGGCTGAACAAGCCCAGCTCCCCCAGCCTGTCTTCATAGGGAAGGTGCTCCAGCCCTCTAATCATCTTGCCACCGAAGAACATCAAAGCAACCAGAAGTTGGATCAGGCTGCTAGGATTGAAGTCATCAGGTAGAGTTGGACTTGCAGAATAAGGGTGAATTCTTCAGAACTTAATGGGTTGCACTATGGAAAGATATTGCTGCCAATTCAAGAACCTGGTGTACATTGCGTAGATGTCCACATACCCAAGAAATGTCCCATCGAAGAACATCAAAGCAACCAGCAGATAGATCAGGCTGCTAGGACTGAAGTTTCTTAGGTAGATCTGAACTGGCAACGTAAGGATGGGACCATGATACCTTAGGCCATCAAGAAAGAGATGCAGTATATAGATAGGATTGGGTTTGAGGGGTGGACATTACCATGGACATTATTGCAAAGGTTATCCTTAAATGTAAAAAGCACTACAGTCAAGCAATCAAGCAGATAAAGCCTCTCTGGTATGGAGGACAATGGCTTAAATATTAATATGGGGAGGTCTGGCAGGTTGATTATATCACATTCCCATAAACACACCATGGTAAATACCACGTTCTTACAATGGTGGAAAAAAGCTCTAGATGGCTGGAAACATATCCCATGCTACATGCAACCACCCAAAACTCTATCCTGGGCATTGAAAAGCAAGTCTTATGGTGATATGGAACCTCTAAAAAAATTGAGTCAGATAATGGGTCTCATTTCTGAAATTACCTCATAAACAGATTGGGCCAAAGAGCATGGCATTGAGAGGATATATCTCATCCCCTGTCATACACCAGCCTCTGGGAAAACTGAATGATACAATGGACTGTTAAAGACTATACTGGGAGCAATGGTTACTGGGACATTAAAACATTGGGATACACATTCAGCAAAAGCCACCTGGTCAGTCAACACTAAGAAGTCTGACAACTGACCTGGCCCTGCCCAGTCAAGACTCTTATGTACTGTAGAAGGAACTAAACAACCTGTAGTGCACACAAAAAACATGCTGGGAAAGACAACTCGGGTTATTCCTGCCTCAGACAAAGGCAAGTACATTTGTGGGATTGTTTTGCTCGAGGACCTGAGTGCACTTGGTAAGTAATGCGGAAGGATTGGGAAGTACCTCAAGAGGTATTGATATTGGGTGAGAATAGCTGATCATTTGAATTGTATGATGTTAATTGCTACATAATACTGCATGTCATCACTATTATGGTAGCTATATACCCTATCCATGGTATTACCTGGATTAAGGAAGAACAAATTCTGATAGAACCAGAACTGGATTCAGCATGCAACAATCTAACACCATGCATCATCTTTTCTGTCTTTAACAACTGTTATGACATATGAACATCAACCAGAAAAGGAAAGCACAAGACAGCATACCCCCTCTAGTGAGTAATACAGGCAGGCTAGTAAAAATGGACAAGGAAAATACGGTACTCAACACCTTTTTACCTCAGTCTTCACTAGTGTCTGCTCTACACATAGCCCTCCAGCAAATAGTTCAGAAGGCAAGGACTGGGAGAGCAATGTCCCTCCCGCTATAAGCAAACATCACGTTCATGACCACCTGAGGAACCTGAACATCCACAAGTCTATGGGTCCTGATGAGATGCATCCCAGAGTTCTGAAGGAATTGGCTGACACAGTGGCCAAGCCACTCTTGATGATATTTGAAAAGACATTGCAGTCAGATGAAGTCCCTTTTGACTGGAAGAAATAGCAACGTTACAATCATTTTTTAAGGGTAGGAAGGACGATTCAGGGAACTAGTGAACTGCCACCCTCACCTCTGAGCCATAGAAGATCAAGGAGCAGTGCTACGCTAAGGCAAATGGAAGAGATGGAGGTGTTATGGGATAACCAGCATGCCTTCACCAAGAGCAAGTCCTGCCTGACCAAATTATTAGCATTTTTATTATGGTGTCACTGCATCAGAGGATAAGGGAAGAGACACTGATGTCATCTATCCATACTTCAGTAAGGTCTTTGACATGGTCCCCCACAACAACCTTCTCTCCAATTTAGAAATATATGGATTTACAGGTGGACTGTTTGACAAACAAGAAACTGGTTGCAAGATTGTATCAAGAGAGTGGTGATCAGTGGCTCAACAACCAGATGGAGATCGGCGATGACTGGTATCCCTCAGGGGTCAGTATAGGGACAGATGCTCTTTAATTTCTTCATCAGTGACATCAACACTGGGATTGTGTGCACCCTCAGCAAGCCTGCAGATGACAACAAGCTATGTGGTGCAGAAGACGTGCCTGAGGGACAGACTACCAGACAGGCTTGAGCAGTAGGCCCAGGAGAACCTCATAAGGTTCAGCAAATCCAAATACAAGGTCTTGTAACTATGTTGATGCAACATCTACTACCAATACAAACTGGAGAACAGAAGGATAGAGCACAGTTCTGCTGAAAAGGACCCGGGCGTAATGGTGGATGGAAAGCTGGACGTGAGCCAGCAATATGCCCTTACAGCTCAGAAAGCCTACCATACCCTGGCCTACATCAAAAGAAGTATGGTCACAAGTTCGAGGGAAGTGATCCTGCCCCTCTACTCTGTAGAGGTGAGGCCTCACCTGGAGTACTGTGTCAAGTTGTGGAGTCCTCAGTACAAGAGAGACATGGACCTGTTGGAGTACATCCAGAGGAGAGCCACAAAAATGATCCAAGGGATGGAACACCTCTCGTATGAGCACAAGCTGAGAGAGCTGAGGCTGTTTGGCCTGGAGAAGAGAAGGCTCCGAGGTGAGCAGATAGCAGCCTTTCAATATCTATAGGGCAGCTACAGAAAAGAAGGGGAAATGGTTTCAAACTAAAAAAGGGAAGATTTAGACTGGATATAAGGGAAAAGTTTTTTTTTTTTTTTTACAATAAGGATAGTGAGACACTGCAACAGGTTGCCCAGAGAGGTGGTGGATGCCCCATCCTTGGAGACATGGAAAGTCAGGCTGGACCAGGCTCTGAGCAACATGATCTAGCTGTGGATGTCCCTGTTCATTACATGGGAATAGGACTAGACAACTTTTAAAGGTCTCTTCCAACTCAAATGATTATATGAAGCCCAAAGTCATGGACTAAATGAAGTCCACGGACAATTTAGAAGGGTGGCCCATAGACTAAGGGAATGAAATCTGTGTGTATACATCAAAAGGCAGGACACGTGATGGTAATTAAATAGAATTAATGGGAAAATGTGGGACTTGAGCATGATTTAAACGGTATGAAACAAGAGATGGATATAGTAGCCAAGTTCTAGTGGTGGTATCTTGAGGCAGGCCACCCATCCTTCAGACTCCTGTGCTCTATAGCGTGAACCCCAACAGGTGCGATATTCTCACTTTCTGGCCTTGCCGTTGACAGCCCCCAGACCAGTTCAGACAGGACAAAAAGGACTACTGGGGTTTAACCCGGCAGTCAGCTAAGTACCACACAGCTTTTTGCTCACTCTCCCTCCACCTACAAGTTGGATGGGGGAGAGATTTGGGAAGTAAAAGTAGAACTCATAAGTAAGTTGAGAGAAAAAGTATGTAGTAAGAATGAAAAGAAAGATAAGTAATAGTAACAATAAGAGTATCTCTCTCTCTCTACAAAACAAGTGATGCACAATGCAATAGCTCATCACTCACCAGCAAATGCCCAGCCAGTCCCCAAACAGCAGCTGCCCCCTCCACCCAACTCCCACTTGTTTTATAGTTCTTTGCATTATGTCCTATGTTATGGAATATCCCTTTAGACAGTCAGCTGTCCTGGTTCTCTGACCTCACAGCTTCTTGTGCAATTGTCACAGAGTCACCTCTAGTTCTATCTGTGTCCATAACAGTGGACCAGCAGGCCCACCAGCACGAAAAAGGAAAGAAGGGAAAAAGGGGAAGGGTAGGAAGATGGGCCTAAAAACAGAACAGCGGCAACAATCTGAGGAAGAAAGTTAATTTACTAAATATAATATCAGAATGCAAGATAACACAATACAATATATAATTGGAATTATGGCTAATAAATCAAATAAAATGAGAGAGAGAGAGTGTCCAAAACTTAAGGCCTTACTCTGAATTGAAGGCAAAATGGCTGGGGAGCACACCCACACACTGCCAGGCAGCAAGAGTCCTGTGACTTGCAGGTCTTATCTTCCCCTCTGAACACAAAGTCCTCTGAGGTATGTAGTTTTCTTCTGAGAGCCAGGTATTTGGAAAATTGGCAGAAGTGGAGCATTAACTCTTTAACTCCCAGAGCTTTACATGATGTTATGATGTGGAATACTGATTAAAAAAAAAAGCATAAAGCCATGACATTCCACCCCTTATTCTACATCATGCTAATACATACATATATACAAACAGTAATTAACATGCACTACACACACATATCTATATACATATGTATACGTGGAATCGCTGACTGCACTCCCCCAACATCAAATTTCCTTGAGGTACACATTGAACATCCCCATCTTTCTGCATCACCCACCAAGTGGACACTGGTCCCTGAGCAAAAAAAAGTTCCACAGAGAGGTTTGCTCTTCGCAGAAGCTGGAAGGACCCAAACTGCTTTTCCCAACATGCTCTTCACATGTACTACAGGGACTTTATCTCCCTCTACGGTATGTAGGGAGATGGACTGGGTAGGACCATCACGATTGATAGATCCTCTGGTGTTGATCAACCAGGTGGCTTCTGCTAAATGCTACTCCCAATGCTTAAATGTTCCGCCAACCACTGCTATCAAAATAGTTAAGAACCCACTATAACGTTTGAGTTTACCAGAAGCTGGTGCATGATGGGTATAAATCCACTCAATGCCACGATCTTTGGCCCAAGTATTTACAAGAGAATTTTTGAAATGAGTCCCATTATCTGACTCAATTCTTTCTGGGGTGCCATGTCGCCACAAGACTCATTTCTCAAGACCTAATATGGTGTTTCAGGTGGTAGCATAGGGAACTGCATATGTTTCAAGCCACCCAGTGGTTGCCTCCACTACAGTCAGCACATAACACCATCACAGATTCGTGGCGAGGTGATATATTCAACCTGCCATGCCCCCCCATATTTATACTTTTGCCATCACCCTTCCCCCCCCAGAGTGGTTTCATCCTTTTGGCTTGTTTAATTGCAGTGCATGTGCCACAATCTTGAATAACCCACACAGTAGCATCCACAGTTAATTCACCCCTCGGTCTCTAGCCCACTTACATGTTGCATCTCTTCCTCTATAGCCTGAGGACTCACACACCCACCGAGCAAGAAATAATTCACACTCATAAGATATTATGTTAACAGGGAAAAGCTCCACAAAAGAGATGACTACAGAAAGAGATCTTCCCCCAGTGGCAGCCAGCCCTTAAATGAGGTCTAAGAGAGGTGGAGCCAGGCTCCAGCCCTTCCAGTTGCACAGGTGAATTGCCTTCACCACCACTCCCAGGGCTGACCAGGCCCTTACCCCAGGTGATCAATCAGTGGTTCAGGCCGTGACTCAAAAGTTACCATACACACACCATTACAACCATATCCTTTATTCAGGCAGCAATGTCTTTTCACAGTTAAGCAGCCCAAATAGGTTTACCCATCCGCTGCCAGTTACTTTGCTCCCACCTGCTGTAACCACCCCCATAAGGCATTTGCCACCACCCATGAGTCAGTGTAAAGATAAAGCACTGGCCACCTCTCCTGTTCAGCAACATCTAAGGCAAGCTGGACAACCTTTACCTCTGCAAATTGGCTAGATACCCCTTTACCTTCAGTGGCCTATGCAACTTGTGTGGGGCTCCACACAGCAGTTTTCCATCTGTGATGCTTCCCCACAACGTGACACAATCCATCTGAACAGGGCAAATTACATGTTCAGGTAGTTCATTGTATGGTGGAGCTTCATTAGCATACAATACCTCTTCTCCTGATGATGTTTCAAAATTATTTCTTTTTTACACCTTCAGGCCAGTCCATAATCACCTTTAAGATTCCTGGACAGCTGAGATTCCCTATCTGAGCTCATTGTATAATCAGTGCAATCCACTTATTCCAAGTGGCATCAGTAGAATGAAACTTGCCTTGAAACATCCAGTTCAGCACTGGCAGTTGAGGTGCTAGAAGGAGCATTTGAGTACTGAATACTTTGGAAGCAGTTCAAATCCCCTCATATGTAGCTAAGATCTCCTTTTCAGTTGGAACGTAGCACTCTTCGAATCCCATGTACGCATGACTCCAGAATCCAATGGGTCAGCCTTGGGTCTCTCCTGAGGCTCTTTGCCACAAACTACAAGCAGCACCTTTCTCACCAACAACAGCATAGAAGATGTTCATTACATCCTGCCCAACCCGCAATAGCCCCAGGGCCATGGCTCAAGCTATTTCCTGCTTAATTTTCTCATAAGCCTGCTGCTGCTCAGGGCCCCATGTAAAATTTTTCTTGCTCCACATGACCTGACAAAGGGGGCTTACAATGAGGCTACAGTTTGGAACACGCACTCCCCAAAAGCCCACTACACCCAGAAAAGATTGTCTCTCTTGTTAGTGGGTGAAGACATAGCAGTGATTTTGTCAATTGCATCCACTGGGTTGTGATGATGCCCATCTTGCCACTTGATACATAAGAAGAAAATTTCCTGTGCAGGTCCCTTCACTTAGTCTCACATAATAGCCAAATAATCAATGAAAAACAAGATAATAATAACTATGAAATAAACAAGAGAGTTAAGCAAAACAGGTTATAACAACAAAAAGAATAGAACGGACACTTACCCATACCCTGGGCTCACTTAGGAAACTCCAGCAGAGTGGATCTCCAGAAGAAACCCTTCCCCCCTGCTAGTCAGCTCTTAAATGGGTCTAGGAGAGGTGGAGCCAGGCTCCACCCCTTCCTGCAGCACAGGTGAATTGCTTTCACATGTGCTCCCAGGGCTGACTCATTGCTCACCTCAGGTGATTAATCAGAGGTTCAGGCCATGATTCAGAAGTTCCCATACACTCCACCCCTTCACAGCATGAACCAATGATCAGGTTGACTAAAGGGTAAGCTTTTACTAATACAGAGATCCTCTATATCATGTCACGATGGAAATTGTATAAGCATGGCATGTTAGTACAATTTAAGATGAGTGACAATCAGTGAACATACATACTCTTTTACGGGCCAGTGCTTGATGTTACTGGAGGCAGACAGTCATGAGGTGCACATCCATCCTATGTTCCATCAGTTCCATGTAGGCTATCACCGGGTGTTGCACCTGATCTGACTGTAACACTGGAATGCTTTGATGGCATTTCGTTCCTTCCGGTGATCCTGAAGGCTCAAAGACTCACGGGGAGTAATACAGATGTTTCAGGGGTACCAGGAGGGGAAGGTCTGCTCTCCAGGACAAGATACAGGCCGTATTTCTATCCTGGGTCAACACTTCCGCTTGTACCGGGGCATATCCCGTACCACACCATCTGGCACGATGTCTGTGGCTGCATAACTATATCAGGCACCAAAGGAGGTGTCCTGATCTGTCATAGGGACATGATGGGGGTCCTTTAGCAATGAAGATCAGAGTGTTGACCACAATATCAGTAGACCATGTACCTATTACTGGAGGGACTACCGAGCCTCCCACCTCCAATCTCCCCCAAGGTGCAAGTAGGCCACACCACTTGGGTCCTACCTGCACCTTCCAAGGCCATTTTATTCTATGGGTACCTGGATCTAAATTCTCAGGGGCAGGGAGCAGAAGATTATTTTCATTACCAATCTGGGGTCATACCGGATGATCAGTGCCCGTAATTTGGATCCTAAGCGGGGTGGCCCATGTTGCCTGCAACATTCTCAGGGCACTGGGTCTGCCGTCTCAGGGTCTTTCACTCAGGTCCCGCAAGGTTTCATATAGTCTTTTCGTCCACCCCTGCAGGGACTGGGAGTCTGTCTTCAGGGCAGCCTTAAAAACACCATTACAGCACTCAATGAGGCCTGTCCCCATTGGATTATATGGCAGGTGGAATCACCATTCGATGTTATTTTCTTCCGCCCAGCGCTTTATCATAGCACCAGTAAAATGAGTCCCTCGGTCGCTCTCGATGACTTGAGGTGTCCTGTAGGCAGACATCAGTTTAGTGAGTGCCTTGATGGTATATGCCTGGTTTGCTTTCGGTACTGGATAGGCCTGCAGTACCCCACCTGCAGTATCGACGGAGGTCAGGGCATATCCTGCCCCCTGAGACCAAGAAAGGGGCCAATACAATTGACCTGCCATCTCTGGAGAGGATTGTGTCCTCTAGCAAGATGGGCTGTTGTTTCAGACAATTATATCAGTCTCATCTTTGAGCAAGCATTCCAATTCTGGCATGCCTGGACGATGTCAGGTAGCTGTATGGGCAGTCCCCACGCTTTAGCAGCTGCCCACATTGTCTTTTGTCCCGCATGCCGTAGCTTCTGATGTAACCAACAGGTGATGTTCTCAGATAGCAAATTCTCAATCCATCAAACTCAGGCCAGCACATCTGCTTCATCATTTCCCGGTGACTGTAGGGGCTGATGACCAGAAACATGGTAGACACATACAGTCCTGTGTTAGACTGTATTCTATATGTCTAACCACATCTTAGCCTCAGATTGGTAGGCCATGGACAGTCCATTCCTGGGTGGCCCACTGTGCAGTACAATGAGTGAGTCCCCCATACACAGCCCAACTACCTGTACAGATATTCAGAATACCATCACCAGGTTCCTTGATTATAACCATCCACACGGCTCGCAGTTCTGACCATTGGCTGCTCTGACCATCCCCCTCTTCCAACCAGACTGTTTCAGTGGAGGGATGGTATTGCACTGCTCTTCATTTGCTTTGGTTGCCTGTACTGGACCCATCTGTGCACCAGGCATCTTCAGGGATAGGATATTTCCCCTCCTGAACGGGACTCTTCTCTGGTGGAGCGACCAGTGTTGCTTTTGGTGCATCACTGTGATAGGTCACTGGGCCTAGGATCTTCTGAAGCTCTTCTTTTAACGGTGATGAAGACAGACTGCTCCTTTGGCTGAGGTAGGCCACCCATTGTGCCACTGTTTGTGCTTGGGCCACCCCTGTCTTAGGAAGGTGGGTCAGATCTTTCACCCACCCCTGAACTGGCAGAGTGGTCTTAACTGTGACTTCAGCTGTTTGAGTTATTGGCTCTACTGCCTGTAATGCTGAATAGGCAGTCAATAACTGTTTTTCAATCATACTAGATCTTTCTTCTGCTCCATGCCAGACCTGAGACCAAAAATCAGTGGGGGTCCGAACAGAACTCTGGCGTTGCCACAGGCCCCAACCAAAGCCATCTTGAGTAACATGAACATCCAACTCAGCTGAGAGCATAGGATCACATATACCCAATGCCTGGGCTCATTTAACAGCCAGATTTGCCTGTAGGAAAGCCTCACGTTCCATTCCCTCCCAGTCCCATAGCTGCCCCTTTTTTGTGAGTCTGTACAGTGGCCTTAGCAGCTGCGCTAGGTGAGGTATAAAGGAACGCCACTAACCCAGTATACCTAGAAACTCTTGCAGCTGCTTCGATGCTGTAGGGACTAGGAATGCCTGAACCTTATCTATGACAGCACTGGGCAGTACTTTGGTCTTTCCTGACCGAACCACCCCCAGGAATTTTACAGACAGGCCCAGACCTTGCACCTTCTAAGGATTCATAATCCATCCCCTCTGTTGTGAATAGGCAGTTAATCAATCTGCCGCCTGCCCTACTGCCTCCAGTGAGTCGGGTATCAAGAGGAGATCATCAATATAACGATACAGGTTAACATCATCAGGTTTTTTCCAATCAGCCAGGTCACGCGCCACTAGATTGTGACAATACGTTGGTGAATGCACGTACCCCTGTGGCAGGACCTGAAAGGTCCACTGCCTGCCTCCCCTCATAAACACAAACTGATCTTGCGATTCCTCAGCAATTGGGATACTGAAGAACGCATTTGCATCAATGTATCCATTAGTGAGACAATATTGGGTACGGCCACATGAATAGGCGGCGTGACCTTATTTAATTCTCTGTAATCCACTGTCATTCTCCACGTGCCATCCAACTTCCGCACTGGCCATATGGGGGAATTACACGGGCTGTATGCAGGTCTTATAATGCCCACTTGTTCTAATTCCTGCACCGTTCTCGATATTTCATCTTGCCCACCCAGGAGTCTATATTGCCTTACATTAGTAATCTGGCGCGCTTTCGGCAGGCAAATAGGCCCATGTTTTGCATGGCCTCTTAATATTGCCTGCGCCGCCCGGATACTGATACATCTCTGTCCAAGTCTGAACTCTCCCACAGTTGTCTGGAGAGCCAGACCCCATAGAATATCTATGCCCAAGATGTATTCCTGGACTGGGGCAGTAGACACCTTATACTCCCGGGGTGGGAGACGCCCAACCCCCAGTTTCAGCCATGTTTGGGTGACAGGAATAGTCTGTCCCCCAAAACCACCAATCATCACTCTGTCTCCATCAAATTTGGAGAAATCTCCGTAGATAATTGATGTTTCTGCTCCAGTGTCCACTAATGCCATAACTCTGAATATTTTTTCGGGACCTATAAATCATTAATTCTACATCAGGCCTCCGATCCCATCTGGAGGCCCTTGGGGGACTAACATCCCTCATCACGCCATGAATTGTGCCATGGCCAATTCTTTTGCTTCCGGTGGCTCAGGCATCGTGGCCCGAGACACCTGAGGCAGCTTTTTTCCTATTAGGAACAATGAAATCATCTTAATTCCATGCTGTTGTTGGCATTCTCTCTATAACCCTTACCCTTGGTTTCTTAGCGTTGTTCTGAAATTTTTGGTTGTCCTTTATTTGTTTCCACAGTTCGAGAAAGATATGGTAGATACGGTAGGGCTGGCCGTCAATCTTAGCAAATTGGACCCCAGCCCAAATTCAATGATTAAACATTTGTTTTTGGAAGACCTTTATGGGTCCCAATTGAAAAGCTCGAATAGCCTGCATTTTCGTTTTAGTCACCAGCAGGACCCCAGCTTCTTCTAATGTTGAAATATTGTGCCTAGTCTGCAGGCATTCTGTCTCCTAGGTCAGCCACTAACTGGGCAACCTGCTTGACTACCGCTTCTGAGGCCACCAAGGGATTTAATAGAGACCCAAGTACCATACAAATGAGAGGGAGCATGCTGTAGAATTACATCTCTCACCCCCACTGAGAATTTGACCATATCAGGGCCATCAAATGTGTCTTCATAAATTGCTTCCCTTACACCTAGTTCACGGATGTAATTTTGAAGGTCCTCCATGGAGGACCACATCCCTGTATGTAGAGGTATATCAGATTTATTGGGCCATACCATACGGCAGGCCCCCATTAACCATTCTATTATAGAATGGTTTTCATCAGGATATTGATTACCCACAAATAACCTCTGCCTGAGAGCAGGATGGACAGTCATGGTGGCCAACTCTGCTATTTTCGGGCCATTCACCAGAACACTTTCTGCCCCAGAATCCCACAGTCTTAATAACCAAGCTGGCACACTTTCCCTAGGCTTCTGCCAAAATCACAGTACTAAATCCATCAATTCTGTTGCCATGTACAGCCGGGCTGTTACATGCAAATGATTCTGGGCAGGGGGGCACTGATCAGGTGGCACCCCTGCCAGTCTGTCCTGTACTGTTTTTTTGTTTTCTGAGTTATAACAGGACAGACTTCTAGTGGATCTGTCACAATCTGAGATTCAAGATGTAATTTATGTTTTTTTTTTCCTGATCATTTAAGTCTGTTGATTCACAAGTCTGGTCATTGCCTATTGAGATGCTACAAACTTGACCTATTAGAAGATGCAGAATTGGTTTATTCCCTGTTAATATGCCAAGCTCTTGCTCTAACTTTTCAATACAGTCTTTCAGAAGCTGGTTTTCGTTCACTAAAGTATTATTCCTCATTTCAGCATATTTAAAGCACTTAGTAGTGGGCATGCCACTATGGAAGCAGCTAGTTGTCTTTCTTTTGTGATCAATATACCTTTACCAAGTCCCTGAAAGTAATCTGCCATGTGATATGGGGAGATATTTCCCATAACATGTAGGGGACCCCATTTTTCAATGATAACCACTAGTTCATAATTGGGAGATCACACAAATCCTGGGATCAGCCCTAGAATCATTTCATCAAGAGGGGGGTAGCATTCTTCCCCCGACCCATTTATAGAAATTCCAGAGAAAGGACAAGACATAAATTTCCAGTATGTTTGGCCTGCCTGGCTCAGCAAGTGTATAGTCAATGAATATTAAGATGTTATAATCACAAAATAAACAAGAGAGTTAGGCAAAGCAGGTTATAAATACAAAGAGAATAGACAGGACACTTATCCATATCCTGGGCTCACTTACAAAACTCCAACAGAGCAGATCACTAGAAGAGACCCCTCCCTCCTACTTGTCAGCTCTTGAATGGGTCTAGGAGAAGTGGAGCAAGGCTCCACCCCTTCCAGCAGCACAGGTGAATTGCCTTCACCTGTGCTCTGTGGCTGACTCATTGCTCACCTCAGGTGATCAATCAGAGGTTCAGGCCCTGACTCAGCAGTTCCCATACAATAGCGAAACCAGCTTGCAGTAGTATTTTGATTATTCGCTCTCCTTTCTTGAAAATTTCCCCTGCTGTGTTGCCCCACACAACAATATCATCAATATACTGCAGGTGCTTAGGAGCACTGCCCTCTTCCAATGCTGTTTGGATCAAAACATGGCAAATGGTTAGGCTGTGTTTCCACCCCTGGGACAAATGATTCCAGGTATACTGAATACCTCTCCAGGTAAAAGTGTGGCCTGCGTTCTGTGGCCAAAGGAATGGAAAAGAAAGCATTAGCAATGTCAGTGGTGGCATACCACTTGGCTGCTTTTGACTCTAGTTCACACTGGAGTTCTAAGATGTCCAGCGTAGTGGGGGTATGACTTCATTCAGGCCACAGTAGTCTACCATCAGCCTCCATTCAGAACCATGACAGGGGGATGTCGATGGTTTACAGGCCGGTTCAGCCTGGTTCTGTGACTAATGGGGCATGGGACCCATGGATCCTGTGGACCCATTTCCCACTCCAGGAAAGGGGAAAGGGGGAAGGGTAGGGTGATGGCTGATGGGCCTAAAAACAGAACAGCAGCAACAATCTGAGGAGGAAAGTTAATTTACTAAGTTACTAATGACATGAGCCAGCAGTGTGCACTTGCGGCCTGGAAGTCCAACTACATCCTGGGCTGCATTAAAAAAGGGATGGCCAGCCGGTAGAGGGAGATGATTGTCCCCCTCTACTCGGCTCTTGTGAGGCCCCATCTGGAGTACTGTGTCCAGGCCTGGAGCCTCCAGCACAAGAAAGACGTGGAACTCTTGGAATGGGTCTAGAAGATGGCCCCTAAGATGATCAGAGGGCTGGAGCACCTCTCCTATGAGGAAAGGTTGAGGGAATTGGGCTTGTTTAGCTTGGGGAAGAGAAGGGTCCAGGGAGTCCATTGTGGCCTTCCAGTACTTGAAGGGAGCATATAAACAGGAGGGGGAACAGCTGTTTACGAGAGTGGACAGTGATAGGACAAGGGGGAATGGTTTTAAACTAAGGGGAGGTTTAGATTAGATATTAGGAGGAAGTTTTTCACTCAGAGTGTGACGACACACTGGAGCAGGTTGCCCAAGGAGGTTGTGGATACCCCATCCCTGGAGGCATTCAAGGCCAGGCTGGATGTATCTCTGGGCAGCCTGGTCTGGTGGTTGGTGACCCTGCCCATGGCAGGGGGGTTGAAACTAGATGATCTTTGAGGTCCTTTTCAACCCAGGCCATTCTATGATTCTTTTATAAGTACAGTTATGTGAGTTGCAAAGAAAAAAATTGGGAAAACGTAATTTTTTTTTTTTTAAGGAAAATTTCTGCTGCACTTTCCAGTGGGCATTTCCCCAGATGAATTAGAAGGGCTGGTCTTCTGATCTTAATGAAGGGACTTCTGATTCCCTTTTACAGTGAGTGAGTAATGGATACTCTAATCAGGACTAGAGGGGCCTTGCCTCAAGTCAGGCAGAGGGATGGGACAACCAGATTTATGGGACTGTGGATTTGATGGCCTGGCACATCAGATCCGCAGTTCTAATATAAGACTCCAGTGGACGCAGGTGCACAGTGTACACTAATGCTATTAGAATATAAAGGGGCAGAACCCATCTGTACTTCTGGACTGACAGGATTCTAAGAGCTGTCTGTTTTGGAGGCTGAATTAAGCCTAACTGGAAAGGAGTAACAAAAGCACCACAACTTTAATAACCCAATAAGTTACCATTGCAATTTTGGTATAGATTCCTTGGAGATGGAGGACATTAAAGATCTGTCTACCTCGACCAGTCTCTTGGAGGACCCTTCTGTTGTGAGGTTGCTGAGGGTTGAAAACCAGCAGGTTCCAACTGATACCATGATGGTGCACTGGCAGCTACATGGCACCAACCGAGACTTCCTGATCCGCATCCATAAGCTTATTCACCAACTGGAGAGCCAAGGAGTAATCAGCAAGACTTGCTCACCCTTAAATAGTCCTATATGGCCAGCACAAAGGTCCAGTGGAGAGTGGAGGCTAATGGTGGACTATCATGGCCCAAATAAAGTCATGCTACTGCTGAGTGCTGCCATGCTAGACATGCTAGAACTTCAATAAGAACAAGAGTCAAAGGCAGCCAAGTGGTATGCCACAGTTGATATTGCTAATGTTTTTTTTTTTCTCAATCCCTTTGACTACAGAGTGCAGGCCACAGTTTGCTTTCACTTGCAGGGGTGTCCAGTACACTTGGAATCAACTGCCCCAGGGGTAGAAATACAACGAGCTTGATTAGGAAAATCCAGTCCCCCAAGAATTTTGGAAGCAATCATGCACTGGCCCAAAGGCAACGATTTTAGAATATCACCAGAGGAGGGGATCACGTGTACTGACTAGCCTCACTGTATTATGATCTACCTGAAATGGAGAAGCAATATGCCTTGTTCACTGATGGTTCCTGTCATCCTGTGGGAGTTAGAAAGCTGCTGTATGAAGGCCTACACAACAAGTTGCAGAAACTGCTGAAGAAGATGAATCAAGCCAATTTGCAAGATCGAAGGCCATCCAGCTGACTTTAGATATTGCTGAATGAGAAAGGTGGCCATTTCTCTATCTCTATACTGACTTGTGGATGATGACAAATGACCTGTGTGGGTGGTTGCAGAAATGGAAACAAGTAACAGCAGAGGCAAACTCATCTGGGGCACTATATTGTGACAAGATATTGATGTCTAGGTAAAGAATGTGGTGTTAAAATGTCATGGTATGGCCTGGTTTGGCCTATTTCCATGACAAAGGGGGTGAAGGGACCAAGAACCCATGCTCCAGGAAAAAGGGGAAGGGGGAAGGCAAAAAGGCTAAACATAAAAGTGGAATGTAAGATAATAAAATACAATATGATTGAAATTGAAGCTAATAAATAGAATGAGAGAGAATTTCCAAAACTGAAGTCCTTATTCTAATGCTGTAGATGTGACGGCCAGGAGCACACAGAGCAAAGACATAGTCTTGTGACTCTCAGTCAGTTTTATCTTTCCCTCCAAACAGAAAATGGAAACAGCACAATGAAATCTTCTGGGAGTTGCAGTTCATTCTTCTCTTCTGAGATCAAGAGACCAGAACTATCAACAGTCCACAGAACTGCAGCATTAATTCTCAGTACACTACATGATGTTATGATGTGGAATACTGATCAAAAATCATAAAACCATGACAGTGGATAAGGGAAGAGCCACTGAAGTCATCTACCTGTACTTCAGTAAGGCCTTTGACATGGTCTCCCACAACAGATATAGATTTGATGGATTGACTGTTCAATGGACAAGGAACTGGTTATGAAATCATAGCCAGAGAATGGTTGTCAGTGTCTCAGTGTCCGGATGGAAATCAGTGACAAGTGGGATCAACAGTGGGATTGAGTGCACCCTCAGCAAGTTTGCGGATAGCACCAAGCTCTGTGGTGTAGTCAACAGACCTGAGGGATGGGATGCCATTCAGAGGGACCTAGACAGGCTCGAGCAGTGGGCCTAGGAGAATCTCATAAGGTTCAGCAAAGCCAAGTGCAAGATCCTGCACCTGGGTCACAGCAAACCCCAATATCAATAGAAGCCAGAGGATGAAAAGATAGAGCATAACCCTGCCAAAGAGGACCTGGGGGTACTGGTCAATGGTAAGCTGGACATGAGCCAGCAGCGTGCTCTCGTAGCTCAGAAAGCCAACCATATCTCAGGCTGTATCAAAAGAGATCCTGCTCCTCTACTCTGCACAGGTGAGACCTCACCTGGAATATTGTGTCCAGATTTGAAGTCCTCAGCGCAGGAGAGACATGAACCTGTTGGAGCGTATCCAGAGAAGGGCCACAAAAATGATCCAAGGAATGGAACACCTCCCCTATGAGGACAGGCTGAGAGAGCTGGGGCTGTTCAGTCTGGAGAAGAGAAGGCTCCGGGGAGATCTGATAGCAGCCTTCCAGTATATAAAGGGGGGCTGTAAGAAAAAAGAGGACAGACTGTTTAGCAGAATCTGTTGTGATAGGACAAGGGAAAATGGTTTCAAACTAAAAGAGGGGAGATTTAGACTGGATATAAGGATAAAAAAATTTACAGTGAGAGTAGTGAGGCACTGGAACAGGTTGCCCAGAGAGGTGGTGGATGCCCCATTATTTCAGACATTGAAGGAAAAACTGGACGAGGCTCAGGGCAACCTGATTCAGCTGTAGATGTCCCCATTCATTGCAGGCGAGTAGGAATA
The DNA here is from genome assembly GCA_021292215.1 of Lophura nycthemera. Classification (NCBI taxonomy): domain Eukaryota; kingdom Metazoa; phylum Chordata; class Aves; order Galliformes; family Phasianidae; genus Lophura; species Lophura nycthemera. The sequence continues at coordinate 254,079 of JADANK010000374.1, read as the reverse complement.
GATGACCTTTAAAGGTCCGTTACAACTCAAATGATTCTACAATTCTACGATATGACATTATACCAAACAATAAAAACTCAAGAGAGTTCTCCTGGAGGTGCTGCTGTTGCTTGGGAATTGGCTGGGCATTGATCAGTTCATGGTGAGCAATTGGGTTGTGTATCATTTGTTTTGTGTATTCTTTTTGTTGCTACTGTGTTGGGTTTTTTTCCTTTCCCTTTCCCTTTTTGTCACGGAATTATCTAAATCTATCTGTGTCTGTGACAGGGGGACAGCAGAATTCAGAATCCAGAATCCAAGGGGTCGGCCTTGGGTCTCTCCTGAGGCTCTTTGCCACAGACTCCAAGTGGCACCTTTGTCACCAGCAACAGTGTAAAGGATGTTCTTTACATCCTGTCCCATCCGCAATGGCCTCAGGGCCATGGCTCGAGCTATCTCCTGCTTAATTTTCTCATAAGCCTGCTGCTGCTCAGGGCCCCATGTAAAATTTTTCTTCTTCCGCATCACCTGATAAAGGGGGCTTACAATGAGGATGTAGTTTGTAACATGCATTCTCCAAAGTCCCACTACGCCCAGAAAAGATTGTCTCTCTTTCTTGCAGACAGAGCAGTGATTTTGAAGACATAGCAGTGATCACGTTGATCACGTCTGCTGGGATGTGACGACGCCCATCTTGCCACTTTATACGTAGAAAATGAATTTCCTGTGCAGGTCCTTTCACTTTGTTTCACTTAATAGCGAAACCAGCTTGCAGTAGAATTTGGATTATTTGGGGTGTCAATGGTTTACAGGCCGATTCAGTCCGGTTCTGCAACTAATGAGGCATGGGACCCGTGGATCCCGTGGACCCATTTCACGCCCCTGGAAAGGGGATAGGGAAAGGGGGAAGGGTAGGGTGATGGCTGATGGGCCTAGAAACAACAGCAGCAACAATCTGAGGAGGAAAGTTAATTTATTAAATATGATATCGGAATGCAAGATAACACAATATAGTACAATATATAATTGGAACTGAGGCTAATAAATTAAATAAAGTGAGATAGTGTACAAAATTGAAGGCCTTACTCTGAATTGAAGGCAAAACGGCTGGGAAGCACACCCACACACTGCCAGGCAGCGAGAAAGAACGAGGCCCGTGACTTGCCAGGAGCTTTATCTTACCTTTGAACGCAAAGTCCTCTGGGGTATGTAGTTCTTCTCTTCTGAGAATCAGGTATTCGGAAAATCGGCTGTACATGGAAGTGGGGCATTAACTCTTTAACTCCCAGTACTTTACATGATGTTATGATGTGGAATACTGATAACAAAAATCATAAAACCATTACACTTTTCCTTTTCCTATTGGAAGGTATACTGATAGGTATTCCTTGCTGCCAGTTAGAAACCTACATTTTCTTTCTTAGCACGTGTATAGATGCAAAAATAAGTAGATTTTATTTGGCAATTTATTAGTTAGAAAATTATTTATTGCAATGTGAACCAATACAAATGAGAATGAATAGCTGTTCAGAGGTACTGTCTTCTGACAAAGAAAATCTTGAACTGTTAGTCTATCTAGGTGCTATTTCACTTGTAACTGTGTTTATAATGATTTTTCCTTCTCTAAGGCATTTAAAAAGTTTGTTATCAGTTTAAACTTAGTTGTGTAGTCTTTTTCCATTAATGAGTGAAGCTTTTTCAACTTCGTTATTATTTAAGACTGATTATGAGATTTTACTGGTGTGATTGCAATTTGTCTCTTTTGGAACTTAATCATCTGTAGACTGCTCTGTGAGCTTTCATTGTTCATGGAGACATTTTTCTTTGGTCATTGTCACTAATCTAAGGATGGATGTCGTTTTCTGCAAATGTTTTTTCATTTTTTAGCTGTTGCTTTTAAACATGCTAATTCTGTATATTTTACTGACAGTTAAATTTAGTGCATTGTAACCAGTATTTAATCCAGAAATTTATTTTAGAATTAGCTAACATTCTTGAAAATGTTAATTAGGCAACCTTCAAAATATCATGTTAGGAATGAGTATGTATATCAACATGCTAAAATAAATATAATATACATTTATTACCAGTATACTGTTGCAATGCTCGTGTTTTTTCCACTTGTATTCAAAGCTGTCAGTTTTATTTTATTTATATATATATACTTTTTTAAACTGAGTAGAATAAAACTTGTGTAATGTTTCAGTGGTTTGAAATTGTGAAATAGCTTTGATGACTGTTTATCTGAAGAACTGATATTCACCAGTGAAAATCTTTCCATGGAAGTTGCATTAAAAAAAAAACTGCAGAAATGCAAAAAGTATATTTAATCTATTTTCTGCTTTAAAGAGTATCGCTTATACTGATTTTACCTTGGTGTATCATTTTTCTTGTGCTGTACTAAATAGAAATGTTAGAAGAATATTGTTGCTGCCATGTATCTTTAAAAACAGTTGAAGTCAGAGGTGCCTAGAAGTGAAATTTCCTTCAGGTGACAGAACAGGTTAGGGAAAACAAATGCCTTGAAGAATTTGTAAGCCACCACTAATATTTCCACTGACTTCTCCCTCCTAGGGTAAGGGAATTATATTTAGTGTGCTGCAGAAAGGAATGAATTAGCAGTCATAATATTGTCAGGTAACATTGCTCTTTGAGACCTGATTTAGGTTTTTAACAAATGAGTTTTGATGTTCATTGTTAAAGCAGCTGAAATAGTTCTTTTGGCTTACGCAAACAAGGTTTAGAAACTACTATTATGAAAGCAACTTTATGCAAAATGTTGAAAGTGTTTCACTAATTTTCAGTGTGTATTTTTTTCTTTTTCCAGTACAGAGTAGAATTTTGAGTATGTCCTTGTTTAATATTATGTTTCTATCTGTGTACAGAAAGCATAGAAACAATGTGGGACCAAGCAAACCTATTTCTCAGCCACGAAGAAACATTGTAGGCTGCAGAATACAGCATGGCTGGAAGGAAGGAAGTGGACCCATAACACAATGGAAGGGCACAGTTCTTGATCAAGTTCCTGTAAATCCTTCTCTCTATCTTATAAAGTATGATGGATTCGATTGTGTGTATGGACTAGAACTGCACAAAGATGAAAGGGTTTCAGCACTTGAAGTCCTTCCAGACAGAGTTGGTAAGAGTTTTTTTCCTATATATGTTGCCATTTAATAGTTAATGCTCTCCACTAATCTCTCCTGATTTTCCCCCAAGATAATATCAGAACATTTGGATTTTATTAAATCACTTTTTGTCACATTGCAAATAATACAAATTTTCACACTGTAAAGTTCAAAGTTTACCCTATTAATTACTTATTTCTAAATGGAATAAGATCTTGCTTTTCTGCAGAGATCAGTAGCAGTCTCTAGAATGGGGTTAGGGAGGACCAAACTCAACACTTTTATTAATAATTTTATAGAGCTGTTTTATATTGGCCTCTCTTCCTTCCTTCTCCCTTACAATACAAATATTGAAAATGCAAACATTATTCATTGCTATGGCCTATACTGCTCTCTCTTTACCTTGCATTATGATATTTTGATGAACAGTGGTGATAAGAGTGTTAATATGTCAAAATAATTCTTAAAGTTCTGCAGATTTATTATCTTCAGCTCTCTGGAATGGACACTATTTGTTATGTATGTGAATTGACTAACTTCCAAACAAATTTATTTGTGAATTTGGATAAATATTATTTTTGATGAAGACTTGCATCTGTATTTTTTAATTAACTTACTTATGAACTGCTGTCATTTCAGCTTCATCTCGAATTAGTGATGCCCACCTGGCAGACACAATGATAGGCAAAGCTGTGGAACATATGTTTGAGACAGAGGATGGCTCAAAAGATGAATGGAGGGGGATGGTCTTGGCTCGAGCTCCTATTATGAACACATGGTTTTATATTACCTATGAGAAAGATCCTGTCTTGTACATGTACCAACTCTTAGATGATTATAAAGAAGGTGACCTTCGCATTATGCCTGATTCCAGTAAGTTGGCTGGTTACTTTTTTCTTCTGGAAAGTGGTATCTCTCTTTGTATTCTTGTTTGACTTATGTTTTATTTATGGAAAAAGAGAGCTGACAAACAAGGGCCTTGATTGTTATTCCCTTATATATATATATATTTATTTAATATTGTACTCTCCCTTCACTTAATAAGCACTTCTCAGAGAGACGATTTTGTCTTTAAAATAAATTATTAATTAGATAATTAGTGCTATGCAATCATAGAATCATAGAATAGCTTGAGTTGGAAGAGACTTTAATGATCATCTAATTCCAACCTCCCTGCCATGGACAGAGGCATATTCCACTACATCAGGCTGCTCAAAGCCACATCAAACCTGGTCTGATCACCTCCATGGGTGGAGACTCCACAACCTTTCTGGATAACCTGTTCCAGTGCCTCACCACCCACTGAGTAAAGAATTTGTTCCTAACATCTGATCTAAATCTCCCCTCTTCTAGTCTAAAACCATTCTCCCTTCTCCTATCAGTCCATGTAAAAAGTCACTCCCCTTCTTGCTTATAAGCCCTCTTCAATTACTGGAAGGTCACAATGATGTCTCCCCTCTGGACCCGCTCTGACAGTTCCAGTCTTTCTTGTGCTGAGGGCCTCAGACCTGGACACAGTACTCCAGATGGGGCCTCACAGGAGTAGAGTAGAAGAGAACAATCACCTCCCTCACCCTGCTGGCCACCACTCTTTTCAGTCCAGGATACAGTTGGCCTTCTGGGCTGCAAATGCACACTGCTGGCTTCTGTCAAGCTTTTCATCCACCAGAACCCCCATGTCCTTCTCTGCAGAGCTGCTCTCCATGAATTCTTCTCCCAGTTTGTATTCGTGTCTGGGACTGTCCTGATCAGCTGCAGCACCTTTCACTTGGCCTTGTTGAACCTCATTCTGTTCACATAGGCCCAATTTTCAAGCTTGTCTAGGTCCTTCTGAATGGCATCCCTTCCTTCTGTTGTATCAACTGCACCACTCAGTCTGGTGTCATCTGCAAACTTGATGAGAGTGCACTTGATACCACTGTCCATTTCACCAACTCAGATGTTAAACAGTATTGGTCCCAATACAGACCCCTGAGGGACACCATTTATAACCAGCCTCCACCTGGACATAAAGATGCTGACCACAACTCTCCAATATAGAGATAAGGATGACATGTGGGACCATGTTGAAGGCCTTACAGAAATCCAGGTAGATAACATCATGTCAGGGTTTTGTGTTTTTTGGTTTTCAGTATTCCACATCATAACATCATGTAGTGCACTGGGAGTTAAAGTGTTAATGCTCCAATTCTGGGTACCTATCCCTATACATTACAGAAGTCATGGGATCTGGCCCTTCCGGGTGGGGCGGTCTCTTACTGCCTGGCAGTGGGTGCTGGAGGGTGCTTTTCCTAGCTTTGCAGGTTTGACTCGGTCTCAGGAACTCTCTCACTTATTTTATTTGATTTATTAGTCTCAATTTCAATTAGATTGTATTATATTGTGTTATCTTGCATTCCGATATCATAGTTAGTAAAATAAGTTTTCCTCCATAGATTGTTGCCGCTGTTTTTTTTTCCCTTCCTTGAGCCCAGCTCCCATCTCCCTATCCCTATTCCCTTTTCCTTCCCATTTTGTGGGGCCAGGGGGGCCCAGGGACCTACTGCCCCCCTGTCACGGGCGTAGATTGATATAGTTAACTCCGTGACAGTTTTTGCTGGAGAATGCGGGCGTTAGCTGCTTTTTAGCTTTTAGAATGTATCTCTCTCTCTGCTCTCAGAGACCTTCATTAGGGAACTTTATCAGCAGTTCAGGTTTCTGTGCTGGAAAACTTGACCTTGAAAGCCAAGACGTACTGCCAGTATTCTGGGATATTTGTAAACTTTGAGCACTGCTTAGTCTGGGCACTGTTTTTTCTTTTTCTTTTTTTATTTTTCCTCCTCTTGTCAGCTTCCATTCATTTACCCCTTTTTAGAAGCTACCAGTGATGAACCCACTCTTTATTGTGGGGGCGCTAAGGGATTAAAAGCCATTATGTTCCTCGCGACATATTGGCCAATTATCAATGTCATGATTTCTTGTTGTGGAATTGTGTTCATATATAACCAAATAAGGGCACTGATGGAGACACCTGCATGGTACTTATATGCTATGTGGTATGATTTGAATCTTGACACATCCCAAATGGAATAGCTAATTTTTCAAACAACACTATGTTCAGACTGGTTTCCAGGCTTTCTTCTCAGTTTGTCACACGTTTTTTGAATGCCGAATTAATGCTCATTTTAGTGGGCATACTCCTGTGCATGTTACTGATTTCCCTGAATGTATTCCTATCCATTTGTGTTATGTGGAAGGAGTCTCCTCCAAAACCAGAGAATGCTGACTGGCAGGGAATATGGAGAGGTTTAGGAAAAATCTTAGAAGCATGGGGACCCACAATGTCATGGGATTTCACTCTTGAACACCCGTGGGATCCCGAGAAACTAAGCCAGTATTTGAGTCAGGGACAGTGCGGCTTACGTAAATCTAAGGAGGTACAACTTATTTGGGGTTTGGCTTGTGCTTACTGTGCCCTATATAATAGGATTCTGGAGAGAGTGAGTTTCCGAGCTGAGGTTCAAGCCAAAGGGGAAAATCTCCAAGTCAAATCTGATCAATCACAGGAGACACCAGTAACAATATCAGCTGCCCCTGTGGAAGGCCAGAAATGGAAACGAGTGTCCTCGCATCTAGAATGGAAAAAAGAAGAAGCGGAGGAGGAGGTAAAGGAAGATCCAGGCGAGGGTCCCTCCACAGAACCACCATCATCGGGGAAGGCAAAAGAAAAAACTAAGAGACATGCAGAAGAGAGTGATGAAGAGGAAGTCTATTACTACTCGTTGGCCTCTGAAGATGACTGAAATCAAAGGCTCAAGAAAGGAGTTTACACGGCGCCCGAATGAAACTCTCGTTTCCTGGTTGCTTTGCTGGTGGGACAGCGGGGCCAGTAGCTTGTCTCTAGATGGTAATGAAGCTCGCCAATTACGAGGCATTGCCAGTGATCCAGCTATTGACAGAGGGATTAGTAGATGTTTGGATGGGGCTGCCACCCTCTGGGAACGAGTGTTAATAGCCGTGAAGGAAAGGTATCCCTTCAAAGACGGCTTGAAGCCTGTGATGAAAAGGTGGGATACAGTTGAAAAGGGGATCCAGTATTTGAGGGAAATAGCTGTGGTGGAAATGTTGTATGACCCTAACTTTGTTCCTAACCACCCACGCCAAGACCACGACCCTGAGAGCGTGAGGACGACGCCTGATATATGGTGGAAACTCACAACAGCACCCGACAGATACACTGGTACACTAGCAGCAACGTTTGACAGATACCAGGACCAACAGAGAAGACCCTTAGTTTTTGAATTGATTCTTACACTCCAAAGCTATGAACAACAGCGCCCCCCATGTCACGCTTCCATTTCCGCCATCTCACAAATAACAGACCAACTGAATGAACTGCGAGAGCAAGTCTCTCTACTGATTAAACGTAACAAACCTGTAGTAGTATCAGAAACGCTTGATGATGATCAGGATAATCAAAAGAGTCTAATGAAGGAGCTGATCAAACTAATGCGAATCCAACTAATTAAAGATGATGAACCCTCCTTCTCACGTGCGCCATCAAAAATCTCAGCTGTTAGAGGCAAACGCTTTCCAGCTCCTGTAAGGAATCCTACATTGCAAATTGTTTTGTGGCGTTGCCTAAGTGGCCATGAAGAAGATTTGAGGAAGTGGCATGACCAAGCTACTCCTGTACTACGAGCACGGGTGAGAGTATTACAAAGCAGATCAACCACCAGTGCAGTTGCTCCAGTTACCAGAGGTAATGAATAGAGGGACCCTGCCCTCAGTCGGGGGGCGAAAGGGATAATAGAGTTGACTGGATTGTGTGGATTTGATGGCCTGACACATCAGAACCACAGAAATAAAAGCCACTGGTGGATACCAGTGCACAGTGCACTCTAATGCCCTTGAGTCATGAAGGGACAGAATCAATCCATATTTCTGGAGTGACTGAGGGCTCTCAAGAATTGACTGTGTTGGAGACCGAGATAAGCCTCACTGGTAAAGACTGGCAAAAGCACCCTATTGTGACTGGCCCAGGGGCTCCATGTATACTAGGTATCGATTACCTGAGAACAGGGCATTTCAAGGATGCTAAGGGGTATCGATGTGCCTTTGGAATAGCTGCTGTAGACGCAGACAGCATTAAGCAGCTGTCTGTTTTGCCTGGCCTGTCAGAAGATCCGTCTGTTCTGGGGTTGCTACAAGTAAAAGAGCAGCAGGTACCAATTGCCACAAAAACAGTGCACAGATGACAGTACCGCACCAATATGGATTCCTTGTTCCCCATTCATAAGTTAATTCATCAACTAGAGAGTCAGGGAGTGTTAAGCAACACTCACTCAGCTTTTAACAGCCCCATATGGGCAGTGCGTAAAGCCAGTGGAGAATGGAGGCTGACGGGAGACTACCGTGGCCTGAATGCAGTCACACACCCACTGAGTGCTGCTGTGTCGGACATGCTAGAACTCCAGTATGAACTGAAGTCAAAAGCAGCCAAGTGTTATGCCAGCACTGATGTTGCTATCACCTTCTTTTCCTTTCCTTTGGTCACAGAATGGAGGCCACAGTTTGCCTTCACCTGGAGGGGTGTTCAGTATACATGGAACCGTTTGGCCCAGGGTTGGAAACACAGCCCAACCATTTGCCATGGGTTGATCCAAGCTGCATTGGAACAGGACAGTGCTCCTGAGCACCTGCAGTACATTGATGATATCGTTGTGTGGGGCGATGCAGCAGCAAAAGTCTTCACAAAAGGAGAGTGAATAATCCAAATTCTTCTGCGTGCTGGTTTTGCTATTAAGCGGAGCAAAGTGAAAGGACCTGCCCAGGAGATTCAGTTCCTAGGTATTAAGTGGGAAGATGGGCGTCATCACTTTCCAGCAGATGTGATCAACAAAATCACTGCTATGTATCCACCCACTAGCAAGAGAGAGACAGTCTTTTCTGGGTGTAGTGGGCTTTTGGAGAATGTATGTTCCAAACTATAGCCTCACTGTAAGCCCCCTTTATCAGGTGATGCGGAAGAAGAATGACTTTACGTGGGGCCCTGAGCAGCAGCAGGCTTTTGAACAGATTAAACAGGAGATAGCCCGTGCTGTGGCCCTGGGACCACTGCGGATTGGACAGGATGTAAAGAACATCCTCTACACTGCTGCTGGAGAGAAAGGTCCCACTTGGAGTCTGTGGCAAAGAGCCTCAGGAAAGACCCCAGGTCAACCCCTGGAATTCAGGAGTCGAGCGTACAGGGGGTCCGAGGAGTGCTACACTCCAACTGAAAAGGAGATCTTAGCCACGTATGAGGGGGTTCAGGCTGCTTCCAAAGTAGTTGGTACTCGAACGCAGCTCCTTCTGGCACCTTGACTGCCAATGCTGAACTGGATGTTTAAAGGAAAGGCTCCCTCCACCCATCATGCTACCGATGCCACTTGGAGTAGGTGGATTGTGCTGATTACACAATGAGCACAGATGGGGAACCTCAGCCAGCCAGGAATCTTAGATGTGATCATGGACTGGCCTGAAGGTAAAAAGTTTGGAACATCACCAGCAGAACAGGTATCACGTGCTAAAGAGACTCCACCATACAATGAACTACCAGAAAATGAAAAGAAATATGCCCTGTTCACTGATGGATCGTGTCGTATTGTGGGGAAGCATCGCAGATGGAAAGCTGCTGTGTGGAGCCCCACACAACAAGTTGCAGAGGCCACTGAAGGGAAAGGAGAATCAAGCCAATTTGCAGAGGTAAAGGCTGTCCAGCTGCCCATAGAGGTTGCTGAACGGGAGAGGTGGCCAATGCTTTATCTTTACACTGACTCATGGATGGTGGCAAATGCCTTATGGAGGTGGTTACAGCAGTGGGAGCAAAATAACTGGCAGCGGAGGGTTAAACCTATTTGGGCTGCCGAACTGTGGAAAGACATTGCTGCCTGAACAAAGAACATGGTTGTAAAGGTATACCATGTAGATGCCCATGTGCCCAAGAGTCAGGCTACTGAAGAACAGTAAAATAACCATCAGGTAGACCGAGCTGCCAAAATTGAGGTGGCTCAAATAGACCTGGACTGGCAGAACAAGGGTGAATTATTTCTAGCTCGGTGGGCCCATGAGACCTCGGGCCATCAAGGAAGAGATGCAAAATGTAAGTGGACTAGAGACCGAGGGGTGGATTAACTATGGATGCTATTGCACAGGTTATTCATGACTGTGAATCATGTGCCATAATTAAACAAGCCAAGAGGATGAAACCTCTCTGGGAGGAAGGGTGATGGCAAAAGTATAAATACGGGGAGGTTGATTATATCACCTTGCCACCGTCTCGCAGTGGTGTTATGTGCTTACCATGGTGGAGGCAACCACTGGGTGGCTTGAAACATGCAGTTCCCCATGCTACTGCCCAAAACGCCATATTGGGTCTCGAGAAACAAGTCCTGTGGCGACATGGCACTCCAGAAAGAATTGAGTCAGATAATGGGACTCATTTCAAAAATTCTCTTGTAAATACTTGGGCCAAAGATCATGGCATTGAGTGGATTTACCATATTCCCTATCATGCAGCAGCCTCAGGTAAAAGTGAACGATACAATGGGTTGTTAAAAACTATGCTGAAAGCAATGGGTGGCGGAACATTTAAGCATTGGGAGAAGCATTTGGCAGAAGCCACCTGGTTGGTCAGCACTAGAGGATCAGTCGTGATGGTCCTACCCAATCCAGCTCCCTGCATACCGTAGAGGGAGAGAAAGTCCCTGTTGTACAAGTGAAGAGCATGTTGGGAAAAGCAGTTTGGGTTCTTCCAGCTTCTCGAAAGGGCAAACCTCTCCGTGGAATTTTTTTTGCCCAGGGTCCAAGGTCCACTTGTTGGGTGATGCAGAAAAACGGGGATGTTCAATGTGTACCACAAGGAAATTTGATGCTGTGGGAATGCAGTCAGTTATTCTATTTATATGTATGTATATAGACATGTGTGTAATGCATTTTCATCGTTGTTTGTTTGTGTATGTGTATATAAATTAAGCATGATATGGTGATGTAGAATAAGGGGTGGAATGTCACGGTTTTGTTTTTTTTGGTTTTCAGTATTCCACATCATAACATCATGTAGTGTACTGGGAGTTAAAGTGTTAATGCTCCAATTCTGGGTACCTATCCCTATACATTACAGAAGTCATGGGATCTGGCTCTTCCGCATGGGGTGGTGTCTTACTGCCTGGCAGTGGGTGCTGGAGGGTGCTTTCCTAGCCGTTCCAAGCTTTGCAGGTTTGACTCGGTCCCGGGAACTCTCTCTGTCTCCTATCTTATTTGATTTGTTAGTCTCGATTTCAATTAGATTGTATTATAATGTGTTATCTTGCATTCCGATATCATAGTTAGTAAAATAAGTTTTCCTCCATAGATCGTTGCCGCTGTTTTTTTTCGCTTGCTTGAGCCTAGCTCCCATCTCCCTATCCCTTTTCCCTTTCCCTTCCCATTTTGTGGGGCCAGGGGGGCCTAGGGGCCTACTGGCCCCCTGTCACAGGTATAGATTGATCTATTTAACTCCGTGACACATCAGTTGGTCTTCCCTTGTCAAATGATGCCATCACTTCATCATAAAAGGCCACCAGATTCAGATAAGTTGTCCTTGGTGAAGCCATGCTGGCTATTGTACATCAACTCCTTGTCTTGTATGTGCTTTAACATTTCTTCAGTGGCCTCCTCAGGCACAGAGGTGAGGCTCACTGGTCTTTAGATCTTTGGGTCTTTCTTTCTACCCTTCTTAAAAATTGAAGTGAAGTTTCCGTTTTCAAGTCACCAGGGACTTCACCTCAGAGCCATGACTTTTCAAATAGGATGGACAGTGGCTTGGCAACTACATCAGCAAGTTCCTTCAGGACCCTGGGATGCATGTTGCCTGACCTCATACACTTGTACACGTTCTGTCTCATTAGGCCATCTTAGACTCGCTCTTCTCTTACATTGGGAGGGATTTTGCTCCTCCAACCCATGCCTAGCGGTTCAGGGATGAGAGAGACACGAGAAGCCTGACTACCAGTGAAGACCGAGGCAAAGAACTTGTTGAGTACTTCAGCCTTCTCCATGTCTGTTGTGGCCAGTTTTCCTTTCTCATTTATCACAGAGGGTGCACTCTCCTTGTCCTTTCTCTTCTGACCAATATACCTGTAGAATCCCTTGTTATTTTTCACATCCCTTGCCAATTTCAGTTGCATCCATGCCTTGGCTTTCCTGATCTCATCTCTACACATCCAGACAGCAGCCCTGTACTCACTCTTCCTAGGCCATATGCCCCTGCTTCCACTGCCTGTGCATTTCCTTCTTACACCTCAGTTTGATCAGCAGGTCCTTGCTCAGCCATGCCAGTTTCCTGCCTCCCCTACTTGATTTCTTACACATGGAAATGGAGAGCTTTTGTGCTCTAGGAAAGGTGTCCTTAAATGGTTGCCAGCTCTGTTCAGTTCCTTTGTCCCTAAGGACAGTTTCCTAGAGTATTTCTCCCACTAATCACTAATTCTTTAAACAGCTGGAGGCCGGGTATTCTGAAGTTCAGGGTCCTGACTTTGGTCTTTTCCAGGCCCATATTCCTCGAGATTGTGAACTCAACTAGGGCATGGTTGCTACAGCCCAGACTGCCTCCAATCTTAAACTCTTTAATGAGTTCATCTGCATTGGTGAGCACCAGGTCCAGTAATGCTTCACCTCTGGTTGCTTTTTTTAATACCTAGACCAGAAAGTTATCCTCAGTGCACTCAAGGAGTCTACTGGTTTGCTTACAGCCTGCTCTTTTGCTTTCCCAACAGACATCCAGCCGGTTGAAATCCCCCATCAGGATGAGTGCCTATCAGCAGGATGCTTCTTGTAGTTGAAGCAAGAAGGCCTCATCCACAGGCTTCCCTTGATCAGGCAGCCTGTAGTAGACCCTGATCAGACCCCAAGATCTCCTTCATTGGTCCCATCACTAATTTTTACCCACAAGCTCTTAACCTGTTCATGGCTGTTTCTCAAAGGCAGCTCTTTGCAATCTATCCATTTCTTAACATAGAGGGCAACACCTCTGCACCTCCTTCCATGTCTATCTCTTCTAAAAAGCTTGTAGCCCTCAATTGCACAGTAGAAATATTAGTTAAAATTCATTCATTGAGTTTGAGACTGTCTTCCTTCAGATGTGTCACTGATGATAAATAGTCTGATGGATGAGTACACAGGTGGCACTTATTTGCATAACCTCTAAAGTAATCTTAGGCTTTTAGACTTTTTTTCCAGTCTAACAAAAAGCAACATATCTGTGGCTTGAAAAGAGGGAACTCCAAATGGAAAAAAAATGTCCTCCCCACTCCTAAAGAAACAAATAAAGCTCTTTCAGAGTTGGCATCTCCAAATAATTTGTTCTCTGTAAAACCTTAAAAATGATTGTAAGGTATTTTAAAATTCTGCTTTGCTTTCTTCCACCTTTAGAAAAATAAGGGAAGAGGCCTACATGCTTTCCACATTTAAGAATTGTTTTTAATGTGCTCTTTTTTCCCTTGCACTCATCCTGAGACTATCTTCTGTTTACCTCTGTTTCTAAGAGACTCCAAAGTATGAGCTACCTTTCCTGAATTTGGATCTTTTTCAGATAATGTGAATTGTGTCCTTAAGGATACTTTTGGCTAGATTTTTACCAGAAAAAATATAGATATTATTTGCTAGAAAAGCAAACAATATAGTTAGACTTCAGCAACAGTATTAATTTTAGTGGGAAGTTAAAAGGCCTTTTAACAGCTTTATTGATTAAGGAGGTTACACTTAGAAGATGTGTTTTTGTTACAGTGGGATGCTTACATCAACATTTTGAATACAGTTTGTGGGGAAAGGGAGGTCTAGCATTCTGGCTTTTTTGTTAAAGAAATTCAGTGCCTTGTTCTGTGGGAGGCTTAAATTCAATTATCTACAAATATGTTCCATAACTAGTGTGTGAACCTTCATGTCAATGTTTATTTTTCTAGCCAAGTGAAGTGATATTTTTTACTTCATAAAATTGAAGATAGCATTACCTTAAAGAAAAACTGTACTTTCTAAAAGCATGGCAATAGTTAGGTGTTTGAACAATTCATCTTAGGCATGCTCTGCATTTTAAACTTGTGGTTATTTCTTATAACTTGTAAAGAAGATTGTAGTTTTCTATACTGGAAAAAAAAAAACCATAAATGTCTACCAAAGGACATTATATTTTTGTATTGCAGATGATTCGCCTCCAGCAGAACGGGAACCAGGTGAAGTTGTGGACAGCCTGGTAGGCAAACAAGTGGAGTATGCCAAAGAAGATGGATCAAAAAGGACTGGCATGGTAATTCATCAAGTTGAAGCCAAACCATCTGTCTATTTCATCAAATTTGATGATGATTTCCATATTTATGTCTATGATTTGGTGAAGACATCCTAGATATCGTCATGAAATTTTGCCAAATTTGTGGAACTATTAAATGTAAAATTTGTAGACACAAAGACTTGACTGCTTTTCAGTTAAACAAAAGTTTAAATGTCCCTGTGAACTCACAGTCTCTGCTAGCAAACCTGTTTTGTTCTGAATGTTACAAACATTTATGTGAATGTGACAAATTTTGCATAAGAGAACTCAATTTCTTGATGAAAGTCAATATATTTGGGTAGGAGGGAGTTAAAAGCATAGAACAGCTGCAAAATCAAGCTGTGTAAAGTCAATCTAATATTGTAATCTAATTGTTTTCATAGATTTTTAACATTTTCTTCAACGTTACACTCACCTCTTCAACTGCCACATGCAAATGTAGTTTGCTATTTTTATGTCTTCTTTTGTAACATTACAATTAATTTCTTTGCTGCTGGCAGTCCTTGTTTTCCAGGTTGAGTCAGAGGTGACTTTTCTCAAAGATTTGAATGGTTTATGAAGCAGTAAGGAGTGCCTAACCCAAGTAACATAAATTTACTGTGTTTCTAGGCTTTTCCTTTTTTTTTTTACATTAAGCTTTTTAAGAACTTTCAGTACATGGAAACAATTGTGCATTTTTAGTAGTCACGGGGCAATAAGATATCAAGTGTTTGACTTATACACCTTTCAGTGAAAAGGCATTAAAGTGTAAAAATATATTTAATCTGTATAACCGATTCATTAGAAAATGCAGATTAATGGCCCATTTTTACAAGTTGTAGAAACCAGTAAAATAGACACAAAAAAGCCACCTTCAGTCCTAAATGTTGTACTTTCTTTTGTTATACACATTTCTTAGCAAAACCCAAGTACTTGGTGCCACAAGTTTAACAGTATATATACTACTTAAGAAGACTTCAGTCTATGCATTGTCAATCAGTAGTCTTTCATTTAATGTTAGAACCTACCAAACTGGATATATGTCTGTAGACTTAAAAGCCTAACAGTAGTTAATGTTTTACATGGTAAATACAATCTCAAGGGTGGAGATGGAGTCCTCTTACTTTGAAGACGTCCTTTAGAGAAGAAGTATTTATTGCCTTCTACTCAGTCTGCAGATGATTCTGTTTGAATCTCGCACCCAGAGGAGTGGGATTCGAACCCATGCCTCCACGGGAGACTGTGACCTGCAGCCTTCTTGCTTTTGTTCTCAACCATCTTGGTTCAAGAATATATGTTCCCAATATATTGTTTTTCTGACTTTTCCATGTAAGGAGTGTCCAAACAAATCTACAGCTTAAACCTGTTGTTGCCTTTTGTGGTGTACTTGCTTAGAGGTATGTTGTTAACATGAATTTCATTCTACGAGCACTAGAGTTCTGCATGCTAGTGGTGTACTATCTAATGGAAGCTATAGGCAGTCTCAGTGGTTCAGTCATCTGCATTAGACTGTGGATGTAAATAGCAGCCAAATCCTTTCACATTTTTAATCTTGCAAGATGGTTGTAAATCAAGATTTCGTTGTTTTTTAAGCTTAGCAGCTTTTAAAAGCATCAGAATTGCAACAAGGCAACAAAATTGGACAGCAACAAAATTGTCATGTTACTTTAGAGCAGGGCTCTACAAGCTTCAAAGTACAGCTTCACAGTAATACAGTATGTGAAGACAGTTAACACTACTGATGGAAAGAAGGAATACATAGATATATACAACCTTATGCTGTTAGTGGAAGGATTCAGTAGAGGTGCTATTAATCAAAGATCAAAGGTTTGACCTCTATTTTGAGTATTCTTGATATCAGAGTCAGTGGTTTAAGCCCCTTTCTGTCCTTTTCTTTTCCTGATTTCATATTTTAGCCTTAAGGCTTGTGCTTCATTATGCTGTTGAATGGTAATACCATATAAATATGATACTTTAATTCTTTGTCTCTTGCTATTATATTACATTCTGTCCAGTATTTCATCATGGGCAACCCAAGGCAGGCAATTGTATTTCAGTTCACAGCTTCTCAATCCAGTACTTAAGCACTAAGTACCTGAGTTGCAAATTTTCCTTCTGTTTTGAACAAAGTGAGCAGATTTGCAACGCAGTGCTTTCATCCTGCAGATCTGTTATGTGCTTTCTATTGACTCTTAGAGTCCTGCATGTAAATCTTAAAGCTGAGCCTGGCTCCGTGAGCCCCAGTTGATATTTGCGGCACAAGAATGAGTGAGTGTACTGATTATACACAAGATACATGAATAACTTGGTACAAGGAATTTTGGGCTATATGTCTAAGGAATACAAGATTTGTTTTGAAATAGCTGAGGTTTAGGTCTACTGTAACATTTTTAGCATTAGGCTTGCATTTGTGAGTTTTATGCAAACCATTCTAATATATCAGGTATTTTGATAATTAGAATATAATCTATAAAGTGTCAAATTTCTGGTTGTTTTTAGATGTCACTGTTGTTTGTTACACAGTTTTTGTTTTTTCTTTTCATCTTTTTCTTAAGGTTTGGGTTGGTTGTTTTTTTTTTGTTTGGTAGGGTTATTTTTTTCTTTTGTTTATGTTTGATAGCTTAAGAAACACATTTTTGAGGCTTGAGACTGATTCTACTCCCTGATATCTGCTTTGGGCTTTGTTTTAGGCTAATGCTTCAGATCTGCATGCAGTGCTTTTGTTAACCTGGTAACTAATTGTTGACCCCTTGTTCTAGAGGTTCAACATTGCTTTCCAAATTTATCATAGAGCTTGTGATGGCACATTACATGGATCTTTGGATAAAAGTTATTGGCCTCTCTAAAACCTGCTGTAGTATTGTTGTATATTGTGTGTGTGTGTGATGTCAAGCTGCCATGTAAAACTTTTTAAAACTAAAAAAAATTAAACCTGGGCCATCCTTCTCTGCATGCTTAGAAAGTTAGAACATTCAATGTAACAAACTAAAGTTGCATGTTATAATGTTTAGATTTGGGTTTTGTTCTGTTTTTTCTTTCTTTCTTTCTTTCTTTTTTTGGGGGAGGGGGAGGGGGGTTGTTCATTTTTTTGTGAATTTGCTTATTGTGCTGTTTAAATGGTTGTTAGTAGGATTAAATGCACTGGTGAGGCAAACATAGTGCCAACAGAAGGTAATTTTCCAGTTGTATGTGTCATACAGCATTTGAAGGGATCATGTATTCTGTTCAAGAATAAATAGAATCACAATTGATTAGTAGAACACTACTTTTTTTCTTCTTTTGAATGGCAAACCCTAAACTAAGCTGGACTATGTGAAGACTGAAATACTTTGGGGAAAGTCTTACTTATTACAATAGGTATAAGCCTTCTTTAAATTAATTATTTTAAAAGGGAGGCTTTATTTTCAGACAGAATATATTACACTTGTTTCAGGGGAAAAAAATGGTAAAAGCAGTTTTTGGTTCCTTGAAAATGCTGTGCTTTTTGTATTTTACATCATTCATTAGTGCAATTTGGATGGTTCTTGGTATGTGTATAGTTCAGATGTCTTTGTATTCACATTATAGAATTAGGTAATGACTTCATCTTTAGAGCTCAGTTTCATTATTTTTATTTTATTTTGAACAATTTAGACAGTTCCCTGTTTTCTGCATTTATAAGTATGAATACTTTAAATCTGTTACTTAATTCTGTAAGTAATTTTTATAATTATGATGTAACTCTATCCTTAAAACATTTAAAATAAATCCTTTATGTGCAACTCATGACTGCAAATTTTGTTTGCATGAGCAAAATGTAGCGATGTGACTTCAGGTTGTGAAAAGGCAGTTTCTTCAGGTTTGTTCGTTTAGGTTCTTTTTTAGTTAAAAACTACTTAGTATTTTAATGTTGAGTCGTGTATGCTGGTATAAAGCTTTTCCCTATGAAATAAGTTTCCTTGCTAAGCCAAAACCTTTTTTCTTCTTTGTCAAGTCTGTAGGAACATCAAAAATAGAATTTGACTGAGATAAAGCATAATATTTAAATCGTATTTTACCAAAGGCAGAAAAATTCCTCTTTAGAAGGTTATGCAAGTCTGTGGGGAGCCTCTAATTCCAGAACATACTAAAGCTCACACTGTTAGCAGCAGTTTAGCAGTGGGTTACAGTAGAAGTGTTTGTCAGCGTTTACTTCAAAGCAGACAAGTGTATCAGTTAATGTGCTTAACAAAAAATTGAATTCTATTTTACTCACTAAAGAAAAAAGAAGTAGAATTGTTCCAAAATGGAGGTGATGAGTAATTAAGAGAATAATATCACAATGCTGTGAATTTTCTTATGACACATAAGTTCTTCATATTAATCATTTTTTTATATCATTAAATGTAAATTGCCAAACTTGACTTTGGATGCTGAAAAGATGAAATTTTCCTTTTTCTAACTCTTTTTTAAATATAGATAGGAAAGTTTTATATGGCTACTTCAAAATATATTTTTGGCACCAAGTCGCCAACATCTCTGGACAGTGGAAAGGAGTGTACCCTCATTAAATTCATGGATGATACTGGGAGCAGTTGATACAACAGAGGGTTGAGTTGCCATCCAGAGGGACCTGGACAAGCTGGAGAAATGGGCTGATAGAACCCATATGCAGCTTAATAAGGAGGAGTGCAAAGTCCTGCACTTGGGGAAGAACAACCCCAGGCATCAGTACAGGCTGGGTAGACACTCAACTGGAAAGTAGCTTGGCAGAAAAAGACTCGAGGGGTCCTGGTGGACACCAAGTTGAACATGGGCCAGCAATGTGCCCTTGCTGCAAAGAAGGCTAATGGTAGGCTGGGCTGCATTAGGTAAAGTACTGCCATCAGGTCAAGAGAGGTGATCCTTCCCCTCTGTTCAGCACTGGTGAGGCCACACCACACCAGTATTATGTACAGTTCTGGGCTTCCAAGTGTAGGAAGTCAGAAAATGAAGGCAAGAGATCGGAATGGCTAAACCAGGACCTGATGGTCAAACAAGTGCAAGGAGAAAATGCACAGGCAGTGGAAGCAGGGACAGGTACCCTGGGAAGTGTATAGGCATGCAGCTAGGCTGTGTAGGGATGGGGTCAGGAAGGCCAAGGCCCAACTGGAACTGGACTTGGCAAGGGGTGCAAAGAAGAGCAAGAAAGGCTTCTACAGGGATGTAAACCAGAAAAGGAAATTCCAAGAGGGTGTTATTTTCCCTAAGGAGCAATACAGGCAGGCTTGTAACAATGGGCAAGGAGAAGACTGAGGTTCTCAAAAACTTTTTTCCTCTGTCTTTACTGGTGATTGCTCTTCACACAGCCCTCTAGTAGATAGATCAGAAAGTGGGAACTGGGGGAGCTTACAACCCATTGTAAGCAAAGATCAGGTTCATGATCACGTGAAGAACCTGAACACCCATAAGTCCATGGGTCCCAATGAGATGCATCCCAGAGTCCTGAGAGAATTGACTGACATAGTGGCCAAGCCACTCTCAATGATATTTGTCATGGTGGTCAGGTGAAATCCATGGTGACTAAAAAAAAGGCAATGTTGCAACAATTTTTAAGAAGGGTAGAAAGGACAACCCAGGGAATGACCAACCTGTCTGTCTCACTTCTGTGCCTGTGGGAATACAAGAAAAACTATTCAGAGCAGCAGCTGTGGAGCAAGATAAACAGCATGAAAAAGCAATGCTGAGAACCAAGGACACCTCCTGAAGAAGAGAAAAACAAAGTCAAGTAAGCTGTGTGATGGCCACATGAAGACAACCATGACTGGAGGAAGAGAGCGTGGCTTGGAACAACTCATGGCTCTGATTGGATAAGTGCCTGCATGCACAGTTAAGGAGTGTTTGTGGAATGCTTTGTTGACATGTAAAGGCGAGTGGAAAAGTTAAAAGAGAAAACTTGTGAATGTATATAAGGGATGTTAAAACCTGTAATAAACGATTTGGATCATTCACATCTCAGTCCGTGCATCAGACGCCGCATGTGCCAGGGAAGAACATGGAGCAGATGTTCCTGGAAACAATGCTAGGCCATGTGGAAGAGAGGGAGTTGATACATGACAATCAGCATGACTTCAGCAAGGGCTGGTCCTGCCTGACCAATCTGGTGTCCTTCTATGGTGGAGTAACTGTGTCAGTGGATAAGGGAAGAGCCACTGAAGTCATCTATCTGTACTTCAATAAGAACTTTATATGGTCCCCCACAACATACTTCTCTTCAAATTGGAAATATATAGACTTGATTGGTAGACTGTTGTCAATGTTTTGAGGGCTGCTTCGGCCCAGTTCTGTGACCAGCGGGGCGGGGGGACCCATGGACTGGGAAAAGGAAAAGGGGAAAAGGGTAAAGAGATGGTCCTAAAAACAAAACAGCAGCAACGATCTGAGGAAAAACTAACTAACTTACTAAATAAGATATCAGAATGCAAGAAAACATACTATAATACTGTCACGGAGTTATCTAGATCAATCTATGCCCATGACAGGGGGGCAGTAGGCCTGTGGGCCCCCCAGCCCCCAAAAATGGGAAGGGAAAAAGAAAAGGGGTAGGGAGATGGGAGCTGGGCTCAAGGAAGAAAAAACAGAACAGCAGCAACGATCTAAGGAGGAAAACTTATTTTACTAACTATGATATCAGAATGCAAGATAACACAATATAATGCAATCTAATTGAAATTGAGAATAATAAATCAAATAAGATAGGAGACAGAGAGAGGGTTTTCCAAAACTGAGCAAATCTGAAAGCACATGGCTTGGAAGCACCTCCACACCGTCTGCCAGACAGTGAGAAAAAAAATGAGAGGAAAAAAAAAAACGACCAGTTCTCATTCGAGAGCGAGATCCCGTGACTTCCGTGACGTATCTTCCTCTCTGACCGTGCGGCCCCCTGGGACATGTAGTTCTTCTTTGGGGGACAGGTACCTGGAACTGGAGCATTAACACTTTAACTCCCAAGTGCACTACATGATGTTATGATGTGATATACCGAAAAACAAAAATCACAAAACCATGACATTCCACCCCTTATTCTACATCACTACATCATGCTTAATATATACAAACAAACCATAATTAACAAGCATTAAACGCACAAACCTATATATATACACATGAAATTACTGACTGCACTCCCCCAACATCAAATCCCCTTGTGGTACACACTGAACATCCCTGTTTTTCTGCATCACCCACCAAGTGGATCCAGGTCCCTGGGCAAAAACAGTAACACGGAGAGGTTTGCCCTTTCCAGAGGCTAGAAGGACCCAAACTGCTTTTCCCAACATGCTCTTTACATGTACTACAGGGACTTTATCTCACTCTTGTGAGAAACATGCTCAAGATCAAAAATTTCCAATCAGGTAAAGATCTCTGTGAAGAGCATTTTATTCATTTTTGCAATAATGGGCGCACACCCCCTACTGACAAGGGAGAAATTGCGTAACTTGTCAGTGATATCCATTCCATTATATACCCTGGGTCCGACGCAGGTAAAGCCTCTCCTGGCACTCATTGGTTGAGTGTCTCTGGCTCACAGTCTTCCGACGCTGTTGCTACATTACATTTGCATAGCTACGTTACACTTCCATACAATGTCTGTTACCAACCCATTGTCTTTGGGTATGTTCTGTACTTTTTACGGCGATAGGAGGACAATACTTTCAACAATTTGCACACTGGTTCTGTCCTGTACCAGACTCTCTCCTACCCTATATAATTACCTTACCTAGTGCCTGTGCCAATTTTACCTAGGTCGGAACGCCCCAGTCTCAACTTTACTCTGTTCAGCAACTTCCTTTGTGAAAGGCAACTTATCCTATGCTACGTACGGAAATACTGGAAATTTCCACTGCAAAAACACAATCTACCTCTCACAATTCCCCCTCTTTTTCTTTTTACCCTTTTGTGTTTTTGCACCAGACAATGAAACAGTTCTAATATAAGAAATTTACCTTACTAACCCGACTTGATGATTAATAATAACTTGTCAAAACCAATCATCTTGCTATTCTCCATACTCTAATATATATATTGATTATTAAGAATAACAATTTCTTCACCCTTGTATGATTCATCCCAGTATGAACAGGTAATAAGTCTTAAATCAGAGCATAATCAGCATTATGGGTTCTAAGCTACTAAGGGATGTGGGGAAGATGAGGAAGTTAGCGATAGTAAAGAAAGAAATTCTAGCAAATGGTTTACAGAGCAGGGATAGTCACCACCAGGGAATCTGGTGATGTCTCGTTGGTCCTTGAGAAGGCAGCAGGTTGGTCAGTGATGTCTTGTTGACTTACATAGCTGCAGTTCCGCGGAGGGGGTACCCATTCTTCCTCAGAACTCTTCGGGCCTGACTACCCCAATTATCAGGGGCATCCTGTCCTGTCCATCACAGCGATGGTAGCTGTTGGGGTACCCACATTTTTGTTCATCAGGAGGAATAGCACGTCTGTCCTCTTAACACTGTGCTCATGGTAGTTGAACACTAACTTCAAAAACTCGTTGAGCAGGTCATGTCTTGGACGGGTGCCACTGAACAGGCTTTGAGCCAAGCATTCTCCAGCTTCTCATGTCCCATTTGTTTTCATTTCATTGGGCCCATGCTACGTGTTCTAATGAGTAGGGCATAACCCCCTTGTGATTCAGACCCAGTGCAATGATTGGGTATATGGTATATACCGAAGCATTGCGCATGTTAGAACAAAAGCTGTGGCAAAGTTATTAACAGGATCATAAGTAAAACTAATTAGATGCCACTAAGACTGAAAAATCACCTTTCAAATTTCAGTAGGTAAAGTTTTCCTTTACCATCTACAACTAAGAGCTAGGAAGACATTATTTCAAGTTATGGCAAGTGCATCTAAAATTAACTGGTGGTCTTTTATATTAATTCTTTCCCATTGAGATAATACATTAGAAAAGAACTGATGACAGCTCCTTCTAGCACCTCGACTGCCAGAGCTGAACTGGATGTTCAAAGGAAAGTTTCCCTCCATCCATGATGCTACTGATGTCACTTGGAGTAAGTGGATTGTGTTCATTAAACAACGAGCACGGATGGGGAATCTCAGTCGTCCAGGAATCCTAGAGGTGATCATGGACTGGCCTGAAGGTAAAAAGTTTGGAACATCACCAGCAGAACAGGTATCATGTGCTAAAGAGGCCCCACCATACAATGAACTACCAGAAAATGAAAAGAAATATGCCCTGTTCACTGAATGGATCCTGCGTATTGTGGGAAGCATCAACAGATAAAAAGGCTGCTGTGTGAAGCCCCACACGACAAGTTGCAGAGGCCACTGAAGGGAAGGAGAATTAAGCCAATTTGCAGAGGTAAAGGCTTCCAACTGGCCTTTGGATGTTGCTGAACGGGAGAGGTGGCCAATGCTTTATCTTTACACTGACTCACGGATGGAGGCACAATGCCTTAGTGGGGGTGGTTACAGCAGTGGAAGCAGAACTAACTGGCAAAGAAGGGGTAATAAACCTATTGGGCTGCTGAACTGTGGCAAAGAATTGCTGCCCGATAAAGAACATGGTTGTAGAGTACTACCATGTAGATGCTCAGTACCAAGATCGGGCACGAAGAACACAAAACAACCACAGGTGACCGGAACTGCAAATTGAAGTGGCTCAAGTGGATCTTGGATGGCAACATAAGGGTGAATTATTCATGGCTCGGTGGGCCCATGACTCTTCAGGCCATCAAGGGAGAGATGGACATATAGATGGGCTCATGACCAAGGGGTGGACTTTGCCATGGATGTTATTGCACAGGTTATCCATGAAGTGAGACAGCACTGCAATAAGCAAGCCAAGAGGATGAAACCTCTCTGGGAGGAAGGGCGATGGCAAAAGTATAAATATGGGGAGGCATGGCAGGTTGATTATATCACCTTGCCACGATCTCTCAATGGTAAGTGTTACATGCTTACCATGGTGGAGGCAACCACTGGGTGTCTTGAAACATATGCAGTTCCCCATGCTACCGCCCACAACGCCATATTAGGTCTTGAGAAACAAGTCCTGTGGTGACATGGCACCCCAGAAAGAATTGAGTCAGATAATGGGACTCATTTCAGAAATTCTCTTGTAAGTACTTGGGCCAAAGATCATGGCAGTGAGTGGATTTATCATATTCCCTACCATGCAGCAGCCTCTGGTACAATTGAACGATACAATGGGTTGTCTAAAATCATGTTGAAAGCAATGGTTGGCAGAACATTTAAGCATTGGGAGAAGCATTTGGAGAAGCCACCTGCTTGGTCAACACTCGAGGATCTATCAATCATGATGGTCGTACCCTATCCAGCTCCCTACATACCATAGAGGGAGATAAAGTCCCTGTAGTACATGTAAAGAACTTGTTAGGAAAAGGAGTTTGGGTCTTTCCAGCTTCTGGGAAGGGCAAACCTCTCCGTGGAACTGTTTTTGCCCAGGGACCAGGGTCCATTTGGTGAGTGATGCAGAAAGATGAGGATGTTCAATGTGTACCACAAGGGAATTTGATGTTGGGGGAGTGCAGTCAGTAATTCCATATAGGTTTTTGTGTGTGTTTTTAATGCTTGTCAATTATGGTTTGTTTGTACATTTGAAGCATGATGTGGTGATGTAGAATAAGGGGTGGAATGACATGGTTTTATGATTTTTGGTTATCAGTATTCCACATCATAACATCATGTAGTGCACTGGGATTTAAAGTGTTAATGCTCCAGTTCCGGGCACCTGTCCAGAAGAGAAGAAGAACTACATACCCCAGGGGGCTTTGCAGTCAGAGAGGAGATATAACCCCTGGCAAGGTCCCTCGTCACGGAACCGGGCCGACCAGCCCGTAAACCGTTGACACAGCTCTACTCATGACATCCCCACTCACCTCCTGTATCATGGTGGCAGCCAAGGCATAGATGATGCTGACTTACACTTCATTGGACTGTACACTGGAGGTGTCAGGCATGCTGTTGGGCCATATGCCATTCACTGCATCCATGGTGCCACTTGCATATTGGCCCATTACATTCTTCTTGAATGTGGTCCTCATGCACTGACAACATGGCTTTTGGGGAAGACCTGCACAGAGAGAGTACTGGTATCTCAGTGATCAGGGCCTCCAGGGAGTGGGGTGTCATTTCTCATTAGAAACAGGTCAATGCTCCCTGGTGAGTGGGTGCCTCAGAAAGACACCAGGAAAAAGGCCTTTCCCCTCAAAAAAAGACAGAAATGAGATGTAGAACTTCATGTCACAGAATCACAGAATTGCCAGGGTTGGAAGGGACCTCAAGGATCATGAATCTCCAACCCCCCTGCCACATGCAGGGCCACCAATCATCCCACCTAATGCTAGACCAGGCTGCCCAGGGCCCCATCCAATCTGGCCTTGAACACCTCCAGGATGGGCATCCACAACCTCTCTGGGCAGCCTGTCCAGTACCTCACCACTCTCCTGTAAAGAATTTCCCCCTGACGTCCACCTAAAATTCCCTTCCCTCAACTTAAAACCATTTCCCCTTGTCCTGCTGTCACTCACCCTTTCAAAGAGTTGTCCTCCTCTTCTTGTAGGCTCCCTTTAGGTACTGAAAGGCTGCAATGAGTCACCCCGCAGCTTCTTTTCTCTAGGTGAACAAACCCAGCTCCTTCAGCCTGTCCTCATAGGGGAGGTGCTCCAGTCCCCTGATCATCTTGGTGGCTCTCCTCTGGACTCTCTCCAACAGCTCCCTGTCTTTCTTGTACTGGGGGCTCCAGACCTGGACGCAGTACTCCAGATGGGGCCTCACAAGAGCAGAGTAGAGAGGAACAATCACCTCCCTGTCCCTGCTGGCCACCCCTCTTTTGATGGAGCCCAGGATCCCATTTGCCTTCCGAGTCGCAAGGGCACACTGCTGGCTCATATTAAGTTTTCCATCTATCAGGACCCCCAGGTCCTTCTCCACAGGGCTGCTCTCAAGGACCGCTCCTTCCAGTCTGTAGGGATGCCTGGGATTCCTCCGGCCCAAGTGCAAAACTCTGCCTTCCTGGTGGAGCTTGGTGAGTTCTCCACAACCATCTCTTGCCTTCAGCCACCAGCTGGTCTCAAGTCTTGCTTTGGAGACAGGCCAGGCACACTCAGAGTTGCCATGCTTGAATTCCCAGTCTGGAAATATGGTCACTGCTAATGTTTTTCAGGCTAATGACAACTCAAAGCCCAGGCTTTCTGCTGAACTACCGTACTGCTGTCTTACTCCACCAGCCTGCCTGCACCAGCTACAACAGGCACTGCAATGCCCAGAAGAGATGGAACTAGAGGTTTAGAGGAGAGTGGTTTGGGGATGCTGAGTCAGGGATGCTGGAGAGGAAGGTTGTGACAAAGACAGCATGGTAACATGGGAACATATCCTGCAGGTGGAAAGTGGGACATGTGGATACTGGGAGGTTTATTTGAGTACATGTTGGGAATCCTACCAAAAGAGCTGGACATGAAAAGTTGCTTAAGCAGACAGAGGAGATTCAGCTTCAGCTCAGTGAAAATATAAAAACAGGGCCTGGCTTTGACTGATTTCAGAAGGACTTTAGCCCCTTCAGGTTTGCCATTAGGTGGCAGTGCAGGAGCTGTGACCCTGACCAAAGGTTGAGGTGAGAAGGGACAGTGTCAGGATAAAAGGTTGGACTGTGATGCACAAGACATCCCATGGTTTTCTGTGTCTGGCATGAGAGATTTGTGACTTTTACCCCTAGCAAAAGGCCTGTGAAAGGTCAGCAGTGCTTGCTGAGCAAATAGCCACTTCAGGAGAATACAGGAGGAAAAACAGGTTCTACAAGCTAAAGTCAAAAGATCATGAGCTAGGAGAACAAACTGAGGCGACACACCGACTGAAAGCTCACAAAACCAAACCAAAAACAACCTAAGTATGAAAAGGCCTGTCAGCCAAACAAGGAAGAATACATTAAGATAAAAAGCCTCTGTGCATAGCTGGAAGTAAATAATGCTTTTCCACAGCTTACTGGTGCTAAAATGAAAAAGTTTTAAAAAGTGTGATGGGACAGAAAGTCATGCAGCTCTCTCACCAGCCCCAGCATGGGATGCACTCTAAAGAGGGAGGAAGTGGAAAGTGCAGTGACACACTGCAGGAACTTGCCAAAGGCAGGCTGAGTAGACTAACCTGGCAACTTCTGCAGACTCATCAGGAGGAAAGGCAGTGGGTTGCTTTATCTGTGCTAAAGCCAAGCATCCGATACAGTCATGTTTTCTAGTGTGGCTCTGGATCTAGACATAAGCATAAATATTGTTCAGGAAGCAGTTTTCTCTGGAGGAAGGTTTTGAGGCAGAATTTCTTCAGGACTTAGGTCAACAACTTGTCTTACTTTGCATTTCATTACTGACCTGCACACACAGCTGGAATTCATTAATGACATTAAAAGCAGAAGTGCAGCCAGCAAGGCTGTCATAGTTTTATGATTTTTGGTTATCAGTATTCCACATTATAACATCATGTAATGTTTGACTGTGGATGCTCAAGTTCCGGGTCCCTGTCTGGAGGAGAAGAACAACTACATTCCCCAGGGGGCTTTGCGGTCAGCAAGGAGATGTAACTCCCAGCAAGGTCACTTGACGTTCTCTTCTTCGCCTGCTCTTCTTCGCCTCCGCTTCTCCGTCTGCTCGTCTCCGTCTGCTTTTCTTCATTGGCTCAACTGGACTGCACTTCTCACCTCAGCGTTGTGGTGAGACCTATCCACCTTTCGCACACATTCTCTCTCTCTCATTATATTTTGCTGATACTATATTTAGTAAATTAGTTTGTTTCACCTCAGATCGTTGCTGCTGTTTTCAATTATTTTGGGTCCCCTGTTTCCCCTTTCCGGGGGCGCAGATCTGCAGAGCCCTCCGTCCTGCTAGTCACGGAACGGGGCCGAACCAGCCCGTAAACCGTTGACATTCTTGGTGGTGAATGCGGGCAACGAGCTGCTCTTTAGCTTTTTAGAACTAATCTCTCTCTCTGCTCTTGGAGAGCTTCATTGGGAAAGTTTATTTTTTTCACCGGTGTTCTCTGAAAACTTGACCTTGAAAAGTCCAGGTGGACTGCCAATATTCTAGGATATTTGTAAACTTTGAGCCTTGCTATCTTGCTTCTGTAAAGAAAAAGGGAAGAAAAAAAAAAAAAAAAAGTTTTTCTTCTAAAACTGCCTTTCAAGGGACTGCATGCCACCATTTCTTCTTTTTTAATGCTCAAAACATACTGGGCCTTAATTAAGTTTGCCACTTTGCTCTATGGAGCTATCTGATATTACAACTCGATTGAAAAACACTGCTGGAAATATTCCTGGATCTGCTACAATGTAGCATTACAACTCCCGGAGGAAGCTGCTAACTATACAAGATTGGGATTTTTTTAAGCCGGTTTCAGTCTCTCCTTTGAATCCATTATGAAGTTTTTGAACATGCTCACCTGATCGAGTAGTGTTATCTCCTGAATGTTACGCTCGTCATTCATCAGTATTTGTCTTTATTATTCTTTTGAGGGAAAGCCCTCCCAAAACCAGGAATTACTGCGAGGCAGGGAGTGTGGAGAGGCCTGGAGCGGACTTTAGACAGCTGAGTCTTTGCGTGTCAAAGAAAAACTTTACTCGTGAACACCTGAAAGGACCTGAAGAGCTTAAAGATATTTGAGACAGGAATGTTGCGCGGCTTCAGGCAGGATCTGAGGAGGCACAAATGATTTTGGGGCCTGGCTAATGCTTATCGGGCCCTTATTCAATAGCATCCCCGAGCGGGAGAGAGTTTGTGAAATTGAGATGGAGAAGTGTCTGATAGCTGAAAGGGAGAAGAGTCTTCAGGGAAAACAGTACAAATTAGCAAGAGAGTCTCCTGCGTCAAGAGAAAAGACCCTCCAAATTCTGAGAGAGGTGCCCTACCGATCGAAAGAGAAGAGACTCCCTGCAATCACAAATAACAGTCTTCAATCCCAACAAGACACCTAAGTCCGAAAATGGCATGTCTCCAAAACTTGAGCGAGGGACACCCTCCCATCTCACCTAGATACTCTCATAATCAAACGAGCAGACTCCAAGCTGAGCTGGAGGATGAGAGCATGAGGACTGACCAACTCTGATCAAACCACAGGAGGCACCACATTGATGTCCAGTTGTCCCCGTAAGACGGACGGAAAACAAAACGAATCTCACCTCAGTTCGAAGAGCAGAGAAAGGAGGCGGGCAAAGAGGTCCAGAGGAGTGGCTCCGAGATCAGGAGCAGCAACCCGAGTCCCCCCCAGGGGGGGCCCTCTGTAAAGACCACGGTCATCAACGCCTACAGGGCACCAAGAAGTCCTGAAGATAAGAGTTGAGCCAAGATATCGTTACAATTGTTGATCGGATCTCTGAAAATGAATGAATGAAATTCGAAGTCTGAGAAACGACTTGTCACGTCTCCCCAATGAGCCTATGCACTTGGTTACTTCGATGCTTGGGGACAAAGGGGCCAACAGTGTGTGGCTTATATAGTAGAGAAGCTCGCCAACTGGGTGGCATGCCAGGAGACTCAGCATTGATCCGAACGGATTATTACATGCCCAGAACCAGGCCTTTACCCTCTGGAAGCGTATGTTGTTAGCTGTAAACGAAAGTACCCCTTCAAAGACGATCTGATGCCCTGAGGAAAGAAATGGGGCTGATATGAAGGAGGATCCGTTTATTTAACGAGATATGGCTTTGTGGAAGCGCTACATAGCCCTGATTTCATTCCTGATGAGCAGACCAAGAGCATGATCCTGAGAGAGTCAGGTGTACACCAAATATGTGGCGTACATTTCACAACGACTGCACCAGAAAGATAGGCAGGACATTTGCAGAATGTATGCCAGTGCGATGAGAAGACCCCTTTATAAATTGAATTTGGTTATTAATAAACTTCAGCTTTGAGAACATTAGCCCTCTCGAGTTGTGTTTCAGCCATTCCAAAAGTGCTGAAAGCAGGACAGGATGGAAAAACAAAACAAGAAGATACCTAGCCAAGCAATCAATAGGCTGATGCTGAGAATCCCTGGTGGTAATGGATACATCCAATGGGGAAACAGAATCCCAAAACAGCCTGCGGAGGGGCTGATCAAACTTGTTTCCTCCCAGCCAGTGTCATCCAATTCTAGCTATCAAAGAAGACGTCCTCCTGCTCGAGCAAGTGACAAACAGTTAAGACTATGTCCTTTTTGCCTTGTGGCATTACTACGTGACATGGAGAAGATATGAGAAGTTGGATCAAACAACCTACTCCTGCACTTCAAAGCACGGGTTAAAAGAATTACAAGACACATCAACCACCAAGTGAAACTTCTCCAATATGGTGATTGATTGCTCTCCAGTTGCTGCAGGCAACAGAGGGTAAAACAAATAGGAGGGGCCCTGCCCCCAGCCAGTTTGGGAAAAGGGATAATAGAGTTTATTGGGATGGGGCGGGGTTTAGATGCCTGGCACATCAGAATCACGGGCAATGTAAGGCCCTGGGCTTACTGATTGCACAGTGCACTCTTAATGCCACTCGAGTCACCAAGGGACAAGATCCATTTTATTATTCATGGGGTGACTGTGGGTTCCCAAGAGCTGACTAGTTGCGAGGCCGAAATCACGCCTCACTGGCGTAAAGACTGGCAAAGACCCTCTTGTGACTGGCCCAGGGGCTCCATGCATCCTTGGTACAGATTACCTCAGGAGAGGGTATTCTAAGGACCCAAAAGGGTACTTAAAGGTGGGCTTTTGGCATAGCTGCTGTGGGACACCGAGGGGTGTTAAGCAGTTGTTTGTTTGCCTTTGGGGGCCTCTCAGAAGATCCATCTGTTGTGGGGTTGCTTACGCGTGATACGAGCCAAACAAGGTACCCTTGCTACAAAAACGGTGCCACGGCACAGTACCGCACCCAACCGGGCTTCCTTGCTCCCCATCATAAGTTGATTCTCCACAGAGCGTCAGGGAGTGGATCAGCAAGACTCACTTGCCTTGTAACCGCCCCATATGGCCAGTGCGTAAAGCCAGTTGAGAATGAGGCTGACACGGTTGGACTACCGTTGCCCTTGAATGAATTCACACCCCACTGAGTGCTGCTGTGCCGGACATGCTAGAACTCCAATACGAACTGGAGTCCAACGCAGCCAAGTGGTATGCCACAACTGATACTGCTAATGCATTTTTCTCAATCCCTTTGGCAGCAGAGGGCAGGCCACAGTTTGCTTTCACCTGCGGGATTTCAGATACCTTGCCAAACCGTTTTTTGCCCCAGGGGTTGAAACATATCCCGACCATTTGCCCAGGGTTGATCCAAGCCGCCTGGAAACAGGGCCAGCGCTCCTGAGACTTACAGTTACATTTATTGACCTCATTGTGTGGGGTCACACAGCAAAGAAGTTCTGAGAAAGCGGAGGCAATATCCAAGAATCCTTCTGTGTGCTGGTTTTGCTATTACGCGAAGGCAAAGTGGAAAGGACCTCCCAGGAAAATTCAGTTCCTAGGTCTAAAAGTGGGCAAGGATGGCCGTTGTCACCATCCCGACAGATGTGACGACAAAATCACTGCCATGTCTCCACCCACTATTAAGAAAGAGACCACTCTTTTTTGGGTGTAGTGGGCTTTTGAGCAGGCTGTTCCACAAACTATAGCTTATTATAACCCCTTTCTCCGGTGACGCGGGGGGAAGAATGATTTTGTGTGGGCCCTGAGCTGCAGCAGGCTTCTTGAGCCGATTAAGCAAGAGATTAGCCCGTGCTGTGGGCCTGGGTCATGGGTTTATTGTTTTTTTCGATTTTCAGTATTCCACATCAAAAATCATGTTACTGGAATTGATAGTGTTGTTAATGCTCAATTCTACGTACTATCCCTTATACCTTACGGAAGTCATGGGATCTGACCCTTCCGGGGGGCTGGGGGGCGGTTCTCTTACTGCTGGCAGTGGTGCTGGTGAGGGGCTTTCCTAGCCGTCCAAGCTTTTTCAGGTTGTACTCGGTCTCCGGAAACTCTCTCTCCTATCTTATTGATTATTAGTCTCAATTTCAATTAGATTTATTATATTGTGTTATCTTGCATTCCGATATCATAGTTAGTAAAATAAGTTACCTCCATAGATTGTTGCCACTGTTTTTTTCCCCCCCTTCTTCCTTCCATTTTTGGGGCTAGGTGGGGGATGGGGACGGCAGCGGCCACTGCCCGTCCCGGGGCATTAAATTGATCTTAGTTAACTCGTGACAGATTTTGGTGGAGAATGCGGGCATAGGCTTTTTAGCTTTAGCAGCATTCTCTCCTCTCTGCTCTTAGGAGAGCTTCGTTAGGGAAGCATTATCTTAGTTCAGGTTTTTGTGCTGGACAACTTGACCTTTGAAAAGACAGGCGTACTGCCAGTATTCTGGGATATTTGTCAACTTTGAGCAGCTTAGTGACTGGGTAGTGCCTTTTTTTTTCTTTCCCCCCTCTCTTGTTAGCTTCATTTCATTAACCCCTTTTGAGCAGAAACCAGCGATGAAACCCCCTCTTATGGTGGGATCGCTGAGTTAAGGGATTAAAAGCTTAAGGTGTTACTCGCGACCTAGCCCAATCATTCAATGTCATAATACTTGTTGTTTGGGGGGGGGGTTTTGTTCACATATAAACCACATTTAAGGGCACTGACGGAGGACACTGTATGCGTACCTCTATGGTATTCTAATATCAATGGTGGTATTGATATGACTTTTGACACTTGATCCCAGATGGAATGGCTAATTTTCACAAGCCACTACATCCCAAAATGGAATAGCTAATTTTACCAAACCACAGAGTTCAAACCAGGTTTCCAGGCTTTTCTCTTGTTTTTACCACCAGACGTTTTTCCAATACTGCGTTAATGCTCATGCTTGTGGGCATAGCCCTGTTTCATATCAAATCTCCTGCATGATTCCCATACAGGACTAGTAAGCCGTGAGGTTTGTTCTCCTCCCAAAACCAGAGACTGCTGAATGGCAGGGAATTATGGAGAGGTTTTAGGAAAATCTTTAGAAAGGAAGGAAACGAGTGTCCTCGGTCTAGAACGGAAAAAAAAGAGGAAGAGGAGGAGGCGTGGAGGAAGATCCAGGTGAGGGGCCTCCTTGCAACCACCACACATCAAGAAAGGCAAAATGAAAAACGAAGAGAACGAGAATTGCAGAAGAGAAGAGACTGATGAAGCGGACGAAAGTTCTCTATTACTACTCGTCGGCCTCTGGATGAAGATGACTGAAACCCCAGGCTCACGAAAGAGTTTACAAGGGCGCCCAAATGATGAAACACTCGTTTTCCTGTAGTTCGCTGTTGGGGACGGCAGAGGCCAGTAGCTCGTCTCTAGATGGTAACGAAGCTTGCCACCTAGGAGCCGTTTGCCAGAGATCCAAGCTATGACGGAGGAAATTAGTCGATGTCGGATGGGGCTGCCACCCTTGGGCACGAGTGTTAATAGCCGTGAAGGAAAAGGTCCCCCCTTCAAAAGACGGCTTGAAGCCTGTGATGAAAAGCGTGGGATACAGTTGAACCGGGTATCCAGTATTTGAGGGAAATAGCCGTGGGGGAAATGTTGTATGAACCTGTGTTCCTAACGACCCACGGCCAAGACCACGACCCTGAAAGTGAGGGACACCGCCTGAAATATGGCAGACATCACAACCACAGCCCAGACAGTTTACACTGCTACACTAATGGCCGCATCTGACAGATATGAGGCCCAACAGAGAAGCCCCCCCTTCGTTTTTGAATGATTCTACGCCTCCCAGCTATGAAACAACAGCTGCCCCCAAACTCCACGCCTCCATCACCGCCATCTCACACATGACCGAGCAACTGGAATGACATGCAAGAGCAAGTGTCTTTACTGATTAAATCGTACAACCCTGTAGAAGTATCAGAAACGCTTGATGAAGATCAGACTAGTCAAAGAGTCTAATGAAGGAGCGATGAAACCCATGCGATCCAATAACTAACGACGATGAAATCTCCTTCTCACAATTGACATCAAAAAACTCAGCTGTTAGAGGCAAACGCTTTCCCAGCTCCAGGAAGGAATCCTACATCGCGGAATTGCCTTGTGCGTTATTACGTGACCACGGAGAAGACATGAGGAAGTGGCACCGTACCAAGCTACTCCTGTACTACAAGCACGGGTGAGTGAGAATTACAATAACAGATTCAAACCACCAGTGCAGTTGCTCCGGTTACCACAGGGTAATGAATAGAGGGGCCTGCCCTCAGCGGGTTCGGGGGGGGAAAGGGATGATAATATAGTTATCTTGGACTGTTGCGATCCTATGGGCCTGGCACATCCGAACACTGAAATTATGAGCCTGTGGGGATACACCTGTGCACAGTGCACTCTGATGACCTTCGAGTCATGACGGGACAGAATCAATCCACATTTCTGGAAGTGGACTGGGGGGCTCTCAAGAATTGACTGTGTTGGAGGCCGAGAGAAGCCTCACTGGTAGGAACTGGCAAAAGCACCTATTGTGACGGTCCAGGGGCTCATGTCTACTTGGTATTGATTACCTCAGAAGGGCATTTCAAGGATCCTAAGGGGTATCGATGGGCCTTTGGAAATGCTGCTGTAGACACAAACAAACATTAAGCAAGCTGTCTGTTTTGCCCCTGGCCGTCCGAAGATTCGTCTGTTGCGGGTGTTGGTGCTCCGAGTGAAAGCAGCAACAGGTACCAATTGCTTACAAAAAACGGGTGCACAGACGTCAGTACCGACAACAGGGATTTCCTTGCTCCCCATTCATAAGTTGATTCTCCAATTCGAGAGTCCGGGAGTGATCAGCAAGACTCATTCAGCTTTTAATAGTCCCATATGGCCAGTGCGAAAATCTAATGGAGAATGGAGACTAACAGTGGACTATCATGGCCTGAACGAAATCACACCACCACTGAGTGCTGCTGTACCACATGCTAGAACTTCAGTATGAACTGCAGTCAAAGGCTGCCAAATGGTATGCAACAATGGATATTGCTAATGCATTTTTCTCAATCCCTTTAGCAGCAAAGTGCAGGTCACAGTTTGCTTCCACTTGGAGGGATGTCCAGTACACCTGGAATCAACAGCCCCGGGGTGGAAACACAGCCCTACCATTTGCCATGGACTGATCCAAACTGAGCATTGGAACAGGGCAGTGCCCCTGAGCACTTGCCGTACATGCTGGATACGTTGTGTGTGGGCGATTTACAGCAGGAAGGAAGTCTTCACAAAAAGGATGAGCGGAATAATCAGATTCTTCTGCGTGCTGGTTTTGCTATAAATGCGGAGCAAAAAGAAAGGACTGCCCAGGAGGATTCAGTTCTGGGATAAAGGGCAAGAGGCTGTCGTCACATCCCGACAGATGTGATCAACAAAGTAGCAGCTATGTCTCCACCAATTAGTAAAAAGGAAACACAAGTTTTCCTAGGCTTTGTGGGTTTTTGGAGGATGCATGTCCCAGATTACAGTCTGATTGTGAGCCCTCTATATCAAGTGACCCAGAAGGAGAATGATTTTAAATGGGGTTCTGAGCAGCGACAAGCTTTTGAACAAATTAAACAGGAGATAGCCCGTGACGTGGCATTAGGGCCAGTAGGAAAGGGCAGGGTATAAAGCACATCCTCTACACTGCTGCTGTGGAGCAGAAAGGTCCCCCCTTGGAGTTTGACCGCAAAGAGCTCAGGAAGAGGCCCGAGGCCGACCCTGGATTCTGAGCGAGCGTTTACAGGGGGTTGGAAAGGAAGGTTACACTCCCCATGCAAGGAGATCTTAGCCGCGTATTATGAGGGGGGTTAGGCTGCTCTGAAGTCGTCGGTACTAAACACAGCTGCTCTTAGCACCTCGACTGCCAGTGCTTGGATGGATGTTCAAAGAAAGTTTCCCCCCACCCATCACGGAGAAGTGGATTGCGTTGATATGCAACGAGCCATGCTGGGGAACCTCAGCCATCCAGGAATCCTAGAGGTCATCATGGACTGGCCTGAAGGTAAAAAAAGTTTTGGAACCTCACCAGCAGACGAAGTAATCACGAGCTAAAGAGGCCCCACATACAACGAATTACAGAAATGACACGGGACCATATGCCTGTTCACTGATAGATCGTTTCGTATTTTGGGAAAGTGGCGAAGGCGGTCGGACTCCTTTCAGCGGTGTGTGCGGCGACAAGGACAAGGGGAACTGGCCAGAAGCTGGATCCACAGGAAGTTCGCACCAATCCTCGTGCGCAAGAACTTCTTTCGTTTGAGGGTGACGGAGCACTGGAAACCGGCTGCCCAGAGGGGTTGTGGAGTCTCCTTCTCTGGAGATATTCAAGACCCGCCTGGATGCCTACTGTGCAACCTGGTGTAGGGAACCTGCTTTGGCAGGGGGGTTGGACTCGATTGATCTCCAGAGGTCCCTTCCAACCCCTTACAATTCTGTGATTCTGTGGATTCTTGTGAACGCATCGCAGATGGAAATTGCTGTTGTGGGAGCCCCACACGACAAGGTGCAGAGGCGCCACTGAAGGGAAAGGCGAATTCAAGCCAATTTGCCAGAGGGTTAAAAGGCTGTCCAATGGCCTTGGATGTTGCTGCATCAGGGAGGAGGTGGCCAGTACTTTATCTTTACACTGACTCATGGATGGTGGCAAATGCTCTATGGGGATGATTAAAGCAGTGGGTAAGAATAACTGGCAAGAAGGTGTAAAACATTTGGGCTGCTGAAAACTGTGGAAAGATATTTCTGCCCGACTAAAGAATATGGCCGCTTGAAGGTACTGCCATGTAGATGCCTCATGTGCCCAAGAGTCGGCTTGCTTTTACTGAAAGAACAAGCAAAAATAACTATCAGGTGGACTGAGCTGCCAAAACTGAGGTGGCTCAGACTAGACCTGGGGACTGGGCAGACCCGGGGTGAATTATTTTCTAGCTCGGTGGGCCCATGAGACCTCGGGCCATCAGGGGAGAGATGCAACTATAATTGGTCTAAAGGACCGAGGGTTGGACTTCTTAACTATGATGCTATTGCCACAGGTTATTCAGACTGTGTCACATGCGCCACAATCAAACAAGCCAAGTGAGGATGAACCACTCTGGGAGGAGCGTGCTGGCAAAAGTATATAATGGAGGAGGCATGGCAGGTTGATATATCACCTTGCCACAATTTGCAATGGTAAGTGTTATGTGCTTACTATGGTTCGGTCTGCAACCACTGGGTGGCTTGAAACATGTGCAGTTCCCCATTCTACGCCCACAACGCCATATTCTGTCTGAGAAACAAGTTCCTGTGGCGACAGGCAACTCCAGAAAGAATGAGTCAGATAATGGGACTCATTTCGAAATCTCTTGAAGTACTGGGGCAAGATCATGGCAGTGAGGTATTTACCATATTCCCTTACCACCCTTGCACCAGCCTTGTAAAATGAGCGATACAATGGTGTGTTTAAAAACTTGCTGACAGCAAATTTGGTGACGGAACATTAAGCACTGGGAGAGAAGCATTTGGCGAAGGCCACCTGGTTAGGTCAATTCTAGCGGCTCTATCAATCGTGATGGTCCCTACCCAATCCAGCTCCCTACATACCGTAGATAGAGGGAGATAAAGTCCCATGTTGTACATGTAAAAGCGCATGTTGGGAAAAGCAGTTGGGTTCTTCCAGCTTCTGGAAAGAGCAAACCTCTCCTCGGTATTTTTTTGCCTGGGACCTGGGGTCAATTGGTGGGTAATGCCAGGGGAAAACATGGGGCTGTTCAATGTGTACCTTCAAGGAAACTTGATGCTGGGGGAGTGCAGACAGTAATTTATTATATGTATATAGACGTGTGTGGTATGCATTTTTAATTATTTTGTTGTTTTATATGCATGACATATCTATAAAACAGATATGTGAGTAGAATAAGGGGTGGAATGTCATTGGTTTTGTTTTTTTTGCTTTGTTTCCACACTCCAAAACATCATGTACTGGAATTGAAGTGTTAATGCTCCAATTCCAGGTACCTATCCCTATACATTACGGAAGTCATGGGATCTGGACCCTTCCGGGTTGGACGGTTCTCTTCCTGCCTGGCAGTGAGGTGCTGGAGGGTGCTTCCTAACGTCCAAGCTTTTCAGGTTTGACTCGTGTCTCAGGAACTCTCTCTCCTATCTTATTTGATTTATTCGTCTCAATTTAATTGATTGTATTATATTTTGTGTTATCTTGCATTCCGATATCATTAGAAGTAAAAGAAGTTTACCTCCACAGCTTCTGTTGCCGCTTGTTTTTTTCCCCCCCTTCCCTTCCTTTTTTTTTTTTTTTTTTTTGGGGGGGGGGTGGGGAGGGCAGGGGCCCCTACTGCCCCCTGTCACGGGCATCTATTCATAAATTGATCTAGTTAACTCTGTGACATTCACGGATGGAAATGATGGTTTTATCATGGATATGTTGTTTATTGGAGAAGGCGGTGGCCGCTACTATGCAAGTGTGGGAAAGAAATAGAGGGGGAAGGTTGGGGCCTGGAGGGAGCAAGAGAGGCCGGCTTCCGAGGATAAATTGTACTGATTTTTGTCACTGTCTTTGTTGATTGTAAAGTTTATGTCATGTGAAAGTGTTACCTATGAGGCTTGTTATGAAACAATGCGGTGTCTGAAGTGATATGGAAGCCCCCCTGGTTTGGTATTTTGGCTCATGGAGATGAAACCTGCTGGTGAGCCAGGGGAATATTGGAATAAGGGAAAACCAGGAAACATTGAATGGGTAATGGGAACAGTTTTATAATGATACCCTAATCATGAGACCAATTGTGGTGTTTGTGGAAGTTAAGCACTGTTATAGTTTGACTTGTGGATTTTGAAGGAGTGGGAAAAACTGCTTGAGATATATGGACAGTGCAATTGTTAATGGTGCAATTGTTGATGGTCTATGTGAATGTAATTGAGGGTTGTACAAATAGTGGAATGTGGAAAAAAAACAACACAAAAACAAACAAACAAAAAACGGCAACAAAAAGGTCTACGGGAAAAAGGAAAAACAGTGAAGTTTGGGACATTAGGAGAGTTTGGTCGGCACGGAGACACATTCCCTGCACTCCCCCCCCCCCCACCTGGGGCGTAAGACCAACTCCAAGTGAGGAGAAAGAGCTGGGGTCCAGGGCCCTCCCGCTGTAACTGTAAAGGGAGTATTACTTGCGAATGGGGATGGGCTGGGACCCTGGAAGTGGAATAGCCCTTAATCTACCAGAGACCTAAAAGACAACCCGATATCCAATGTAAGCATAGCAAGGCCTGGGGAGGGGGGAGGGGCGTGCTGATGCAACTGGAAACTGACATATAACATTAGTACTTTCTGTAATGCTGGAGTCTGGAAAGTGTGAAAGGTTTGGAACAACACAGGCTGAGGGAAGGCGCCAAACGTGAGCAGGTTTACAGGGGATGGACCTTACCGAGAAGAGAGGGAGGGATCTGGAAAAATTGATGTGAAACCAGAGGATAGCAAGGAGGGGGAATTTAATGGAAAATTGGGAGGAAGAACAATAGCAGCTGTTACTGTTCTGCTGCACTTCGAACATGGCCCTGAGGAACCCATGAGATTCCCTCAGGGAAGATGGTTAAGGGCGGACCCTGGAAGGGCTCAGGGAGAGTTTTCCACTCCCACTGGACTGAAGCGCTGGGTAAGCAGGGTGGTTTTTAAAGGGTTCATTTTCTGCCATACGGGGGTGCCTCTTACTCTGTGCTTGCATAAAGAATTATTACATGTAGATGATTTTTGTAATAGTGTAGGGAGCTACTGAACCTACGCAGGCAAGAAGAGTTTACTTTTTTGGAGCTGATAAATACAGGCAGAGAACTGACCGCGGGCATCAGACTCCACAACCCAAAGTTAGTCTGAAGCAGGTACGTTTTAATCAGTGCTGCGCAGGCACTGGGTGCTGCTAAGGGGGATATTTCCACCTATCTTGCCCAATGCCTAAGGAAGAAGCTTGGTATCAGTATAGGGCCGAACGAATACACAATCAGTTGGAAATTCGCATTACCTATCATTACCTCCTGGATTACTTATCAACCTACCGCCAGCCATGAAAGTGGGAGGTCTCCTTTGATGGTCATGGGGAAGACCCATTGTCTCTGCCAGAAGTAATCCACTCCTGACCCTCCTTGTGTAATGTTGTGCTGCTGCCTGCAACTGCAACAGTTTCCAGTGTCCTTTTTTATCTGACCACAATTTTCATTCCTACTTACCCTACATTTCCAAACAACTTTTGAGTTACTCCTTTACCTTGTCCTCCTCCTTACTCAATGTCCCCCCTTTTTCTTGATGGAAAACTAGCAATTCTTTTGCTAAATTGCCTCCTTCGGGAAAAGGGAAGTTTGAAATAGCTCCCAACTTTCCACTCTTTCCTTAGCTTGTGCTTTTTCCCTTCCTATAACTATCCCCAGAAGTTTACCTATCCATTAATGCACATCTCATCGCAACACACATAAAAAATTGAGAAGATGATTATAAAATACAGCCACAAAGAGTTGCTTTAGCCACGCAAAGTTATGTAACCAGCTGGTAAGTTTGTCCCACTATTCTCTTGAATCCTAATGAGGTCTCATCCATAGTTACCTGACTGAAGTAATTAGTGTACTCCCATATTGCCTTGTAGATCAGTCTCTACCTTTGAGTCTTATCTGCATACTCACAAACAACTTGATTAATTATCACACAAACCCTCCCTCTTTGGCTGTTAGGGGGGTGGGGGAGCTCCAGGCCCTTTCTGTTTTGTATACAACCTTTACTAAGCATTGAAATCTCAACTTGTAATGTCTTTGATCATCAGCGGTTTGCGTCTCTATATCTCTAGAGTGGCCGAAATATTAACAATTGCTTTCTCCCGCTCACTTACTCCAAGCGATGCAGCTGAGCCATCTCAAAAGCTTGTGGAAACCAGTATGTTTTTTCCACCAAAGGATTTAGTCCTCTCTCCACTCGTCTCCCGGGTGTTCTCAAGAAGTCCCCGTTGGGTATTTTCCTCATGCACCGTGGTCTGAGGTACCCAGTATCTGCAGTTGCATTTTCCCATCCAATTGGAGGCAGTGCTTTTAGTCCTGCCCATCCCACCATAACCACCCAGTATCCATAAGGTAAACTGCATGAGATTTAGACCATACCCTCTTGTTTGGTTAAAAAGATGTTACCATTCCCACAATCCATTTTTATTAATTCATTTTTTTTTTTAATGTGTGTTGACGATGAGATGTGGCATTATGGATATGTAACTTATGGGGATTAGTTAGCGGCATGGAAAACGCACAAAGCTAAGGCAGAGATTGGAAAAGTGGGGTTTTTAATTTCCAAACTCCCTTCCCGAATGGAGCAATTTACAAAAGAATTTGCTAGTTCAAGGACAAACAAAAAAACAAAAGGGGGGAATTGAGTAAGGGGAATTTGAGTAAGGAAAGGACCAGATCAGATAAACTCTTGTTTAGGAATGTACGGTCAGTAGTGATGTTGTGGTCAGATCAGAAAAGGGACACCTGGCAACTGTTGCAACATTACAAAGGGAATGGGTCAGGATTGGTTACTTCTGTCAGAGACCATGGGTCTTCTCCCATGACCTCAAAGGAGACCTCCCCCACTGTTTCATGGCTGGACTGTATGTTGATAAGTCAGGAATGTAATGCATATGTATGCGAATTTCCCTGATTGTGTATTCGTTCGCCTAATCGTACCAAGCTTCTTTCCTTATGGGCAAAGATAGAGTGGATAAACCTATCCCCCTTGCACCCAATTGCCTGCGCAGCACTGATTAAAACGTACCTGCTTCATAATCTAACTTTGGTTTTTGGAGTCTGCTTCCGTCGCGTCAATGCCGTCCTGACACAAATTACTTGGATGTTCCAACAAACGAGACGCGCTTCATTGGGTACGTGGGGCGTAATTCCTCCTAACCACAACCACCAACAAGCACGAGCAGTACAATTTGTAAAGCAACCTTATGCATGTTACAAAACAACCCTGTCGTGGATTTCGTTAACTATTCACTTAATTGCATGGCAAACTCTTTGCATGCTTGCTTCTCCCCCTGACGAAGGCTGTGGTTTCCATAGTGGGGCCGTCTTTTCCTTGGTGGTCGTGGGGCGGATGAAGATTAGTACAGTAGTTCTTACCACTCTCTTTGAGTCTTCACCTTTAGTCTCTCGTTATTTGTCCGTTCAACTACTCACAAGTAAACTGGTTTCTGCTTGACAATGCCTCGCACTTCGCCTGATGTTTACAATTCTTTCCCTTCAGTTTGTACAACAGCACTCGGTCCCTTATCATGTTTGCTCCAAATTCCTTGCTTAGCTTCGCCACTCCCCCTAACTACACATAGCCTAATCAATAACCTGTCATTCCTTAATTCAGTGGGAATCAAATGTTGTTTCTGCATTACAATTGGATAACATTTTTAGTTTTCATGGTCTCTGCTGTCATAGTTCTTTTTCGGAGTCTTTCTACTTAACTTGGGGGGGGGGGGGGTGTCTCTGATAGTTTGCATCACTTATCCTCTAGACGAACCTTCCCCAGGAATGCACGCTCAGTATATAGGCGTATATACGTATATTTTATCATACACATTGCGAGAATATCCTGCACAAAATTGATCGAACCAGAGAACAAGTCATGGCATGCACAAGGAAGCGCCTGAAGAGACATCGGGAAGGCCTGGCATCACCCCCACCCCCCCTGTGCTCTTTGTTTAACGAAGACTTTGAAGAAAATCACCATATCAGTACAACAAGAAGAGCACTGAGACATCTTGGAAACAACAGGATGGCTACTGACTGACACCAGGTAACACACCAATTAACAAATGTAAACTTTGATAAGATTGTGAACCTGGAGTACCCAGCCAATGGGGAAACAGGGGAGGGGGATAGGCAAAGGGGGAAACAAGGTAGAAAAAGCTGTCATTGTGTCCTTAGGGGTGCTCCTGCTTGCAGGAAGTCCGCCATTACAATTGCAAATAAAATCTGCTTTTATCAGAGATACCGTCCTGACAAAAATTATTTGGATATTTCCAACACTGTGGTGTGTAGAGGGGAAGATGTAGGGTTTTGCCTTCAAGTTTGTGATGCCTTCCACTCAGCTTTGAACTTTCCTGTCTCTCAGAAGACAAAGAAACCATCACTGGTACTAAAATGTCACCATGCTGTGTGGGAGGCTGCTGGGGTAGCCTGTGACTAACTTGCCACCAGCTCCTGGAGAAGAGATCTTGAGGACCATGGGGCTCATGTGATCATGTACTGATGGCATCAGTGATGTCTGGAAAGCCATCATGTGAGCCTGGGGCAGAGACAGCAACTTGGTGGCCAGTAGGGGCAGCATGCCTTGTGCTCTGTGCCTCTCAGCACTGGAGTGAGACCTAGAGACATGTTTGCTGCCATAGACTCCACTCTTATACCTACCCCTCCATCCCCACAGGGTTGGCACTAACATCTGCATCCATGGGAGGGTGGCCCTGTGGGGTCCTAGTCTGGCAACAATGCTGGGGTGCAGATACTGCTCCTGCCGCTCCTCAAAGAATCATAGTGATTGGAGGCAGAGACCCTAGGGTAGTCCCTGTACAGGGGGGTGTACGGGGGGGGGGGAGGATCCCCCCCCCCCCCCACTTGGATTTCATGGAAATAACTGAAGGGAGGTGCGCTCACTTCAGAGGCGGAGATTGAGGAGTGGCTTACTTGAAAAAGGCAGAGATTAAGGAGTGGCTTGCTAGATATAGCCGGGACTTGGGAGGGGCTTGCTTGAAACGGGGCAAGGCTTTCGCTTATCAGTAGCACATTGCAAAGTAGGACATTCCTGGGATTTCAGGTCTAGCGCCTTCAGATAAGAAACCAGACCAATCACCACAAAAGAAACCAAACTCAAAAGGACCAAACAATACACTGTGCAGGTCCAAGAAGAAGTGAAAAACAAGAAAACATTCGCGGAATTAGTTAGCATTGAACAACCCACTGTCTAGAGTGAGCGAGCATTTTTTAGTTCACGGTATTATGAGTGTGCATATCGTATGGTATAAATATGTCTGCTTATGAGTTTTAGTTGTTGCTGAACAGTGCTGCTCAGAGCCAAGGACGTTTCAGCTTCTTGTACTGCTCTGTCAGAGAGGAGAATTAGGAGGGCACGAGGAGCTGGGAGGGGACAAAACCAGGACAGCTGACCTAAACTGGCCAAAGGGATATTCCATACTATATAGCATCATGTTAGAAAACTATAAAACTGAAAAGAGT
This sequence comes from Lophura nycthemera, assembly GCA_021292215.1. NCBI lineage: Eukaryota > Metazoa > Chordata > Aves > Galliformes > Phasianidae > Lophura > Lophura nycthemera. The sequence goes on along the minus strand of JADANK010000374.1, from coordinate 209,507 downwards.
TGGCTGGGGGGGGCAGCTGCTGCTCGGGGACTGGCTGGGAACTAGTCGGCAGGTGGTAAGCAATTGTGTTGTGCATCACTTGTTCTGTATATTATTTTATTATTATTACTATTATTATTATTATTATTTTCCCTTATTTTTCTGTCCTATTATACTATCTTTATCTATATCTACATCTATATCTCTATCTATCTTTAACTACTCACGGGTTTTACCTTTTTTTCTCCCCAGTTCTCTCCACAATCCCACTGGGAGGGGGGAGTGAGTGAAGGGCTGTGTGGTTCTCAGCTGCCTTCTGGGTTAAACAGCTGAGCCATTCCATCACTGGAGTGCAATGTGTGTGGTTGTGGTAGTAGCATGCTGCTATTGTACTGTGCTGTACTGTGCCATTCCTGACCAGAAGGGTGACAGGATAAGGGACTGCACACCCTTGCTGTACTGTTTCACGCTGTGCCTTGCTGTGCCATGCTGTGTCTTTCTGCACTGTGCTGTGCCATGCTATGCCACACTATGCTGTGCTGCACTGTGCCATGCTGCACTGTGTTGCACTGTACCATGCTGTGCCATCCCAGGGTGCATCATACATGACCGAAGGGACCATCAGCTCTTGCTGTGCTTTCCTGAGGGCTGGCAATGGGCAGCTCCCCCTTGGCACACAGGGTACCCACATTCCCTTGAGAGCACAAGGCCAGCCCTGTCCTGCTATGGAAGGAGAGCTGCAGGCCCAACCACTGCCAGTGCCACCAGTCCCTGCTGCCCTTAGACTGGCATGAGTGCCCCATGCAAGATGGCCATGCCTTTACCACCCTGGCATGTCCTCCCAGTCCCCAGAGTCACCTGTAGGGCCTGTGGAGAAGCAAGCTGGGCTCCAATGTGACCCTCTCAGCTCTGAACATAGCCAGGATCTTTTCCAGCTCCTACCACATGGCAGTGGCAGCCACCAAAAAGCAGATCCTGGTGTCAAGTCTGTAAGCATCTCACCTTTGGCTTCACCATGCAGCAGCAGTTTGCAGGTACAGCAACACCAGCATGGCCACTGGGCAGCCAGTGAGCTCTGCCCATGTTGGGGCAGTGACAGGGTGTCTGTCTGTCTGTGGGTTTGATAAGACTATCTATCTGTCCAGGCAATGTGGTAAGGGTGTCTGTTTGCCTAGGGGAGTGTTGTGGTTTAACACAGCAGGTGGCTCAGCACCACACAGTCATTTGCTCACTCCTCACTTTCCCAGTGGGATGGGGAAGAAAATTGGGGAAAAAAAGTAGAACTCGTGGGTTGAGATTAAACTATATGTATATATGAATGTATGTAACAAGTGGTGCACAAGCAATTGCTCATCACCCACTGACTGATGCCCAACTAGCCCCCCACGAAGTGGAAGAGAGACATGAACTCCCACCCCCTTCAAAATTCCTTTTGCATGATATCATATGGTATGGAATATCCCTTTGACCACTTTAAGTCAAATGTTCTAATTCTGTTCCCTCTCAGCTCCTTGGGCCTTTTGCTGAGAATGGTCTTGGCTCTGTACAATACTGTTTAGCAGCAATTATAAACATTGGTGTGTTATCAACATTGTTATTCTCCTAGAATCATATCATACACTCTGAAGAAAACAATTCCATCCCAGCTGAAACTAAGACAGGGAGGCAGCATGGGTGTTCATCTTTTTTCTGTGGGAAATGGCAGGAGTGTCCATGTGTCCAGGGGACATGGTAGGGGTGTCCACCTCTCTGCATGGGAAAGGTGTCAGAAGTGTCCGTCTGTCTAGAGGGCATAGCAAGGGTGGTGTTCATCAGTCTTTCTGGGTGATGTGGAAGACTTGCTGTGTCCCACTTCCCACCTGCTCCCTTGCAGTGCCCCCATACCAGGAGCCAAATAAACTCTCCTCTGCCCAGCAGAGCCATGTCCCATATGTCTCTATTATTCCCTTGCAGCTGAGTTCAGTGGAGGAGACAAGCAGGGGAACCGCATTCTACATGTGCCCCAGTCCCAGGTATTTCAGGTCCCTCTCATGCAGGGGGCACTCTTTGAGGGGACTGAAGCCACACATCGTACCCTTAGCAGGGACATGAGGCTGTGTCTGGGACATTGAGGTGTTTATTCCTTGGGCAGAGGTGGGTAGCAGTGACACTCCAGCTAAGCACCAGTACCCAGGACACACCTGACCAGAGGAAAAGTGCCCTCCCCACATGCCTGATCATCCCTGCAGTCCTTTTGATGAGTGCTGTTTGCGTCAGAGCACACTGTTCCAGAAGGGAAAACATATCCAGTGCCAGCAGCTGGGGTAGTCTTGGAACTGTGCAGCCAGATGGAGAGCAGGGACAGCAGCTGGGTCAATTGGTGGTCAAGGGACATAGGCTTCCACTGAGTGCCAGCTGCTGGAAATAAAATATTCTTTTTTGTATGCCCCTTCCACTTTTGACACAATGCTGTCTTCTTGGTGCCTTCCTTCTCCTATACTTGAATTTATCCAGCTTTTACAGTTCCTTCTCAGCCTTTCTAAGCAGAGTGCATTTACACTGTCACTGCAGCCTTTTACCTTCTTGGCTGCTCTGCCCAGAGTTACCTTTTAACAAGCTTCCTGCATTTTCAGTTAATATTTAGTCCAAGCATCTGCTTCATACAAAGGCGAGAATTAGGAAAGGGGAAATGGGCTGGCAGAGGTATTAGCAAGGCTGCTCCTTATCTGAGGGCACCTAGTGGCCTATAAGATGTTTTCTGCAGGAACGGTTCCTACCAACTGTTTATAAGTGTCTCGACACTGAACATCTCAGCACCCAACGTCTGTTTCAGCACAAAATGTCTCCATGCCCAGTGTCTCCACCCAGCTGTTATCTCTCCCAAGCAGATGAAGTCAGGGAGCTCCAGTTTCACCCAGGGGATCAACAGCTGCTTGATCCTGCTCCTCTGCTGCTCTCCTTGGCTTAGCTGTGGAGTAGCCCCTGGGCTAGAACCCCAGCCCTATAGAGCAGCACTCAGCCTTTGCAGGGATCATATGCCAGGACCATGAGTGCACATACCAGAGGGCTTCATTCAGGGCTGCCACAGCAGGCCCAACTCCCAGCCCCAGTGAAGCCTCACACTGCAGCTCAGAAGCAGCAACAGGAGCTGCTGGTGGTGGCACGGGACAGCGGCTGGCAACGTGAACAACCCCTCCCCTGCAGCTCTGCCTGTCTGGGTCACCCCGACCTTGTCTCACTCGCCTCAGCCCCCAGCACTACACGGCTCTGGTTACAGCCCTATAAAGGGGCGAGGGGAAACCCTGCCAGGTGCTGAGCAGCACTGCAACCATGGGGAGTGGTGCTTTCACCCTAGTCCTGGTGCTGGCCCTGTCAACGTGCGTCACCCCTGTGGAGAGAAAGGTAGGGGATGGGGTGAGGGAATGGGGTAGCACTTGGTCTACACCCAGGAGCAATGGCTGGCCTATTCTTGCAGTGCCAGCTCAGCGGGCTGTGGAGGAACGAACAGGACTCACTGATGGAGATTTCAGCGCTGGCGGATGATGGAGGCTTTCAAGGCGAGTACCTCACCCGAGTGACCCTTGCTGGTGGCTGTACACGCATCTCTCCCCTGAGGGGAGCCCAGCAGCAGCCCAGTGAGGTGGCATGGCCCACCTTTGCCTTCATCGTATGGTGGGACACATTCTCCAGTAAGTGCCAGGGCACCAGAGCCGGGAAGTCTTCTTGGGAGTGCTTTGGGGCACCCCAGTGAAGGAAGGCTGTGAGTGGGTGTCATCTCTCTCCCATCCTGCCACAACCCCCAGATGCCACCACTGCCTTTGCTGGGCAGTGCTTCGTGGATGCAAGTGGCAGGGAGATGCTGAGTACCATGTGGCTGCTGCGTGAAGCTGTCGGGTCCCTGGAGGAGGACTGGAAAGCCACCAGGTAGCAGGGGGACTCAGGGGGCAGCACCCCTGAGAGCATCCCTTGATGGGATGAGCAGGGTGTGGGGGCTGCCCCAGGTATCCCCTGGCATAGGTATGCAGATGGGGGAGGCTGATGGGGCTGTGGGGCATGGGAAAGGGGTGTCCAGCAGCTGCTTGGGCAAGTTGGGGGGTATTTACAGACAACCCCATCACTCGGGGCACCAAGCTGTGTGTCTGTGGGTTGTCCCATGGGACCTCTCTGTTTCCCTGCAGGGTAGGCAGGAATGTCTTCACGCGCAAACGCACCCCAAAAGGAAAGATCTTGCACAGCTTGTCCCCATCCTGTGAGGATGCAGTTTTGCCTGTCCTGTGATGGCACACTGCAGCCAGCCTCTCCTGGCTGAGCATGAGCTCTCAGGGTGACCCCTTACACCCCACAGCTCACTTCTCACAGCCCCCCAAAAGTTCTGCATGCCTCAAGAAAAACCAGCTTCTCACATAAAAATTAAAAAAAAAAAAAAATCCATGGCAGCTCTGGTTGTATTTTTAAAAAACTGTCCCCATTTCTGCTCGGTCAGCTTCTGTCCCCTCAGCCCCCAGGTTCCCCAGGGGCCCCTGGATCCCTGCCCCTCTGATCCCTGAGCTGTCTCAAGATGCCCCACTACCTGTGAGCCATGCCTGCAGCTGTTCACTAGGCTTCATTAGCACACTCTGTGCCAGGTTGTTGGCAGGTGGCTCTGGCAGAAGCAAATACACAAATATAACCCAGCCCAGGGATGCCAGCACACACACTGTGTGCTCTGCAAGCTCTGGCCAGTGCACCACCAAAGAGTACAGTGAGACGGGGTTTGCAGGGCAGTACCAACCCTAGCATGGGGCTCCCAACCAACATTGCAGCCCCAAGCATCGCATCCCATGGTTCGCATTTAGGCAGCTAAATCCAAGTTTAATTTTTGGGTGCCCATAGCCGTGTGTGGCAGCTCCATGGCTGCTCTGCATTGTAGTGAGCAGAGTAGCAAGCAGCTTGGGAGTGAAGGGCAAGTGCATACTGTGTTCTGCAAATCTAAAGGCTTTAAGAGCAGAAGGGAATACAATACAGGAAAGGTCAGGGCTCTGTGTGATACCCAGCTAGGCAGCAGGACATGCAAAACATGAAGCATTTCCATGCTTTAATAGGCAACATTTTTCAGCATCCACAAAAGATGAATCCCCACAGAAGCATTCCCTGCCTCTCTCTGCAGCCATGCTGGTTCCCAATCGCCTTGGCTTTGCCTCACCTGCCCTGGCCTCCTGGCACAGCTTCGGTTACAGCAGGACACTGCACAGCCTATATTTTGGGCCCCATCCTCTGCTCTTTGCACAAACCTCATTAAATTCCTGCCACGCTCTGGGACCATGGGCACAACGTGTTGTGTCTGCAAGAAATCTGATTTATATCACACAGCAACTTTTTGCAGATACCCACTGTATTTGCAGTTTCTCTTCTGAATGGGCTCTCAAGTTTCTGAGAGTTTTCCTGTTTCCACAAGTACCAAGCAGCTGGTGCTAGTGGATAAAAATACCATCAGTGTAAATGTGGAGGTTCCCTTAGAAAGGACTACACTGCTTCCTTCTGCTGCCAGCTGGGGTTCTCCCCTCCCCAAGAAACTGATATTGTCAGCATTTGGAGGGGCATAGAGCAAAAAATAAGTGCAGCAAATGCATATGGAAGTGGAGCAAATGCATAGAATGGTCTGGGTTGAAAAGGACCTCAAAGATCATCTAGTTTCAACCCCCCTGCCATGGGCAGGGTCGTCAACCACCAGACCAGGCTGCCCAGAGATACATCCAGCCTGGCCTTGAATGCCTCCAGGGATGGGGCATCCACAACCTCTCTGGGCAACCTGTTCCAGTGCGCCACCACCCTCTGAATGAAAAACTTCCTCATAATATCTAACCTAAATCTCCCCTGTCTCAGTTTAAAACCATTCCTCCTTGTTCTATCACTATCCACCCTCGTAAACAGTCATACCCCCTTCTGTTTATATGCTCCCTTCAAGTACAAGAAGGCCACAATGAGGTCTCCCTGGAGCCTTCTCTTCTCCAAGATAAACAAGCCCTCAACTTTTCCTCATAGGAGAGGTGCTCCAGCCCTCTGATCATCTTAGTAGCCCTCCTCTGGACCATCCAACAGGTCATGTCACTTCTTATTGTTCTGGGGACCCCAGGCCTGGACGCAATAATCCAGATGGGGTCTCATAAGAGCCGAGTAAGAGGGGGACAATCACCCCCCTCCCCCTGCTGGCCACTCCTTTTTTAATGCAGTCCAGAACACAGTTGGCATTCCAGGCTGCAAGCACACACTGCTGGCTCATGTCCAACTTCTCATCCACTAGGACCCCCAAGTCCTTCTCTGCAGGGCTGCTCTCAAGGAGTTCTTCCCCCAGTCTGTAAATATACCCGGGATTACCCCAGCCCAAGTGCAACACCTTGCACTTGGCCTTGTTGAACCTCATTAGTTTCTCATGGGCCCACTTCTCCAGCCTGTCCAGGTCCCTCTGGATGGCTTCCCTTCCTTCCAGTGTATTGACTGCACCGCTCAGCTTGGTGTCATCTGCAAACTTGCTGAGGGTTCACTCGATGCCATCATCTATGTCATTGATGAAGATGTTGAAGAGCACCGGTCCCAAGACCAACCCCTGAGGGACACTGCTTGTGATCAGCCTCAATCCAGACATAGAACCGTTGATCACAACTCTTTGGCTGCGACCAGCCAACCCGTTCTTAATACACCAAACAGTCCATCTTTCAATTCCATACCTCTCCAATTTAGAGAGAAGGATGTGGTGAGGGACCATGTCAAAGACTTTGCAGAAGTACAGGTAGATGACATCCATCACCCTTCCCCCATTCATTGATGCCATCACTCCATCTTAGAAGGCCACCAGATTGGTCAGGCAAGATCTGCCCTTGGTGAAGCCACGCTGGCTGTCTCGGATCGCCTCTTGGGCTCGTGTGTGCCTTACCGTGGTAAGCAGGAGGACCGGCTCCATGATCATCCCAGGCACAGAGGTGAGGCTCACCGGTCTGTAGTTCCCCAGGTCTTCCTTCCTCCCTTTCTTAAAAATAGGAGTAATGTTTCCCTTTTTCCAGTCACCGGGGACTTCACTGGACTGCCATGATTTTTCAAATATGATGGTGAGCAGCTCGCGACAACCACATCAACCATCTCTTTCAGAACCTTGGGATGGATATCATCCAGCCTCATGGACTTATATACATTCAATTGCATGAGATGGTCTCGGACTTGTTCCACTGTTACAGTGGGATAGAATCCGCTCCTCTCACCCTCACCTAGAGTTTCAGGGTCCTGGCAGACATGGGGAGCCTGACCACCAGTGAAGACCGAGGCAAAGCATTTATTGAGCACCTCATCTTTTTCCATGTCTAGGAAGCCAATTCTCCATTCTCATTTATCAGAGAGTGAACACTCTCCTTGGTCTGTCTCCTCCTGCCTATATACCTGTAGAACCCCTTCTTGTTATCTTTCACATCCCTGGCCAAGTTCAGCTCCATCTGTGCCTTGGCTTTCCTGATCTTCTCTCTACACATGCAGACAACATCCCTATATTCTTCCCAGGCTACACAGCCCTGCTTCCACTTCCTGAATATTTCTCTCCTTTCCCTCAATTTAAGCTGCAGGTCCTTGCTCAGCCATGCTGGTTGCCTGCCTGGGGGATGGAGAGCTGTTGCGCTCTCAGAAGAGTGTCCTTAAAGAGTTGCTGGCTCTGTTCTGTTCCTATGCCCTTAAGGACAGTTTCCCAGGAGATCCCATCCAGCAGTTCTTTGAGCAGCTGGAAGTTTGCTCTCCTGAAGCTCAGGGTCCTGACTCCACTTTTTACCAGGCCTGCATTCCTCCAGATCACAAACTCCCCCAGGGTGTGATCACTGCAGCCCAGGCTGCTTCTAATCTTAACCTCTCTAATGCTCTTCTCTGCATTGGTGAGCACCAGGTCCAGTAGGGCTTCACCTCAGATTGGTCCATCTAATACCTGGACCAGGAAGCTATCCTCAGCAGACTCCAGGAATCTCCTGGATTGTCTGCTACCTGCCGTGCCGCTATCCCAGCAGATAGCGTGTTTGAAATCCCCCATCAGGACAAGAGCCTGTGAGTGCAATGCTTCCTGCAGTTGAAGCAAGAAGGCCTCGTCAACAGGCTCCCCCTGATCAGGTGGCCTGTAGCAGACCTCAACCACTAGATGTCCTTTACTGGACTGATAAAAGAGAGGGCTTGCACTTTGTAGCATCCATATAGGGATTACTGAGGGCTGGGCAGAGCATTTTGCCTGGGCAGGCCTGTGTTTCTGCTTCATCAACAACATGTACACACATGAGCATCCCAGTATCCACAGCCCCCACTGCCCAGCTGTAGGACATGTCCCCTTATCACCACTCTGGCATTACCACAAGCTTCCCCTCAGCAGGACAGCACCTCCAGCATCCCCAAGCCCAGTCCCACAGCTTGCCAGAGTGGCATAGCCCCAGTCTGTCACTGTGCCACAAGCTGGGGCAGTCAGAGGAGCAGGTTTTAGGCAATTAACTATTTTAAGTTCTTAGTAAACTTTTGTCCAGCTGTATGTCCCTCCTCTTGTGCTTCCTGGGGCACATGTAAGGACAAACCTTGAGTACAGGCTGGCTTCTGTGGGCTCTCTGTGCGAAAACCACACAGCGAGAGATCCAGGAGATTACTGGAGTCCGTGAATAACTTTCTGGTTCAAGTATTGGATAGACCAATCAGAGGTGAAGCGCTGCTGGATCTAGTGCTTACCAGTGCAAAGGAGATCATTAAAGGCATTAAGATTGGAGGCAGCTCAGGCTGCAGTGACCATGCCCCGGTTGAGTTTGTGATCTCGAGGAACGTAGGCCTGGCAGAGTGGGGTCAGGATCCTGAACTTTGGGATAGTGAACTTCAGGCTATTTTAAAGAATTTTTGGACAAGATCTCCTGGTAAGCTCTCCTTAGCGAAAAAGGAGTGGAAGAAAGCTGCCCCCAATACAGGAAAGATGTGGAGCTGTTTGAGAGGGTCTAGAGGAGGGCCACAAAGATGATCAGAGTGCTGGAGCACCTCCCCTACAAAGACAGGCTGAGGGAGTTGGGCTTGTTCAGCCTGGAGAAAAGAAGGCTGCGAGGAGACCTCATTGCAGCCTTCCAGTATTTAAAAGGGGACTATAAACAGGAAGAGAATCAACTTTTTACAGGGGTAGACATTGATAGGACAAAAGGAAATGGTTTTAAGCTCAAGGAGCTTATCATGCCAGTGTCCCACTGCTGGCCACATTTCTGCCATGTGTGTCCACCATCCCCCCTTGTTGGAGTAATGCCCCCCCAGCCCACATCCCAAGCTGGTGAGAAGCGAGGCGTGAGGAGGATGGGTGCTGGGACAGGGGCACCTGCTCCTCTCTGAGGAACAAGTTTTTTACTCTGTTAGCTGTCACCACGCACAATTACATCTTGTTCCAGAAGGTGAAGAACAAAAGCAACTGTCAAAGTTGTCATGCTTTCTTAAAGGCTTGGTTTTATTGCTGCAACCTGCTGGCATCCCTACACAATGAAATGCCTACAAGCTTTCTTTCAAAATCTGAGGAGTTTGATGTCTCAAATATCTGCTTAGTTTCTCAGGATCTTGCAGGTGTTCAAGAGTAAAGTTCCATGACATGGGTGATGCTCATTTCTCTAAAGTCTCTCCCAAATCCCTCCACACTCCCTGCCCCTCAGTATTCTCTGGCTTTGGGGAAGGCTTCCTCAAAATACTTTAGATACAGATACTGATGAGGAGAACATTCAGGGAGACTGACAACATGATCATCATGATCATCAGATGAGCATTCAAAAACTGCATAAATGATTCAAAGGAGAGACTGGGAGACTGTTTAAAAACCACAAGTTCTGTAGAATTAGCAACTCCCTCTGGAGTTGTATGCCACGTTGTATGCAGATACCAGGTAGATATTTCCATCAGTGTTTTTAATTTATCATAAATACATATAGCTGCATAGAGCTTTGTTCCCACTGCTGTAACCACCCCCATAAGGGGCAAACTGTTTTGATGGTATATATGGAAGTGTAATTGAGGGTACGGTATTAGAGCTTCTGATCTGCACTGGCCAAGGCAGATGGGTGCCAGCACGAGAACACCCCCACACTGCAACCCCCCCCCCCCCTTCGGCTCGGAGTGAGAGAGACAGAGAGCCTGGGGCCAGAGACTCCTGCTGTAAACAGCCAGTTACATGAGAATGGGGCAGGGGAAGGGATGGGAATTAGAATCGAGAATGGCCTTGACCAGCAGATATCTAGGAAACTCGATACCCCAGTATTAACACTGGAAGCCTCCGGGGGTTGGAGGTGAGACTGAACTAATTTTTGTAATGATGAAAGTGATATAATAGATGTGGAATGTATTTCTTTAAAATTGTTTAAAAAAGGGAAGCACTTTCTCAAACTTTGCTGAACTGCTTAAGGAAGATAAGGGGAGACAAGATTTGCAAAACAGGGTTGTAAAAGCTAGGAATGATAAGGCTGAGAGGATTACATCTGGCCAGGATAAGCCATTCTTGACAACCGCTGAAGACCACCACCACGACTCAGTATGCATGCTAAAAGGGGCTGGGCTAGGGGTGGAGAATATGATGATAATCTCTCGGGAGTAATTGTAATGTCTCTCCTATTCGTGGCATATGTATGACTTGTCTCTATAAATGTTCTTAACCTCTAACTCATGGTGTGCAAACTAGGAGGGGGTACCCCCTTTGCACCCAGGGTGCATGCACAGCGCTGATAAAACATACCTGCTCTTATAACTACTTTGTGGTTATGGAGTTTGATTTCCACAAGTCAAAAGTATGGAAGGTGAAAAGGGGTTTGGGAAGAACAATAGCAGCTGCTACTGTTGCTGCACTAGAGCAGGGTAAAGATGTTAATTTTTGTGAATATGGGTGCCTCTTACTCTGTGCTAAATCAAGAATTATCTGTAGATGCTGATTTTGTAACAATAGCAGGACCTACTGACCAATAAGAAAAAGCTTACTTTTTGAGATCATTTAAATACAGGCTAGGAAAACAAGCAGGAATACATAAATTCTTGTATGTGCCAGGTTGTCTGAAATCATTACTTGGGTGAGACTTCTTAGAACAAATAGATGCAGAGTAAATTATCGGTAGAGTGAGAACCTGAATACAATACTCCAATATCACCCATCAAGAAGCCTAATGGGAAGGATTATAGACTAGTACAGAACCTGAGGGCAATAAATAAGATTGTGGCAAATCAGAATGAAAGTATTTTACGGTATTAGATATAAAGGATGCCTTCTTCTGCCTCCCCTTGGCTGCAGAGAGTCAAAGTTGTTTGCATCTGAATGGGAGAACCCAGATTCTGGGAGAAAACCTCAGCTAACTTTGACAGTGTCATCCCAGGTGTTTAAGAACAGCCCTACCATTTTTGGAAATCAGCTAGCCAAGGAGTTGGAGGAATGGGACCCTCCCTCCAGTAACTGAACCTTGCTCTGGTACGTAGATGACCTCTTGATTGCAACTGAAAATGAAGAGGAATACTATTTATGGACAGTGAGCCTGCTCAACTTTTTAGGGCTAAGTGAATATACGGTATTGCAACAGAAGGCCCGGATAGCAAGAAAAGGAAGGAATCCATATATAGAACCCCCAAACCTACCACAGCAAAAGATCTTCAGACTTTCTTTGGGATGACAGGGTGGTGTCAATTATGGATTCATAATTATGGTGAATAAAGGGCTAATATGTTATATTGTTAAAATCGTAAAAGTATCTGAGCACAGACAATGGGAAAGATGTGGGATACCTCAACTGTAAGCCAAGGAACTTGCTGATTGGTCCAAGGAGCCATATCCTAATAACTGTACCAGTTGAAGCTGAAATACTTCCTCAAACTACACTGAGGTCAGAAATACACTGAGAGGAAGACATACGGCCTTCATCCCCACAACCACCGGGATGATCATCAGGAGGCACCACACGTGTAGAAGAAATAATTAGGGGCAGAGCCAGGGGCGTGGAATAGGTGTAGAATATTATGATTTTCCTCAAAGTAATTGTAATAACCACTCCTTTTTTTTGAAATATTATGAATATGCATGTATTCATTCTATAAATAAAGATGCATACCTGCTTTTGATATGCATGTTACAAGGGGCTACCCCCCCTGCACCCAGTGTGTGTGCACAGCACTGAATAAACATACCTGCTTTATTACTGCTTTCTGGTTATAGAGTTTGATTTCATAAGTCACAGGAAACCTGAAAATTTACACTGGAGCAGAAGATAACTGTATTTGTCACTAATATTGTCAATCCAGCTTTTTTTCTCAGTGGGACTACAACTGAACCCATAGTGCATGATTGTCTTCAGACAATCAAGTATACTCAAGCCATTTGGACTTAAAGAGACTGGCAAATGTGATGCCCGTCTCCAAAAAGGGCCGGAAAGATGATCCTGGTAGCTACAGACCTATCAGTCTCACCTCGGTGCCAGGGAAGGTTATGGAATGGATAATCTTGGGAGCCATCATGGACCAGTTAAAGGTCAATCAGGGGATCAGGCCCAGTCAGCATGGGTTTACGAATGGTAGATCCTGTTTGACAAACCTGATTTCATTCTATGACAAGGTGACCCGCTTAGTGGATGAAGGTAAGGCTGTCGATGCGGCCTACCTGAACTTCAGTAAAGCCTTTGACACTGTCCCCCACAACATTTTTGTGGAGAAGCTGGCTGTCCACAGTTTGGATGGGCATACGCTACGCTGGGTGAAACACTGGCTGGATGGCTGGGCCCAAAGAGTTGTGGTCAATTGAGTTAAATCCAATTGGTGGTTGGTCACGAGCAGTGTCCCCCAGGGCTCAGTACTGGGGTCTCTTCTATTTAACATCTTTATTAATGATATTGATGAGGGGATTGAGTGCACCCTCAGTAAGTTTGTAGACAACACCAAGTTGGGAGGGAGCGTTGATCTGCCTGAGGGAAGAAAGGCACTACAGAGGGACCTGGATAGACTGGAACGATGGGCTAAGGTAAACTGTATGAGGTTCAATAGGGCCAAGTGTCAGGTTCTGCATTTTGGTCACAACAACCCCAGGCAACTCTACAGGCTTGGGGTGGAGTGGCTGAAAAGCTGCCTGATAGAAAGGCACCTTGGTGTTCTGATGGACAGTCGGCTGAATATGAGCCAGCAGTGTGCCCAAGTGGCAAAGAAGGCCAATGGCACCCTGTCTTGTATCAGGAATGGTGTGGTGATGTCACGGAATTAACCAGATCAGTTTATGCCCGTGACAGGCCTCCAACACAGTCAATTCTTGAGAGCCCCCAGTCACTCCAGAAATATGGATTGATTCTGTCCCTTCGTAAGTCGAGGGCATCAGAGTGCACTGTGCACCGGTATCCACCAATGCCTTATATCTCTGTGGTTCTGATGTGCCAGGCCATCTAATCCACACAGTCCAATAAACTCTATTATCTCTTTCCCCCCCCTGACTGAGGGCAGGGCCCCTCTATTCATTACCTGTGGAAACCGAAGCAACTGCACTGGTGGTTGGTCTGCTTTGCAATTCTCTCACCCGTGCTCGTAGTACGTGAGTAGCTTGGTCGTGCCACTTCCTCATGTCTTCTCCATGGTCACGTAAGTAATGCCACAAGGCAAGTCGCGATGTAGGATTCCTTCCTGGAGCTGGAGAGCGTTTGCCTCGCTAACAGCTGAGATTTTTTGATTTTGCACCTGAGAGGCGGGTTCATTGTTTTTAGTTAGTTGGATCCACACTTGTTCTATCATCTCCTTCATTGTAGACTCTTTTGACTATTCTGATCTTCACCAAGCGTTTCTGATACTTCTACAGGTTTGTCACGATTTATCAGTGAAGACACTTGCTCTCGCATTTCATTCAGTTGCTCCGTCATTTGTGAGATGGCGGCGATGGCGGCGTGAGTTGGGGGTAGCTGTTGTTCATAGCTTTGGAGCGTAAGAAATCAATTCAAAACAATAAGGGGCTTCTCTGTTGGTCCTCATATCTGTCAGATGCTGCCAATAGTGCAGGGGCGTATCTGGCTGGTGCTGTTGATGTGAGTTGATGCCATATTTCACGCGTTGTCCTCACTTTCTCAGGATCATGGCTTTGTGGGTCGTTAAAAACACAGTTAGGGTCATACAACATTTCCACCACGGCTATTTCCCTCAAATACTGGATACCCTGTTCAACTGTATCCCATCTTTTCGTCACAGGCTTCAAGCCGCTTTTGAAGGGGTACCTTTCCTTCACGGCTGCTAATATTCGTTCCCAGAGGGAGGCAGCCTCATCCAGACATCGACTAATTCCTCTGTCAATAGCTGGATCTCTGGCAATGGCTCCTAGTTGGCGAGCTTCATTACCATCTAGAGACAAGCTACTGGCCCCGCCGTCCCCAGCAAGCGAACTAACCAGGGAAACGATTAGTTTCATTTGGGCGCCGTATGAATTCCTTTCTTGAGCCTTGGATTTCAGTCATCTTCAGAGGCCGACGAGTAGTAATAGAAACTTCCTCTTCATCACTCTCTTCTGCATGTCTCTTCGTTTTTCCTTTTGCCTTTCTTGATTTTGGTGGTTCCGAGGAGGGCCCCTCACCTGGATCTTCCTCCACCTCCTCCTCCTCTTCTTTTTTTCGTTCTAGACGCGAGGACACTTGTTTCCATTTCTGGCCTTCCACAGGGGCAACTGATATTGTTACTTGTGTCTCCTGTAATTGATCAGATTTGACTTGGAGATTCTCCCCTTTGTCTTGAACCTCAGCTCGGAAACTCTCTCTCTCCAAAACGGTATTATATAGGGCACGGTAAGCACAAGCCAAACCCCAAGTAAGTTGTACCTCCTTAGATTTACCTGAGCCGCACTGCCCCTGTCTCAAATACTCGCTAAGTTTCTGGGGATCCCACAGGTGCTCAAGAGTGAAATCCCATGACATTGCAGGTCCCCATGCTTCAAAGATTTGTCCTAAACCTCTCCATATTCCCTGCCAGTCAGGATTCTCTGGTTTTGGAGGAGACTCTTTTCGCTTACTATTCCTGTATTGGAACACATTCATGAAAAGTGATATGAACAGGACTAATGCGCCCACAAGCATGAAAATTAATTCAGCATTGGAAAAACGTCTGATAAACCGAGAGGAAAACCTGGAAACTGGTTTGAACATCGTGTGGTTTGTAAAATTAGCTATTCCATTTGGGATGTAGTTGCTTGTGAAATTAGCCATTCCATCCGGGATGCAAGTGTCAAAATTCATATTAAACATTGCATTTAGGTACCAATATAGGTACCATACAGGCGTCTCCGTCAGTGCCCTTATTTGATTATATATGTACACAATTCCACAACAAGTAATCATGGCATTGATGATTGGCCAGTAGGTCGCGAAGAACACCATAGCTTTTAATCCCTTATTCAGCGCTCCCACGAAAAAGAGTGGGTTCATCGCTGGTTTCTGCTCAAAAAGGGTTAATGAATTGAAACTAACAAGAGGGGGGGGGGGAGAAAGAAAAAGAGGCACTACCCTGACTAAGCAGTGCTCAAAGTTTACAAATATCCCAGAATACTGGCAGTACGCCTGGTCTTTCAAGGTCAAGTTTTCCAGCACAAAAACCTGAACTACTGATAATGCTCCCTAACGAAGCTCTCTAAGAGCAGAGAGCGAGATTCGTTCTAAGAGCCAAAAACACACAAAAAAGGCAGCTATGCCCGCATTCTCCACCAAAATCTGTCACGGGATTAACCAGATCAGTTTATGCCCGTGACAGGGGGGCAGTAGACCCCTGCCCTCCCCACCCCCCACCTGGCCCCACAAAATGGGAAGGAAGGGGGAAAAGGAAAAAAAACAGCGGCAACAATCTATGGAGGTAAACTTATTATAACTATGATATCGGAATGCAAAATAATACAATATAATACAATCTAATTGAAATTGAGTCTAATAAATCAAATAAGATAGGAGAGAGAGTTCCCGAGACCGAGTCAAACCTGAAAAAAGCTTGGAACGGCTAGGAAAGCACCCTCCAGCACCCACTGCCAGGCAGTAAGAGACCGCCCCCCGCCCCCCGGAAGGGTCAGATCCCATGACTTCCGTAATGTATAGGGATAGGTACGTAGGTACGTAGAATTAGAGCATTAACACTTTAATTCCAGTACATGATGTTTTGATGTGGAATATTGAAAATCAAAAAAACCAAAACCATTACAGGTGAGCAGGACTAGGGAAGTCATCCTGCTCCTGTACTCGTCACTGGTGAGGCCTCACCTCAAGTAGTGTGTTCAGTTTTGGGCACCTCAGTACAGAAAGGACATGGAGGTGCTGGAGCAGGTCCAAAAAAGTGCAACAAGGCTTGTGAAGGACTTGGAGAATATGCCCTACAAGGAGAGACTGAAGGAACTGGGGCTGTTCAGTCTGGGGAAAAGGAGGCTGAGGGGAGACCTTATTGCTCTCTTCCAATATCTGAAAGGTGCTTGCAGCAAGAGTGGGGCTGGTCTCTTCTCACTGGTGACAGGATGAAGGGAAATGGCCTCAAGTTGTGCCAGGGGAGGTTTAGGTTGGATATCAGGAAAATCTTTACAGAAAGGGTTGTTAAGCACTGGAATAGGCTCCCCAGGGAGGTGGTTGAGTCACCATCCCTGGATGTGTTTAAAAACCATTTGGATGTGGTGCCCAGGGACATGATTTAGCAGAGGGTTGTTAGTTAGGGTAGTATGGTTAGGTTGTGGTTGGACTCGATGATCTTTAAGGTCTTTTCCAACCTGAGCAATTCTATGATTCTATGAAAGGATTAGCCCTTGGAAGATGCCAAGGTAACCCTGTTTGTGGATGAGAGTAGCTTTGTAAGACAGGGTCAGCGCAAGGCTGGGTATGCGGTGATCACTCACCAGGACATCATGGAAGCACGGCCCTTACCAGCCAGAATATCAGCACAAAAGGCAGAAATTATTGCCCTTACAAGAGCACTTGAGCTGGATAAAGGTAAAAAAGCCAACATCTGGACTGATTCAAAATATGTCTTCAGTGTTCTACATGTGCATGGGGCCATGTGGAAAGAAAGAAGACTGTTCAGCTCAAGGGAAAGGAATCAAGCACTCTCCTGTGATCCTGAAATTATTGGAAGTGGCCGGGGAACCACAAGAGATTGCAATTATGCACTGTAGGAATCATCAGATGAGTAACACTGACCAAGAATGGGGAAATAATTAGGCAGACCAAGCGGCCAAAAGAGTGGCAGAACAAACAGCATCAGAATTATCCCTAATTCCACAGAAGGGAGCAAGTAGCCTACTGAATAAGGTAAATCCTGTGTATTCACAGGAAGGTCAAAAGTTAATAAAAGATTTAGAGGGAAAAGAAAAGAGGAGTTCTGTTATATGTTGGTTCTAACCAATACCTTTTCAGGATGGCCAGAATCATTCCCTTGCAGGACCAATAAGGCCAATGACGTAACCAAGGAATTGCTGAAGGAAACAATGTCAAGGTTTGTGGTTCCTGCAACAACATCCACCGACCGGGGAACTCATTTTATTGCAGAAGTTTTCAGAAAGTCGGCAGGCTACTGGGGATAGACTGATGTCAATGGTATAAGGGCTGGTTCGGCCCGGTTCCGTGACTAGCGGGGTGGAGGGATCCGCAGAACTGCGCCTCTGGAAAAGGGAAACAGGGGACCCAAAATAATTGAAAACAGCTGCAACAATCTGAGGTGAAACAAACTAATTTACTAAATATAGTATCAGCAAAATATAATGAGAGAGTGTGTGCGAAAGGTGGATAGGTCTCACCACAACGCTGAGGTGAGAAGTGCAGTCCAGTTGAGCTGATGAAGAAAAGCAGACGGAGAAGCACAGGCGAAGAAGAGCAGGTGAAGAAGAGCAGGCGAAGAAGAGAACATCAAGTGAACTTGCCAGGAGTTATATCTCCTTGCTGACCGCAAGGCCCCCTGGGGAATATAGTTGTTGTTCTCCTCCAGACAGGCACCCAGAACTTGAGCATCCACAGTCAAACCCCCAACATGAGGTTATGATGTGGAACACTGATAACCAAAAATCATAAAACAATGACATTCCACTCCTTATTCTACATCACCACATCATGCTTAATATATATATACACACAAAATATAAACACATGCACATACAAATCTATGTATAAACACATGGAATTACTGACTGCATTCCCCCAACATCAAATTCCATTGTGGCACGCATTGAATATCCCTGTTTTTCTGCATTACCCACCATGTGGACCCAGGTCCCTGGGCAAAAACAGTACTGCGGAGAGGTTTCCCCTTCCATAAGCTGGAAAGACTCAAACTGCTTTCCCCAACATGTTCTTTACATGTACAACAGGGACTTTATCTCCCTCTACGGTATGTAGGGAGCTAGCATGACCATCACGACTGATAGATCCTCTGGTATTGACTAACCAGGTGGCTTCTGCCAAATGCTTCCTCCCGTGCTTAAAGTTCCGCCAACCCATTGCCTTTCAACGGGTTTTATAACAAACCACTGTACGTTCAATATTCCGGAGGCTGGTGCATGACGGGGATAAATCAACCCAACTCCATGCCATGATTTTGGCCCAAGTATTTACAAAGAATTTCTGAAATGAGTCCCTTATCGGATTCGTTCTTTCTGGGGTGCCAAAAATGTTTCCGGGGGGGCCCCCACAGGCTTGTTTCCAAGGACCAAAATATGGCGTTTTCGGCAGAAGCATGCGGTACCATATGTTTCAAGCCACCCCAGTGGTTCCTTCAACATAGAAAAACTTTAATGCTTACCTTGAGGATTTGGCAAGGGTGATATAAATCAACCGCCATGCCTCCCCCTATTTTATACTTTTTGCCATCGCCCTTCTCCCAGGAAGGTTTCATCCTCTTGGCTTGTTTAAAATTTGTGGCACAATGCGTCACAGTCATGAAAACCTGTGAATAGCAAATTCATGTTAAGTCCACCCCTCGGTCTCTAGCCCCACTTATATGTTTGCATCTCTCCCCTGAATGGCCCCCGAGGGACTCATTGGGCCCACCACTAGAAATAATTTCACCCCTGTTCGCCAGTACAGGTTCATTTGAGCCACCTCAATTTTGGCCAGCTGGTCCACCTGAGGTTTTTTTTCTGTTCTTCATAGCCCGCCCTCTTGGGCACTGAGCCACTAACAATGGCGTAACCTTCACAACCAATTCTTATTCGGGCAGCAATATCTTGCCAAATTCGGCAGCCCAGTGGGTTTCCTTGGCTGCCAGTTGGCCCTGCTTCCCATTGCTGTAACCACCCCCAAGAGATTTGCCACCATCCATGGTCAGTGTAAAGATAAATCTTGGCCATTTTCTCGTTCAGCAAAATTCCAAGGCCAGTTGGGAAGGCCTTTTACCTCTGCCCAAATTGGCTTGAATTCCCTTCCCTTCAGTGGCCTTCTGGCCAATCGTGTGTGGGGCTCCACACAGCAGATTTCCATCTGCAATGTTTCCCACAAATATGCCCGATTATCATGGAAACAGGGCATTGTCTTTTCATTTTCTGGTAATTCGTTGTATGGGGGGCCCCTCTTTAGTCGTGATACTTTTCTGCTTGGTTTTGGGTTCCAAAACTTTTTCCTTCCGGCCAGGCCATGATCACCTCTAGGATTCCTGGACGGCTGAGGTTCCCCATCCGTGCTCGTTGCTTTAATCAACGCAATTCCACAATACTCCAAGTGGCATCCGTTTGCATTGAATGGGTGGGGGGAACCTTTTCCCCTTGAACACCAGTTCAAGCCCTGGTAGTCGAGGGAAGCCGGAAGGAGTGTGTTTCAGTACGGACTACTTCAAAGCAGCCTTGAAAACCCCCTCATACGCGGCCTAAAGATTCCCCTTTTCAGTTGGAGTGGTAGCCCCTCTTCCGACCCCCCCTGTACGCTTCGACTCCAGAACCCAGGGGACGGCCTGGGTCTCTCCTGAGGCTCTTTGCCCACAAACTCCCAAGTGGGACCTTTTATCTCCCCGCAGCAGGTTGTAGAGGATTTTTTTAACCCTGTCCCTTTCCATACTGGCCCTAAGGCCCAAGGCACGGGCTATCTCCTTTTAATTCGGTTCAAAAGCCTGCCTGCTGCCAGGGCCCCCCTGTAAACCATTCTTCATTCGCGTCACATGATAAAAGGGGGCATACAATGAAGGCTATAGTTTGGAACATGATTCCTCCAAAAAGCCCACTTACACCCCAAAAAAAAGATTGGTGACCCTTTTCCTTACTAGTGGGTGGATACATAGCAGTGATTTTTGTTGATCACAATTGTCCGGGATTGACGACAGCCATCTTTCCACTTTAATAACCCAGCAACTGAATCTCCGAGCAGGTCCTTTTCTTTGCTCCGTTAATAGAAAAACCGCACGCAAAGAATCTGGATTATTCGTCTCCTTTTGTGAAGACTTCTTCTTGCTGCAAATCGCCCCCACACAACCGATACATCAATTACTGCAAGTGCCAAGGGGCAACTGCCCTGTTCCAATGGCACTTGGATCCAACCCATGGCAAAAATAGGCGGGCTGTGTTTCCACCCCTGGGGCAAAAAGGTTCCAAGGTTATTGGAAACCCCCTTCCAGGTGAAAGAAACTGTGGCCTTCATTCTTGGCCAAAAGGAATGGAGGAAAAAGGCATTAGCAATTGTCAATTGGTGGGCATTAACCATTTGGCTGCCTTTTGATTCCCATTCATTATTGGGAAAGTTCTAACAGGTCCGGCACAAGAACACTCAGTGGGGGTGGGACTTCCATTCAGGCCACGGTAGTCCCCGTCAAGCCTCCATTTCTCCACTGGCTTTAAGCCACTGGCCAAGGGGCTTTTTTTAAAAAGGCGAAGTGAGTTTTGTGATCCACCCCGGACTCTTCTATTGACGAATCAACTTATGAATGGGGAGCAAGGAACCCTGGTTGGGGCGGTACGGCCGCCTTGTGCACCGGTTTTTGAGGCAGTTGGTACCTGTTGCTTTTACTCGTAGCAACCCCAACAACAGACGGATCTTCTGACAGGCCAGGCCAAAACCGGACAGCTGGCTTAATGTTGTTTGTTGTTCTACAAGCCAGCTTTCCAAAGGCCCATCGATACCCCCTTAGGAATTCCTTGAAAAATCCCTGTTCTAAGGTAATCGATACCTAGTATACAATGGAGCCCCGGACCAGTCACAATAGGGTCTTTTGCCAGGTTCCTACCAGTGAGGCTTATTCCGGGCCTCCAACACAGTCAATTCCCTTTGAGAGCCTCCAGGCACTCCAAAAATTGGATTGATTCGGTTCCCCTTCTGACCGAAGGGCCAGAGGTGGCACGTGCACAGGTTATCCAACCAATTGCCTTATATTTCATTGGTTCTGATGTGCCAGGCCATCGGATCCACACAGTCCAATAAACTCTATTATCTCTTTCCCCCCCCGACTGAGGGCAGGGCCCCTCTATTCATTACCTGTGGTAACCGGAGCAACTGCACAGGTGGTTGATCTGCTTTGTAATTCTCTCACCCGTGCGCGTAGTACAGGAGTAGCTTGGTCGTGCCACTTCCTCATGTCTTCTCCATGGTCACGTAAATAATGCCACAAGGCAAATCGCGATGTAGGATTCCTTCCTGGAGCTGGAGAGCGTTTGCCTCTAACAGCTGAGATTTTTGATCATGCACCTGAGAAGAAGGGTTCATCGTCTTTAGTTAGTTGGATCCGCATTAGTTTCATCAGCTCCTTCATCTCCTTCATTAGACTCTTTTGATTATCCTCATCTTCATCAAGCATTTCTGATACTTCTTCAGGTTTGTCACGATTATTCAGTAAAGACACTTGCTCTTGCAGTTCATTCAGTTGCTCCGTCATTTGTGAGATGGCAGAAATGGAGGCGTGAGTTGGGGGTAGCTGTTGTTCATAGCTTTGGAGCGTAAGAATCAATTCAAAAACTAAGGGTCTTCTCTGTTGGTCCTGGTATCTGTCAAATGCTGACATTAGCGTAGCGACGTATCTGTCTGGTGCTGTTGTTGTGAGTTTCTGCCATATATCAGGTGTCGTCCTCACTCTCTCAGGGTCGTGGTCTTGGCTTGGGTCGTTAGGAACAAATTTAGGGTCATACAACATTTCCACCACGGCTGTTTCCCTCAAATACTGGATCCCCTTTTCAACTGTATCCCACCTTTTCATCACAGGCTTCAAGCCGTCTTTGAAGGGGTACCTTTTCTTCACGGCTATTAACACTCGTTCCCAGAGGGAGGCAGCCCCATCCAAACATCGACTAATTCCTCTGTCAATAGCTAGATCTCTGGCAATGGCTCCTAGTTGGCGAGCTTCATTACCATCTAGAGACAAGGTACTGGCCCCGCCGTCCCAGCAGCGAACTAACCAGGAAACGATAGTTTCATTCGGGCGCCGTGTAAACTCCGTTCTTGAGCCTTGGATTTCAGTCACCTTCAGAGGTCGATGAGTAGTAATAGAGACTTCCTCTTCATCACTCTCTTCTGCATGTCTCTTAGTTTTCCCTTTTGCCTTTCTCGATGTTGGTGGTTCCAAGGAGGGCCCCTCACCTGGATCTTCCTCCACCTCCTCCTCCTCTTCTTCTTTTTTCCGTTCTAGACGCGAGGACACTCGTTTCCATTTCTGGCCTTCCACAGGGGCAACTGATATTGTTACTTGTGTCTCCTGTAATTGATCAGATTTGACTTGGAGATTCTCCCCTTTGGCTTGAACCTCAGCTCGGAAACTCTCTCTCTCCAGAACAGTATTATATAGGGCACGGTAAGCACAAGCCAAACCCCAAATAAGTTGTACCTCCTTAGATTTACCTAAGCCGCACCGTCCCTGACTCAAATACTGGCTAAGTTTCTGGGGATCCCACAGGTGTTCAAGAGTGAAATCCCATGACATTGTGGGTCCCCATGCTTCTAAGATTTGTCCTAAACCTCTCCATATTCCCTGCCAGTCAGCATTCTCTGGTTTTGGAGGAGACTCCCCCTGCTTACTACTCCTGTATTGGAATACATTCAGGGAGATTGATATGAACAGGGCTACGCCCACAAGCATGAGCATTAACTCAGTATTGGAAAAATGTCTGATAAACTGAGAGGAAAACCTGGAAACTGGTTGGAACATCGTGTGGTTTGTAAAATTAGTTATTCCATTTGGGATGTAGTTGTTTGTAAAATTAGCCATTCCATCTGGGATGCAAGTGTCAAAATTCATATCATGCCACATTGCATGTAGGTACCAATATAGGTACCATACAGGTGTCTCCGTCAGTGCCCTTATGTGGTTATATATGAACACAATTCCACAACAAGTAATTATGACATTGATGATTGGCCAGTAGGTCGCGAGTAACACCATAGCTTTTAATCCCTTACTCAGCGCTCCCACGAAAAAGAGTGGGTTCATCGCTGGTTTCTGCTCAAAAGGGGTTAATGAATTGAAGCTAACAAGAGAGGGGGGAAAGAAAAAAAAGGCACTACCCAGACTAAGCAGTGCTCAAAGTTTACAAATATCCCAGAATACTGGCAGTACGCCTGGTCTTTCAAGGTCAAGTTTTCCAGCACAAAAACCTGAACTACTGATAATGCTCCCTAACAAAGCTCTCTAAGAGCAGAGAGAGAGAGATTCGTTCTAAAAGCTAAAAAGCAGCTATGCCCGCATTCTCCACCAAAATCTGTCACGGAGTTAACTAGATCAATTTATGCCCGTGACAGGGGGCAGTAGGCCCCTGCCCTCCCCCACCCCCCGCCTGGACCCACAAAATGGGAAGGAAGGAAGGAAGGAAAAAAAAACAGTGGCAACAATCTATGGAGGTAAACTTATTTTACTAACTATGATATCGGAATGCAAGATAACACAATATAATACAATCTAATTGAAATTGAGACTAATAAATCAAATAAGATAGGAGAGAGAGTTCCCGAGACCGAGTCAAACCTGAAAAGCTTGGAACGGCTAGGAAAGCACCCTCCAGCACCCACTGCCAGGCAGTAAGAGACCGCTCCCCGCCCCCCGGAAGGGTCAGATCCCATGACTTCCGTAATGTATAGGGATAGGTACGTAGAATTGGAGCATTAACACTTCAATTCCAGTACATGATGTTTTGATGTGGAATACTGAAAATCAAAAAAAACGTAAAACCATGACAGCCCTTTTGAAATAATGCATGGAAGGCCTTATGTAGTGCAAATGGGAATCTCTACCCAGATAGGGAATGAAACACTAAGTGACTATGTGATAAATCTACAGAAACAGCTTCGATAAGTAGAAAAACTGGTTCTGGGAACTAGAGCCCGAGGCCTTGATGGACTGCTACATAATATTTTGCCATGAGACTGTGTATATTAGATCTCTTTCAGATTTGCCATTGGAGTTGAAGTGGGAAGGACCATCCCAAGTACTCCTAACTACCCACATGGCAATCAGAATCAGAGGCCCCTTTGTGGACACATCACTCCAGGGCGAAGAAGGCCCCGAATTCTCAGTGGGCTACTACATCAAAGGGACCTCTGAAACTTGTGATAAGAAAGCAAAATGCTTAGTATCTGTATATATTGTGTAATTTTAACTCTGTCTTCAGCCTGGTAAGAGAATACTTATGCGCAAATGACTCATAAAATAGCACATAGCTTTAACCTTTCAGATTGTTGGGTATGTACTGTCATGCCCCAAGGGGAAATAGAAATGTTAAGATATGGAATTTAGTAGAAATTGGGCACAGAATGAATGGGCTGGGACAGGAAAAAGACTGAACTGTACCTAAGACAAGAAATGGAAAAGGCTTTAGACCCTCAATTTGTCTTACAAGGATGGGAGGAGGGCAATGTAATATATCATAGGAACCAACCACAGTCAGTTCAAGATGTAGGAACTTCTGATCAGCAAATTATACTCAGTATAACTTATCTAGATATTAAAGAACAGGATTGTGAGAAATTAGCAACAGAACTATGAAGTGCAACCTAGGACGGGGAAAATGGTGGCTGTGTGGAGATGGAAGAGCAAGAAAAAGCATGCCAGTAGATTGGAAAAGGGACCTGTGGGGGGGGGGGGGGCGGTTAGATCTCTCAAAGCGAAGTATTTAACCATTCCCACCTGCCATTAGGTCTGGTAAGAACTACCTGAAGAAAAGTAGAGAAAAGGATTGTCAGGAACCCATTGACTGAACAACCAACGGCTTTCCAAACTTTTGTGAACTGGTATCTACTCTCATGTCATGGTTTTATGATTTTTGTTATCAGTATTCCACATCATAACATCATGTAAAGCACAAGGAATTAGAAAGTTAATACTCCAGTTCGATGGACAGACAACTCCATAAACACCTCCAAGATTCCTAGATGACTGAGGTTCCCCATCCGAGCTCACTGTGTAATCAGTGCAATCCACTTACTCCAAGTGGCATCAGTAGCATGATGGGCAGAAGGAAACTTTCCTTTAAATATCCAGTACAGCACTGGCAGTTGAGGTGCCAGAAGGAGCTGCGTTTCAGTACCGACTACTTCAGAAACAGCCTGAACCCCCTCATATGCAGCTAAGATCTCCTTTTCAGCTGGAGTGTAGCACTCTTCGGACCCCCTGTACACTTGACTCCACAATCCAAGGGGTTGGCCTCAGGTCTCTCCTGAGGCTCTTTGCCATAGACTCCAAGTGGGACCTTTCTCTCCAGCAGCAGTGTAGAGGATGTTCATTACATCCTGTCCCGCCCATACTGGCCCTATGGCCACAGCATGGGCTATCTCCTGTTTAATTTGCTCGCAAGCCTGCTGCTGCTCAGGGTCCCCAAAAAAATTATACTTCCTCGCCACCTCATAAAGGGGGCTTACAATGAAGCTATAGTTTGGAACATGGATTCTCCAAAAGCCCACCACGCCCAGAAAAGATTGTGTCTCTTTCTTACTAGTGGGTGGAGACATAGCACTGATTTTGTCGATCATATCTGCTGGGATGTGATGATGCCCATCATGCCACTTGATACCTAGGAAATGAATTTCCTGAGCAGGTCCTTTCACTTAATAGTGAAACCAGCACACAGAAGAATTTGGAATATTTGCTCTTGAAAACTTCTTCTGCTGTATGACCCCACACAACAATATCATCAATATACTGCAGGTGCTCGGGAGCACTGCCCAGTTCCAACGCAGTTTGGATCAACCTATGTGTCATGGTTTTATGATTTTTGGTTATTGGTATTCCACATCATAACATCATGTAGTGCACCGAGAGTTAAAGTGTTAATGCTCCAGTTCTGGGTACCTGTCCCAGAAGAGAAGAACAACTACATACCCCAGGGTGCTATGCGGTCAGAGAGGAGATATAACCCCTGGCAAGTTCACCTGCTGGGATCTTCTTTGTCAGGTTCTCCTCCCTGCTGCTTGTCCCAACTGCACGCATCTCTTCAGCATTAGTGTAAGGCCTTCAGCTTTTGGACAATCTTTCTCTCATTATATCTGATTTATTAGCTTTAATTCTAATTATATTGTATTATATTGTGTTATCTTGCATTCCGATACTATATTTAGTAAATTAGTTTGTTTATCCTCATAACGTTGCTGCTGTTTTTAATTATTTTGGGGTCCCCAGTTTCCCTTTTCCGGGGGCGCGGATTCACAAAATCCCCCTTCCTCCTGGTCCCCCATAAGTTTCACGGAACTGGGCCAACCAGCCCTAAACCAATTGAAAAAACTGGGGCAAATGGTTGGGCTTGGGCTACCCTCCCCGGGGGCAAATGGTTTCCAAGGTTGGATGAAAACGCCCCGTCAGGGTGGAAAGCAACAGGGGCCAGATTCAAATTGGCCAATGGAATGGAAAAGAAGGTGGGTTAGCCAAAGGTTAGTGGTTTGCAACCACTTGGGCTTGGCGTTTGACCCCATTACACACTGGAGGTTCCTAACAGGCTGGCAACGGCCAGGCACCTCAGTGGGGGTGGAATTAATTTCAGGCCACGCTAATCTTGCCTTGTCCGCCTCCACTCTCCACTGGTTTATCACTTGCCTTATGGGGCCTGTGTAATGGGAACTGCTTGAGGTCAGGGCCTGAACCCTGATTAGTCACCTAGGCAAATGAGTTCAGCCCCTGGGAACCAGGTGAAAGCAATTCACCTGGCCAGGAAGGGGTGGAGCCCTGGCTCCACCTCTCCTAAACCCAATTTAAGAGTGACCTTACCAGGTGGGGGGAAGGTTTTCTCTCTCCTCTTTGGGAAAAATCCACTCACTGGGAGTTTCCTGAGTGGGAGCCCCAGCAAACGGGTAAAGCCCCCTTTTATTTCTCTTTGTCTCACTGTGCCTAACTGGGCTTGCTAATTTCCAATTTATTATAACGGTCTAAATATTATTAATTTATAAAAAATTCCTTTATAAATTTTCCATTGAATTTGTACATTTGGCGAGCCAGGCAGGCAAGCCTAATATACTAAAAACTTACAAAACTATGGGTCCTTTCGTTGGAATTTCTTTAAATGGTTCAAGGGGGGGAGGACACTACCCCCCTAGATAAAATAATTCCAGGGCAGATCCCAGGATTTGCGGGATCCCCTTTTAAGGAATTGGCAACATCATTGAAAAATGGGGTCCCCTTATTTGTTGTGGGAAATGTTTCCCCATATGCCGTAGCGGAATTTAACTTTCAGGGACTAAGGTAAAGAATATATTAGCCACTAGGAGAAAGAACCATTAAGCGGCTTTTTACAGTGGGCAAGGCGGCTTTAAAATGCTTGGGAAACAATGCTGAAATACGGAACAATCTTTAAGGAATGAAAATGAACTTCAAAAGTTTCTTATCGGAAAAGCTAGAACAGGAAAGTGGCGTATTAACCAACCGGAAAAAAACCAATTTCACATCTTCCAATGGTAAAGTTTCGTATATTTCAAAACAATGACCAGGCCCTGAAATCAACGGACCTGTGTTGTAGGAAAAAAACAATCAAATCGGATCTTGAATCTCCAATTAATGCGGATTCAACTAGAATTCCTGTCCTGTATAAACTCAAAAAACGAAAAAGGTTACAAGGACAGAACCGCCAGGGGTGCCGGCCTGACCATGGCCCCCTGCTCAAACAAACCGGCAGGGAAACACCCACAATACACGGCAAAGAACTAATGGACTTTTAGTCCAACGATTCCGGCGAAACCTAGAGAAAGGGTGCGGCTTGGTTTATTAAGGACGATGGGATTCGGGGGCAGAAAGTGTTGTGGGTGAATGGCCCCGAAATAGCCAAATTGGCCACAAATACTACCATCCTGCTCTTAGACAAGCGTTAAATAAATGCAGGCAATCAAATAATTATGAAAACCATTCCATAATAGAATGGTTAAGGGGGGCCGCCCGTATGGTATGGCCCCAATAAAATCTGATATTCCCTTACTACGGGCGGTGGTCCCCCAGGGAGGATCTTCAAATTACATCTTGAGTAGGTGTAAGGGAAGCAATTTAATGAAAACCTTTGATGGGCCCTGGCTGGTCAAATTCTTCCACGGGGGATGAGAGACTAAATTCTACAACAAGCCCCCTACCCATCGTATGGGGCACGCTGGTCTCATATTAAAAATCCCCTAGTGGCCTCAGAACAGTAGTCCACAGGCCGGCCGCAATTAGGGCTGAACTTAGGAGAGACAAACGCCTGTGGAGTAGGTTGCAAAACTTTAGGGGACAGTAGGAAGAAGCCGAGGTCATGCCGGGGACTAAACCAAAATGCCGGCTAACTCGAGCTCCCAAATCGGGACCCAAAGGGTTCCTCCCGAAAACAAATGTTTTAAATGACTTAATTCGGGCCTGGGGCCAAATTTGCTAAGATTGACGGCCAGCCCAACCATGTCCCCCCAACGGTGGAAACAATTAAAGGACAACCAAAAATTTCAAGCCTACCCTAAGAAACCAAGGGTAAGGGGTTATAAAGAAAAGAATGCCAACATGAACGTGAACTTAGAGGATTTTCATTTTGTTCCTAAAGGAGAAAAAAGCTGCCTCAGGTTCCCGGGGCCTACAATGCCATGAGGCCACCGGAGGCAAAAGAAATTAAGACATAGCCAATTCATTGGCGTTACCGAAGGGAGGTTAGTTCCCCTAGGGCCCAGGACGGGACCGGAGCCCCTAGGTAAGATTAACCATTTTAATTGGGTCCCGAAAAAAACATACAAAGGGTTTGGCATTGGTAGACACTGGAGCGGAAACATCAATTGTTTAGGGAGATCCAACCAAATTTGATTGGGGACAAATGAATGAAATTGGTGGCTTTTGGGGGAAAGACCTATTCCTGTTCCACCCAAAAATGGTTAAACTGGGGGGTTGGGCGGTCTCTCAACCCTGGGAGGGTATAAGGTATCTATTGCCCCAGCCAGGGTACATCTTGGGCATAGAATTATTGCATTGGGGTCTGGCTCCCAAACAACTTGGGAGAGTTTCAGACTTTCGACAGAGATGTATCAGTATCCGGGGGCGGTGGCAGGGCGATACTAAGAGGCCATCGAAACGGGCAATTTGCCTGCCGAAACCGGCCGGGATTACTAAATTGGAAGAACAGTAAGCTCCCGGGTGGGGCAAGAAGGAAATATCGAGAACGGTGCAGGAATTAGAAAAAAAGTGGGGCATTATAAGACCTGCCACACGGCCCATAAATTCCCCCATATGGCCAATGGCGGAAGTTTGGATGGGCACTTGGAGAATACGTGGATTCAAAATTAAATAAGGTCACGCCCGCCAATTCATGCGGGCCGTACCCAAATTTTGGCCTCCCAATGGAATATGTTGAGTAGGGAGATAAAAACCTATCATTGGTGTCCTAGATCTAGAAAAAAAAATCGGTTCTTCAGCATCCCAATTGCTTGAGGAAATCGCAAGATTCAAGGTTTGGCGGTTTACGTGGGGAGGCAGGCAGTGGGACCCTTTCAAAGGGGTCCTGGCCAACGGGGTCGTGCAATTTCACCAACGTATTGTCCACAATCTAGTGGGCGTGACCCGGCTGATTGGAAAAAAACCTGAATGAAGGTTTAACCTTTTACATTTAATTGAAGAAATCCTCCTGCCTTACAACCGCTCACTGGGGCAGTAGGGCAGGAGGGCGGGGCAATTTATTAAACTGCCTATTTACAGCAGAGGGGATGGGTTAATAAACCCCCAAAAGGTGGCAAGGTTCCAGGCCCTGTCTGGGTAAAATTCCTGGGGGGATTTTGGTCAGGAAAAGACCAGAAGGAATACCCAGTGGCTGTCAATAGGATAAGGTCCCAGGTTTTTCCCAGGCCCTACAAACATTGGGGGCACTGCAAGAGTACAGGTAAACGGGCTTAACCTGGAATTGCTTTATCATCACTTAGCGGCAGCGCTAAGGCCAAGGGACAGACTCACAAAAAAGGGGCAGCTATGGGACTGGGGGGAAAAACGAACAGGATGTTTCCAACAGGCAAAAACGGGGCAGTTAAAAAAGCCCAGGCCATTGGGTTAATTTGATTCCTAACCCCCCCCACTTAATTGGATGTTCTGTTACTCAAGATGGCTTTGGTTGGGGCCTGTGGCAACGCCGGGAGTTCGGTTTCGGACCCCCATTGGTTTTTGGTCCGGCCTGGCATGGAGCAAAGAAAAGATAATAGTATTATTAAAAAGTTATTTGGGTGCCTATTCACATTACAAGGCTTAGAGCCGATAACCCAGAACCGGCTGAAGGTTATAGTTAAGACCACTCTGCCAATTCAGGGGGGGGTGAAGATCTTGACCCCCTTCCAAGACAGGGGGGTGGCCCAACACAAACAGTGGAACGATGGGGCGCTTACCCCTCCCAAAGGAGCAGGTTGGCTTCATTCACCCTTTAAAGAAGAGCGTCAGAAGATCCTGGGCCAGTACCTAATCCGTATGCAACCAAAAGAAATACGGGTCGCTCCACCCAGAGCAGAGTTCCGGGTTCAGGAGGGGAAATATCCCTATCCCTGAAGAGGCCTGGTATACAGAATGGGTCCAGCAAGGGCCAACCCGAGGCAAGTGGAGAGCGATAGCATACCATCCTTCGACCGAGGACTATTGGTTTGAATGAGGGGGATGGTAGGAAGCAGCCAATGGGCGGAACGGCGAGTTGTGGTGGATGGTTATAACCAAGGAACCCCGGGAATGGTATCCTGAATACCTGTACAAGATTGGGTGGTTTGTACCGGGGGCTCACTCGTGGATTGACAGTGGGCCACCCAGGAAGGGACTACCACCCCGAAAAATCTGGGCAAAGACATGTGGTTAGACATAAGGGAATAACAGTCAAACACAGGACAATATTGGTGGGTCCCTACCATGTTTTCTGGGTTCATTGCAGCCCCTCAGTCCACCGGGGGATTGATTGAAAAGCGGACACCTGGCCCGGGTTGGGGTTGGAATTTAGAAGTTTCCACCACCTGAAACAAATCGCCCGTTTAGGTTTACAAACAAGGAAAGCTAACACATGCGGGACAAAAGACAATGGTGGGGCAGGCCTGCTAAAAAGCATTGGGGGCTGGGCCCATAACAAACTACCCGACAAATCGTTCCAAAGGCATGGCCAAGGATTGGCCGGATGCTTTGCTCTAAGAATGAGAACCCGGATCATTGCCCGGAAACAACAGGCCCATCTTGCTAGAGGACACAATCCTCTCCAGCGATGGCAGGTTGATTACCATTGGGGCCCCTTCCCATGGGCGGAGGGGGGAAGAATGCCCGACCGGTGTCGCCACTGCCGAGTTGGGTCTCTGCAGGCCTTCCAGTAACCGAAAGCAAACCGGCATATACATCAAGGGCACTGCAAAAGGATGTCTGCCTCGGGACAACCTCAAGTCATAATCGGAGCGACCAAGGGACTCTTCTCTGGTGGCAACAATAAAAAGCGCTGGGCAGAAGAAAACAAATCGAAATGGCATTCCACCTGCCATATAATCCAACGGGGGCAGGCCTCAAATTTGAACGGTAATAATGGTATTCTTAAGGCTGCCCTTGAAGACAACTTCCCAGTCCCTGCGGGGTGGCCGAAGAGACCTGTAGGAAACCTTGGCGGGACCTGAATGAAAGACCCCGAGATGGCAGACCCAGTGCTCTGAGAAATGCTGGGCAGGAAAACATGGGGCCCCCTCCTTAGGATCCAAATTACGGGCACTGATTATCAGGTAAGACCCCAGATTGGTAATGAAAATAATCTTCTGCTCCCTGCCCCTGAGAATTTAGAACCAGGCACCCATAGAATAAAATGGCCTTGGAAGGTGCAGGTAGGACCCAGGTGGTATGGCCTACTTGCACCTTGGGGGAGATTGTTGGAGGTGGGAGGCTCAGTAGTCCCTCCAGTAATAGGTACATGGCCTACTGATATTGTGGTCAACACTCCAGTCTTCATTGCTAAAGGGACCCCCATCATGTCCCTATGGCAGATCAGGACACCTCCTTTGGTGCCTGACATAGTTATGCAGCCACAGATATCTGGCCAGAAGGTGTGGTACAGGCGGCCGGGACGTGCCTCAGTACAAGCGGAAGTGTTGACCCAGGATAGAAATACGGCCTGTATCTTGCCCTGGAGAGCAGACCTTCCCCTCCTGGTACCCTTGAAACATCTGTATTACGCCCCGTGAGTCTTCGAGCCTTCAGGATCACCGGAAGGAAGAAATGCCATCAAAGCGTTCCAGTGTTACAGTCAGATCACGTGTGACACCCGGTGATGGCCTATATGGGACTGATGGAACATAAGACGGACCTGCACCTGATGACTGCATGCCTCTAGTAACTTCATCGAGCACTGGCCCATACAAGAATATCAACGTTCACCAATCGTCACTTGTCTTGAATTGTACCAACATGCGTCGCGATGGAAATTGTATAAGCGTTGTGATATAGTGGGTCTCTGTATTAGGAGAAGCTTACCCATTAGTCAGCCTGATCATTGGTTCATGCTGTGAAGGGGTGGAGTGTATGGGAACTGCTGAGTCAGGGCCTGAACCTTGGATTAGTCACCTGAGGCGAGCTATGAGTCAGCCCTGGGAGCACAGGTGAAAGCAATTCACCTGTGCTGCAGGAAGGGGTGGAGCCTGGCTCCACCTCTCCTAGACCCATTTAAGAGCTGACTACCAGTGGGGAAGGATCTCTCTCTCTCTCTTTGGAAGATCCACTCCACTGGAGTTTCCTGAGCGAGCCCACGGCACGGGTAAGCCTCCTATTTGTTCTCTTTGTCTCACTGTGCCTAACTGTCTTGCTATTCCGTTATTATAACGTCTTATTATTAAATTATAAAATATTCCTTTATATAATTTCCATTGATTGTACAGGCTGTTAAAAGTTGAGTGAGTTTTGCTGATCACTCCTTCACTCTCTAGTTGACTGACTTGTGGAAATCAAACTCCATAACCACGAAGTAGTTATAAGAGCAGGTATGTTTTATCAGCGCTGCGCACGTACCCTGGGTGCAAAGGGGGTTACCACTCCTAGTTTGCACACCATGAGTTAGAGGTTAAGAACATTTATAGAGACAAGTCATACATATGCCACGAATAGGAGGGACATTACAAGTACTCCCGAGAGATTATCATCATATTTTCCACCCCAAGCCCAGCCCCTTTTAGCATGCATACTGAGTCGTGGTGGTGGACTTTGGGGGTCGTAGGATCGAGGCTCGGAGTCTTCTTGTTGTCCTTCTTCACCTTTGGTCTGAGTTAAGACTAATCTCTGACTCTGTCTTTGTGGTTTATCTGTTACATTCTTTTCAAGAATGGCGTATCCTGGCCAGATGCAGTTCTCTCAGCCTTATCTTTACTAGCTTTTACAACCCTGTTTTGCAAGTCTTGTCTCCCCTTATCTTCCTTAAGCAGTTCAGCAAGGTTTGAGCAATGCTTCCCCTTTATAAACAATTTTAAAGAAATACGTTCCACATAAATTACATCATCACCATCCCGGACTCAAATACTCGCTTAGTTTCTCAGGATCCCACAGGTGTTCAAAAGTGAAATCCCATGACATTGCGGGTCCCCATGCTTTTAAGATTTTTCCTAAACCTCTCCATATTCCCTACCAGTCAACCTTCTCTGGTGTTGGAGAAGACTTCTTCCACATACCACAAAGGGAGAGGAGTACATTCGGGAATATTGATAACATGAGCACGAACATGATCACTAACTCAGCACTCAAAAAAATGCGTAAAGAACCAGGAAGAGAGCCTGGAAACCAGTGTGAACATTGTATTGTTTGTAAAATTGGCTATTCCACCTGGGATGTAATTAACAATATTCAAATCATACAACATTGCATGTAGTGAGTTAGGGGATGAAGGGCAAACATGGGTTGGCTGTAAAGGAAGCCAAAGATAGATAAGGATAAAAGAATGTAGCAAGCAGGACGTGCAGAATATAGGAGTTAACTATTGTATAGGAATGCAGGTAAGCAGGATGTAAGGCCAGTGTATGGGGACTACTGAGTCAGGGCCTGAACCTCTGATTGATCACCTGAGGCGAGCAATGAGTCAGCCAGGGGAGCACAGGTGAAAGCTATTCACCTGTGATGCAGGAAGGGGTGGAGCCTGGCTCCATCTCTCCTAGACCCATTTAAGAGCTGACTACAAAAGGAGAAGGATCTCTCTTTTAAAGATCCACTCCACTGGAGTTTCCTGAGTGAGCCTATGATACGGGTAAGTATTCTATCGTTTCTCTTTGTCTAACTCTCTTGTTTATTTCATTATTATTACATTTCAATATTCTTTGATTATGCAATATTTGTTGGTTATATCCTATCTTAATATTCTTGGATTATACACTTGGCGAGGCAGGCAAGCTGAATATATTAAAATTTACATCATGTCTTTTCTCTGGAAATTCTATAAATGGGTCAAGGGGGAGAATACTACCCCCTGAGGTAAAATGATTCCAGGGCAGATAATAGGATTTGTGGGGTCCTTGTCATGGTTTTGGTTTTTCCTTTTGCCTTTCTTGATGTTGGTGGTTCTGAGGAGGGCCCCTCACCTGGATCCTCCTCCTCCTCCTCCTCCTCTTCTTTTTCCCGTTCTAGACGCGAGGACACTCGTTTCCATTTCTTGCTCTCCACAGGGGCAACTGATATTGTTACTGGTGTCACCTGTAATTGATCAGATTTGACATGGAGATTCTCCCCTTTGTCTTGAACCTCAGCGTGGAAACTCTCTCTCTCCAAAACAGTATTATATAGGGCACGGTAAGCACAAGCTAAACCCCAAGTAAGTTGTACCCCCTTAGTTTTTGAATTGATTCCTACGCTCCAAAGCTATGAACAACAGCTACCCCCAACTCGCGCTGCCATTGCCGCCATCTCACAAATGACGGAGCAATTGAATGTGTGGGAATGTAAGAACAACTGCACGGAGCAGCAGGTGCAGAGCAAGATAAGCAGCATGAGAACCAAGGACACCATCACAAGAAGAAAGAACATCTCACGGCTCTGATTGGCTAAGCAGACAAAAGTCACTTCAAAGGTATTAGAGGAATTTCCAATCATGAGCTTCACTTTTGCAATATGTATGAACTAATTATCTCATGTATAAATAGTTATATTGTACGTAATAAAGTTGAGGCTTGTTGACCATGATAGCATGAGACTTGTCTCCCATGGTTTCATCTCCAACAGAATGAAATGCAAGAGCAAGTGTCTTCACTGATGAATCATGACAAACCTGTAGAAGTATCAGAAACGCTTGATGATCAGAATAGTCAGAAGAGTCTACTGAAGGAGATGCTGAAACAAATGTGGATCCAACTAACTAAAGACGATGAACCCTCCTTCTCAGGTGCATGATCAAAAATCTCAGCTGTTAGAGGCAAACGCTCTCCAGCTCCAGGAAGGAATCCTACATCGCCACTTGCCTTGTGGCGTTATTTACGTGACCATGGAGAAGACATGAGGAAGTGGCACAACCAAGCTACTCATGTACTACGAGCACGGGTGAGAGAATTACAAAGCAGATCGACTGCCAGTGCAGTTGCTCCGGTTACCACAGGTAATGAATAGAGGGGCCCTGCCCTCAGTCGGGGGGGGAAAGAGATAATAGAGTTTATTGGACTGTGTGGATCCGATGGCCTGGCACATCAGAACCACTGAAATATAAGGCACTGGTGGATACCGGTGCACAGTGCACTCTGATGCCCTCGACTTATGAAGGGACAGAATCAATCCATATTTCTGGAGTGACTGGGGGCTCTCAAGAATTGACTGTGTTGGAGGCCGAGATAAGCCTCACTGGTAGGAACTGGCAAAAGCACCCTATTGTGACTGGTCCAGGGGCTCCATGTATACTTGGTATTGATTACCTCAGAAGGGGGCATTTCAAGGATCCTAAGGGGTATCGATGGGCCTTTGGAATAGCTGCTGTAGACACAAACAACATTAAGCAGCTGTCTGTTTTGCCTGGCCTGTCAGAAGATCCATCTGCTGTGGGGTTGCTACGAGTGAAAGAGCAACAGGTACCAATTGCTACAAAAACGGTGCACAGGCGGCAGTACCGCACCAACAGGGATTCCTTGCTCCCCATTCATAAGTTGATTCGTCAACTAGAGAGTCAGGGAGTGATCAGCAAAACTCACTCGCCTTTTAACAGCCCCATATGGCCAGTGCGTAAAGCCAGTGGAGAATGGAGGCTGACGGTGGACTACCGTGGCCTGAATGAAGTCACACCCCCACTGAGTGCTGCTGTGCCGGACATGTTAGAACTCCAGTATGAACTGGAGTCAAAAGCAGCCAAATGGTATGCCACCATTGACATTGCTAATGCCTTTTTCTCCATTCCTTTGGCCAAAGAATGTAGGCCACAGTTTGCTTTCACCTGGAGGGGCGTTCAGTATACCTGGAATCGTTTGCCCCAGGGGTGGAAACACAGCCCGACCATTTGCCATGGGTAGATCCAAGCTGCATTGGAACAGGGCAGTGCCCCTGAGCACTTGCAGTACATTGATGATATCGTTGTGTGGGGCGATACAGCAGAAGAAGTCTTCACAAAAGGAGAGCGAATAATCCAGATTCTTCTGCATGCTGGTTTTGCTATTAAGCGGAGCAAAGAGAAAGGACCTGCTCAGGAGATTTAGTTGCTGGGTATAAAGTGGCAAGATGGCTGTCGTCACATCCCGACAGATGTGATCAACAAAATCACTGCCATGTCTCCACTCACTAGTAAGAAAGAGACACAATCTTTTTTGGGTGTAGTGGGCTTTTGGAGAATCCATGTTCCAAACTATAGCTTCATTGTAAGCCCCCTTTATGAGGTGGTGAGGAAGTATAATTTTTTTGGGGACCCTGAGCAGCAGCAGGCTTGCGAGCAAATTAAACAGGAGATAGCCCATGCTGTGGCCATGGGGCCAGTATGGGCGGGACAGGATGTAATGAACATCCTCTACACTGCTGCTGGAGAGAAAGGTCCCACTTGGAGTCTGTGGCAAAGAGCTTCAGGAGAGACCTGAGGCCACCCCCTTGGATTGTGGAGTCAAGCGTACAGGGGGTCCGAAGAGTGCTATGCTCCAGCTGAAAAGGAGATCTTAGCTGCATATGAGGGGGTTCGGGCTGTTTTTGAAGTAGTCGGTACTGAAACGCAGCTCCTTCTGGCACCTCAACTGCCAGTGCTGTACTGGATATTTAAAGGAAAGTTTCCTTCTGCCCATCATGCTATTGATGCCACTTGGAGTAAGTGGATTGCGTTGATTACACAGTGAGCTCGGATGGGGAACCTCAGCCATCCAGGAATCCTAGAGGTCATCATGGACTGGCCTGAAGGTAAAAAGTTTGGAACATCACCAGCAGAAGAAGTATCACAAGCTAAAGAGGCCCCACCATACAACAAATTACCAGAAAATGAAAAGAAATATGCCCTGTTCACTGATGGATCGTGTCATATTGTGGGAAAGCATTGCAGATGGAAATCTGCTGTGTGGAGCCCCACACGACGAGTTGCAGAGGCCACTGAAGGGAAAGGAGAATCAAGCCAATTTGCAGAGGTAAAGGCTGTCCAACTGGCCTTGGATGTTGCTGAACGGGAGAGGTGGCCAACGCTTTATCTTTACACTGACTCATGGATGGTGGCAAATGCTCTATGGGGGTGGTTACAGCAGTGGGAGTAAAATAACTGGCAAAGAAGGGGGAAACCTACTTGGGCTGCTGAACTGTGGAAAGATATTGCTGCCCGAATAAAGAATATGGTCGTGAAGGTACGCCACGTAGATGCTCATGTGCCCAAGAGTCGGGCTACTGAAGAACAGCAAAATAACCACCAGGTGGACCGAGCTGCCAAAATTGAGGTGGCTCAAGTAGACCTGGACTGGCAGAACAAGGGTGAATTATTTCTAGCCCGGTGCGCTCATGAGGCCTCAGGCCATCAGGGGAGAGATGCAACATACAAATGGGCTAGAGACCGAGGGGTGGACTTAACTATGAATGCTATTGCACAGGTTATTCATGACTGTGACGCATGTGCCACAATTAAACAAGCCAAGAGGATGAAACCTCTCTGGGAGGAAGGGCGATGGCAAAAGTATAAATATGGGGAGGCATGGCAGGTTGATTATATCACCTTGCCACGATCTTGCGATGGTAAGTGTTATGTGCTTACCATGGTGGAGGCAACCACTGGGTGGCTTGAAACATATGCAGTACCCCATGCTACCGCCCGAAACACCATATTAGGTCTTGAGAAACAAGTCCTGTGGCGACATGGCACCCCAGAAAGAATTGAGTCAGATAATGGGACTCATTTCAAAAATTCTCTTGTAAATACTTGGGCCAAAGATCATGGCATTGAGTGGATTTACCATATTCCCTACCATGCACCAGCCTCTGGTAAAATTGAACGATACAATGGGTTGTTAAAAACTATGCTGAAAGCAGTGGTTGGCGGAACATTTAAGCACTGGGAGAAGCATTTGGCAGAAGCCACCTGGTTAGTCAATACCAGAGGATCTATCAATCGTGATGGTCCTACCCAATCCAGCTCCCTACATACCGTAGAGGGAGATAAGGTCCCTGTTGTACATGTGAAGAGCATGTTGGGAAAAGGAGTTTGGGTCTTTCCAGCTTCTGGAAAGGGCAAACCTCTCCGCGGTACTGTTTTTGCCCAGGGACCTGGGTCCACTTGGTGGGTAATGCAGAAGAATGGGGATGTTCAATGTGTACCACAAGGAAACTTGATGCTGGGGGAGTGCAGACAGTAATTCTATATATATGTATATAGACGTGTGTGATGGATTTTTAATCTTTGTTTTATTTGTATATGTATGTATATATATAAAGCATGATGTAGTGATGTAGAATAAGGGGTGGAATGTCATGGTTTCGGGTTTTTTTTTTGATTTTCAGTATTCCACATCAAAACATCATGTACTGGAATTAAAGTGTTAATGCTCTAATTCTACATACCTATCCCTATACATTACGTAAGTCATGGGATCTGACCTTTCTGGGTGGGGCGGTCTCTTGCTGCTTGGCAGTGGGTGCTGGAGGGTGCTTTCCTAACTGTTCCAAGCTTTTTCAGGTTTGACTCGGTCTCGGGAACTCTCTCTCCTATCTTATTTGATTTATTAGTCTCAATTTCAATTAGATTGTATTGTGTTATCTTGCATTCCGATATCATAGTTAGTAAAATAAGTTTACCTCCATAGATTGTTGCCGCTGTTTTTTTCCCCCCTTCCTTCCTTCCCATTTTGTGGGGCCGGGGGGGGGGGGGGGGAGGGCAGGGGCCTACTGCCCCCTCTCATGGGCATAAACTGATCTAGTTAATTCCGTGACAGATTTTGGTGGAGGATGCGGGCATAGCTGCCTTTTTTTTGTGTTTTTGGCTCTTAGAACGAATCTCTCTCTCTGCTCTTAGAGAGCTTCGTTAGGGAGCATTATCAGTAGTTCAGGTTTTTGTGCTGGAAAACTTGACCTTGAAAGACCAGGCGTACTGCCAGTATTCTGGGGTATTTGTAAACTTAGAGCACTGCTTAGTCTGGGTAGTACTTTTTTTTTTTCTTTCCCCCCTCTCTTGTTAGTTTCAATTCATTAACCCTTTTTGAGCAGAAACCAGCGATGAACCCACTCTTTTTCGTGGGAGTGCTGAGCAAGGGATTAAAAGCTATGGTGTTACTCGCGACCTACTGGCCAATCATCAATGTCATAATTACTTGTTGTGGAATTGTGTTCATATTTAACCAAATAAGGGCACTGACGGAGACGCCTGTATGGTACCTATATTCGTACCTATATGCAATGTTTAATATGAATTTTGACACTTGCATCCCGGATGGAATGGCTAATTTCACAAGCAACTACATCCCAAATGGAATAGCTAATTTTACAAACCACACGATGTTCCAACCAGTTTCCAGGTTTTCCTCTCGGTTTATCAGACATTTTTCCAATACTGAGTTAATGCTCATGCTTGTGGGCGTAGCCCTGTTTATGTCAGTCTCCCTGAATATATTCCAATACAGGAGTAGTAAGCAGAAGGAGTCTCCTCCAAAACCAGAGAATGCTGACTGGCAGGGAATATGGAGAGGTTTAGGGTAAATCTTAGAAGCATGGGGACCCGCAATGTCATGGGATTTCACTCTTGAACACCTGTGGGATCCCCAGAAACTTAGCCAGTATTTGAGACAGGGGCAGTGCGGCTTAGGTAAATCTAAGGAGGTACAACTTATTTGGGGTTTGGCTTGTGCTTACCGTGCCCTATATAATACTGTTTTGGAGAGAGAGAGTTTCTGAGCTGAGGTTCAAGCCAAAGGGGAGAATCTCCAAGTCAAATCTGATCAATTACAGGAGACACCAGTAACAATATCAGTTGCCCCTGTGGAAGGCCAGAAATGGAAACGAGTGTCCTCGCGTCTAGAACGGAAAAAAGAAGAAGAGGAGGAGGAGGTGGAGGAAGATCCAGGTGAGGGGCCCTCCTCGGAACCACCAACATCAAGAAAGGCAAAAGGAAAAACCAAAACCATGACAGTCCCCTTATTATGAACTGGCAGTTATCATGGAAAAATGGTTTCCCGTATGTGTTGTGGGAAACATTTCCCCATATCGTGTGGCTGATTACTTCCAGGGACTTGGCAAAGATATATTAGTCACAAAAAAAAAGCAATTAGCTGCTTCCACAGTGGCATGGCCACTACTAAATGCTTCAAATAATGCTGAAATGAGGAATAATACTTTAGTGAACGAAAACGAACTTCTGAAAGATGGTATTGAAAAGTTAAAGCAAGAACTTACCATATTACCAAGAAAAAAAACAGCTCTGCATCTTCTGATAGGTCAAGTTCGTAACATCTGAAAAAATAATGACTAGGCTCCTGAAAAAACATCCTGTGTTGATCAGAAAAACAAACAATCTAAACCAGATGTCGAATCTCCAATTTTGATAGATGCACTTGAAGTCCGTCCTGTTAGAACTCAGAAAACAGAAAAAGTACAGGACAGGCAGGGGTGCCGCCTGATCAGTGGCCCACTGCCCAGACTTGTTTGCATGTAACAACCTGGCTGTATGCGGCAACGGAATTGACGGTCTTAGTACAGGGTTTTTTGGCAGAAACCTAGAGAAAGTGCGCCAGCTTGGTTATTAGGATTGTGGGGTTCTGGGGCAGAAAGTGTTTTGGTGAATGGCCTTGAGATATTGAAGTTGGCCACCATGACTGTCCATCCTGCTCTCAGGCAGAGGTTATAAGCGGGTCATCAATATAATAATGAAAACCATTCTATAATAAAATGGTTAATGGGGACCTGCTGAATAGTATGCCCCAATAAATCTGATATACCTCTACATACAGGGATGTGGTCCTCCATGGAGGACCTTCAAAATTATATCTGTGAACTAGGTGTAAGGGAAGCAATTTATGAAGTCACATTTGATGGCCCTGATCTGGTCAAATTCTCAGGGGGGTGAGAGAGAGAATTCTACAGCAAGCTCCCTCTCATTTGTATGGTACTTTGGTCTCTATATTAAATGCCCTGGTGGCTTCAGAAGCAACAGTCCAGCAGGCTGCCCAGTTAGTGGCTGACCTAGGGGAAATGGAATGCCTGTGGGCTAGGTGCAATATTTGGACACTAGAAGAAGCCGAGATCCTGCTCGTGACTAAAACCAGGATGCCAGCTACTCGAGCTCCTCAATCGGGACCCATAAGGGTCTCCTGAAAACAAATGTTCAATGATTTAATTTGGGCTGGGGTCCAATTTGCTAAGATTGACCACCAGCCCAACCATGTTCTTCTCCAGCTTTGGAGGCAACTAAAGGACAACCAAAAATTTCAGAACTGCCCTAAGAAACCAAGGGTAAGGGTTATGGAGAGAATGCCAGAGATGACATGGAACTTAGAGGATTTCATTGTTCCTAATAGGAAAAAATAAAGCTGCCTCAGGTGTCTCAGGCCACAATGCCTGAGCCACCAGAACCTAAAGAAATGGCCATAGCACAATTCATGGCATGATGAGGGATGCTAGTCCCCCTAGGGCCTCCACACGGGACCGGAGGCCCTATGTAGAATTAACGATTTATTGGTCCCGAAAAAACATTCAAAAGGTTATGGCGTTAGTGGACACTGGAGCAGAAACATCAATTATTTACGGAGATCCGACCAAATTTGATGGAGACAGAGTGATGATTGGTGGTTTTGGGGGACAGACTATTCCTGTCACCCAAACATGGCTGAAATTGGGGCTTGGGCATCTCCCACACTGGTATGCAGCTGTACCCAATATTGCCTCCCTAATGGATAGACACAAAGTAGGGAGGTAAAAACCTATCATTGTGTCCTTGATTCAGCAAATGTGTTCTTCAGTATCCCAATTGCTGAGGAATCGCAAGATCAGTTTGTGTTTACGTGGGGAGGCAGGCAGTGGACCTTTCAGGTCCTGCCACAGGGGTACGTGCATTCACCAACGTATTGTCACAATCTAGTGGCACGTGACCTGGCTGATTGGGAAAAACCTGATGTTAA
Organism: Lophura nycthemera; assembly: GCA_021292215.1. Lineage (NCBI taxonomy): Eukaryota > Metazoa > Chordata > Aves > Galliformes > Phasianidae > Lophura > Lophura nycthemera. Next base: position 166,728 of record JADANK010000374.1, on the reverse strand, counting down.
CCTGTATCGTTAGACTGATGATCTCCTGCTGACATCCAACTCACTGGAGGCAGTAGGACAGGCAGCAAATTCATTAATTGCCTATTTACAACAGAGGGAATGGGCTATAAATCCCCAAAAGGTGCAAGGTCCAGGCCTGTCTGTAAAATTCCTGGGGGTGATTTGGTCAGGAAAGACCAGAGTACTACCCAGTGCTGTCATAGATAAGGTTCAGGCGTTCCCAGTCCCTACAACATCAAAGCAGCTGCAAGAGTTTCTAGGTATATTGGGTTACTGGTGTTCCTTCATACCTCACCTAGTGCAGCTGCTGAGGCCACTGTACAGACTCACAAAAAAGGGGCAGCTATGGGACTGGGGGAAAACAGAACAGGATGCTTTCCAGCAGGCAAAACTGGCAGTTAAGCAAGCCCAGGCATTGGGTATATGTGATCCTACCCTCCCAGCCCAGTTGGATGTTCACGTTACTCAAGATGGCTTTGGTTGGGGCCTGTGGCAATGCCAGAGTTCTGTTTGGACCCCCCCCATTGGTTCTTGGTCTCAGGTCTGGAATGGAGCAGAAGAAAGATACAGTATGATTGAAAAACAGTTATTGGCTGCCTATTCAGCATTACAGGCAGTAGAGCCAATAACCCAGACGGCTGAAGTTCTAGTTAAGACCACTCTGCCGATTCAGGGGTGGGTGAAAGTTCTGACCCACCTTGCTAAGACGGGTGGCCCAAGCACAAACAGTGGCACGATGGGTCGCTTACCTCAGCCAAAGGAGCAGTCTGTCTTCATCACCCTTGAAAGAAGAGCTTCAGAAGATCCTATGCCCAGTGACCTATCATAGTGATGCACCAAAAGAAACACTGGTCGCTCCACCAGAGAAGAGTCCTGTTCAGGAGGGAAAATATCCCATCCCTGGAGATGCCTGGTACACAGATGGGTCCAGCAAAGGCAACCCGAGCAAGTGGAGAGCGATAGCATACCATCCTTTGACTGACACAATCTGGTTTGACGAGGGGGATGGTCAGAGCAGCCAATGGGCAGAACTGCGAGCCGTGTGGCTGGTTATAACCAAGGAACCCGGTGAAGGTATTCTGAATATCTGTACAGACAGTTGGGCTATGTACCAGGGGCTCACTCTTTGGATTGCACAGTGGGCCACCCAGGAATGGACTATCCATGCCCGACCAATCTGGGGCAAAGACATGTGGTTAGACATATGGAACACAGTCAAACACAGGACTATACGTGTCTACCATGTTTCTGGTCATCTGCCCCTACAGTCACCGGGAAATGATGAAGCTGACACACTGGCCCGAGTTCGATGGATTGAGAATTCACCATCTGAGAACATCGCCCGTTGGTTAGATCAGAAGCTATGGCATGCAGAACAAAAGACCATGTGGGCAGCTGCTAAAACATGGGGGCTGCCCATACTGCTACCTGACATCGTCCAGGCATGCCAGGATTGCGACGCTTGCTCTAAGCCCATCCTGTTAGAGGACACAATGCTCTCTAGCGATGGCACGTCCTTTACATTGGGCCCCTTCCACGGTCTGAGGTCGCGAGATATGCCCTGACCTGCATCGACACTGCAAGTGGGCTACTGCAGGCCTATCCAGTACCGAAAGCAAAGCAGGCATATACCATCAAGGCACTGACTAAACTGATGTCTGCCTACGGGACACCTCAAGTCATTGAGAGCGACCGAGGGACTCATTTTACTGGTGCAACGATACAGCGCTGGACGGAAGAAAACAACATCGAATGGCGACTCCACCTGCCATATAATCCAACAGGGCAGGCCTCATTGAATGTTGTAATGGTATTCTTAAGGCTGCCCTGAAGACAGACTCCCAGTCCCTGCAGGGGTGGACGAAAAGACTGTATGAAACCTTGCGGGACCTGAATGAAAGACCCCGAGACGGCAGACCCAGTGGCCTGAGAATGCTGCAGACAACATCGGCCACCCTGCTTAGGAACCAAATTACGGGCACTGATCATCAGTTAAGACCCCAGATAGGTAATGAAAACCATCTTCTGCTCCCTGCCCCTGAGAATTTAGAACCAGGCACCCATAGAATAAAATGGCCTTGAAAGGTGCAGGTAGGACCCAAGTGGTGTGGCCTACTTGCACCTTGGAGGAGATTGTTGGAGGTGGGAGGCTCAGTAGTTCTTCCAGTAATACGTATATGGTCTACTGATATTGTGGTCAACACTCCAATCTTCATTGCTAAAGGGACCCCCATCATGTCCCTATGGCAGATCAGGACACCTCCTTTGGTGCCTGACATAGTTATGCAGCCACAGATATCTGGCCAGAAGGTGTGGTACAGGTGGCCGGGACATGCCCCAGTACAAGCGGAAGTGTTGACTCAGGATAGAAATATGGCCTGTATCTTGCCCTGGAGAGCAGACCTTCCCCTCCTGGTACCCTTGAAACATCTGTATTACTCCCCGTGAGTCTTCGAGCCTTCGGGATCACCGGAAGGAACGTAATGCCATCAAAGCATTCTGGTCTTACAGTCAGATCACGTGCAACACCCGGTGATGGCCTATATGGGACTGATGGAACTTAAGACGGACCTGCACCTGATGACCGCATGCCTCCAGTAACATCATTGAGCACTGGCCCATAAAAGAATATCGGCATTCACCAATCGTCACTTGTCTTGAATTGTACCAACATGCGTCGCGATGGAAATTGTATAAGCGTCGTGATATAGTGGGTCTCTGCATTAGGAAAAGCTTACCCTTTAGTCAACCTGATCATTGGTTCATGCTGTGAAGGGGTGGAGTGTATGGGAACTGCTGAGTCAGGGCCTGAACCTCTGATTAATCACCTCAGGTGAGCAGTGAGTCAGTTGCAGGAGCACATGTGAAAGCAATTCACCTGTGCTGCAGGAAGGGGTGGAGTCTGGCTCCACCTCTCCTAGACCCATTTAAGATTTGGCTACCAGTGGGGATGGTTCTCTCTTCTGGATATCCACTCCACTGGAGTTTCCTGAGTGAGCCCACAATATGGGTAAGCATCCTATCTGTTCTCTTTGTCTTGCTTTGCCTATCTCTCTTGTTTATTTCATTATAATATCTTAATATTCTTTGATTATACAGCCAGATAAGAACCTTATAGGCTGTGGTCAAGTGGCCAGGTGGAAAAGATGAACTATCTGATGACGTTGCAGATAATCAAGTTTGGCCAAGAGTCTGGGATTTCATGGCCACGGGCACTGCCTCTGGCACTTTTAAATATTCAGACCAAGGAAGGACTGAGTCCATTGAAAATCCTTTATGTAAGACCATATCCTGCGCAGAAGGGTACTTCAGTACAAATCGGTGAGGAACTCTTGAGCAGATAAGTAATTAGCTTGCAGAAACAATTGAGAAATGTTGAAAGGTCTGTGTTTAATACTAGAGCACTGTGTCTGGATAGCCCAGTGCATTATGTATTACCTGGAGATTATGTATATGTTAAATCCCTCTCAGATTCTCCACTCGAACTGCAGTGGGAAGGACCATATGAAGTACTTCTGACTACACACATGGCTGCCAAACTAGAGGGACTGACTCCGTGGATCCACTATACGCGACTAAAGAAGGTGCCTACACCACGATGGACAATAGAGAAGAAAGGACCTCTTCGGCTAACACTTAAGAGGAATGTATAAGCTGTGTGTGATAATTAGCCTGGTAGGAATGGCTGTGGCATGTAAGGATAACTACTACCTGAATGTGTAGGTAGTTAGGGTCTGGTGATGGGAAGATATCGTGCTGTATGGAAAGACAAGCCCCCTCTCCTGGTAGCCAATAGCGTTTAGTGACGTTGTAAACCCAGGTTATTTAAGGCCATGTTTCCTGCCAATAAATGCCATTTGCCATCCACTATATTGGTGTCAGTGAGCTGATGGATTGAGCGACCTGGGGTTGGTCACTGTGCCATTCCTGAACCAGGTCGCCATGCCTGTGATAGGCAACATGAATGTCACTTAGGCAATGGCCCAGAGTCTCAATTTGATGAACTGCTGTGTTTATGCAGCCATGCCCAGAAATGGGTAAATGGAGCTTCCCTTAATGGGAATTCTCATTCCTTACTCAAACTGGAGCTGGCCATATGACAATTTTCAGGTTCAGCTTCTTTCTGAGGGTGACACAATATGGTGGAAGGTACCAGAAGGGAAATGTTTGTTGGGACATTCTGAAACTAAACTCCCCAAGTGGAGAAACATTATGCTGGAGAATGACAACCCACCTGTTACCTTCCCCACAAAACCTAATCCCTGAGCATGTATGTTATAAGAATAGTACCTTTCCCAGGTATGTATTACAAGCCCCCTGGGAAGCTTTAATCCTGGAAAATAGGCAAGGGGAAGTGAGTATGGGGGATTTTCTAAGTTTTAATGCCACCAAATGTTCAGGTGTATGGGAACTGCTGAATCATGGCCTGAACCTCTGATTAATCACCTGAGGTGAGTAGTGAGTCAGCCATGGAGCACAGGTGAAGGCAATTCACCTGTGCTGCCAGAAGGGGCGGAGCCTGGCTCCACCTCTCCTAGACCCATTTAAGAGCTGACTACCAGGGGGGAAGGGTCTCTTCTGGAGATCTACTCTGCTGGAGTTTCATAAGTGAGCCCAGGATATGGATAAGCATCTCTTTTGCTTTGGTGTAATAACTGTGTGGCCAAGCTCTCCGGTACATCTCTTAACTATAACATCTGTACATTCATTGATTGTACATCAGGGGATAGCTGATGCCCCCTCCTGGTGTTGATAGTGTTAAACCATAGTTCCTGGTTTGATTTTTGGGTGTACCCCTGATGGACTGTGGTGGCTGTATGGAAATGGACGTGCTAGGAAATTGTTACAACAAAGCTGGAAGGGCACTTGTACCGTATGTCTCTATACATAACCGTACTAAACCCCTGACAGGAGTTTTGAAAACCCCTTGGAAATTAGTGAGGAGGGCATCAAATCCTTTAGTAGAGAAGCCTACCGGGTTCTATAGCTTTGTTAGATGGTTCATTCTGTCTTTTGGGGTAAGTGAACTAGAGAATGCAATTGTTAATATTTCAGCCACCTTAGAAATAATAGAAAATGCAATGGTTAATGCAATCAAATCATTACAGATAGAAATTTCGATGTTCAGTAAAGTAGTATTGCAAAATAACATGGCTCTAGATCTCCTAATGGCTAAAGGAGGAGGAGTTTGTGTAGTGGTTAATCAGAGCTGTTGCGCTTATGTTGACAAAACTCAAAGGATAGTGACTGATCTACAGGCAGTATGGTAACGCACTAAATTACTTCATCAGGTGATGATGGATGGTATTTCATTTGGATTCACAGAATTGTGGGAAAAACTCACTGGCTGGTTACCTTATTTTGCATAGCTAAAGCAACTCTTTGTGGCTTGTATTATAATAATAATTTTGCTCATTTTAATGTGTATTGCGATGTGTATTATGGACACGCAAAACTTTTGGGGATAGTTATGAGGAAAAGAAAAGGCACAAGGTAAGGCAGAAAGTGGGAGTTACTTAAAAACTTCCCTTTTACCAAATGGAGTAGTTTAGCAAAAGAATTCGCTAGGATAAAGAAAAGGGGGGGATTGAGTTAAAGGATGAAGGGTAAACATGGATTGGCTGTAAAGGAAGTCAAAAATAAATAAGGATAAAAGAATGTAGCAAGCAGGATGTGCAGTAGATAAGGGTTAACTATTGTATAGGAATGCAGGTAAGCAGGATGGGAGGCCAGATAAGAAAACATCTTGAAACTCTATTGTAAACTTGAAGAAAATATCACACAAGGAATGGGTCAGAATCGGATTACTTCGGTTGAAGACAATGAGCCTTCATCCCATGACCACCAGAAGGAGATCCCCAGTGCCCACGGCGCACATGCAAGAGGGAGGGACCATATGCTGATGGGTTCTTGGAAATATAATGAATACGTATATGAATTCTGGGGAAATCATTGATTATGTATTAGTTCAGCCTATATCTGTACCAAGCTTTTGCCCTACGGTGTGCAAGTTCAGAGGAGCTACCCTGTAGGGAAGTCTCTAGACTCTCAGGAACACTGTTGGAAATGCAACAGCACACTAATGTGGTTAAAAGCTGTTAGTCTACTTTGTTGTTAAGTACTATTCTATTTATACATCATAACAGAGCATTCTACAAAACACTCTTCAACTGTTCACACAGGTGCTTATCCAATCAGAGCTGTGAGATGTTCTTTGTTCTCCTAAAGGTGTCCTTGGTTCTCATACTGCTTATCTTGCTCCACAGCTGCTGCTCTGAACAGGTTTTTCTTGTGTTCCCACAATTCCCCCTTTTTTGTTTATTTGCAATTTCTACTGTACTATAAAATAATAACACTAATCATATTAATAATACAATCATGTCAACAGTTTACGGGCTGGTTTGGCCCAATTCCATGACTAGTGGGGCAGAGGGATTTTGCAAAATCTGCACCTCCAGAGAAGGAAACAGGGGACCCTAAAATAATTAAAAACAGCAGCAACAACCTCAGGAGAAACAAACTAATTTACTAAACATAGTATCAGAATGCAAGATAACACACTATAATACAATATAATTAGAATTGAAGCTAATAAATCAAATATAATGAGAGAGAGAGAATGTCCAAAAGGCGGATAGGCCTCACCAGAACACTGAGGTGAGATGCACAGTCTAGTTGAGCAGCAGAGAGACTAAAAAGAGCAGATGAAGAGCCCATCAGGTGACCTTTCCAGGAGTTGTATCTCCTCTCTGTGACTGCAAAGTCCCTGAGGGAATGTAGTTCTTCTCTTCCAGGAAAATACCCAGAACTTGAGCATTAACAGTTAAACTCCCAGTCCCCCACGTGATGTTATGATGTGGAATACCGAAAACCAAAAGTCACAAAATCATGACAAATCATTATAACTCAAGGCCTCAATTGACAAAATGTAAGAAAGGAGACAAGGCAAACATAGCATCACAACAAGAAATACTGTTAACCTACTAAAAAGAACAAACACGTGTTTGGTCTGCAGCCCAACTTTCTGCAACCTGGAAGTAATCCCTGAGGGTCCCTGTATAATCAATGAATATTAAGATGTTATAATTATAAAATAAACAAGAGAGTTAAGCAAAGCAGGTTATAATAACAAAAAGAGAACAGATAGGATGCTTACCCATATCCTGGGCTCATTTATGAAACTCCAACAGAGTAGATCTCCAAAAAAGACCTTTCCTTACTGGTAGTCAGCTCTTAAATGGGTCTAGGAGAGGTGGAGCCAGGCTCCACCCCTTCTGGCAGCACAGGTGAATTGCCTTCACCTGTGCTCTCGTGGCTGACTGTCATGGTTTTATGTTTTTTGGTTTTCAGTATTCCACATCAAAACATCATGTACTGGAATTCAAGTGTTAATGCTCCAATTCCAGATACCTGTCCCTATACACTATGGAAGTCATGGGATCTGACCCTTCTGGGTGGGGCGGGCTCTTACTGCCTGGCAGTGGGTGCTGGAGGGTGCTTTCCTAGCCGTTCCAAGCTTTTCAGGTTTGACTCGGTCTCAGGAGCTCTCTCTCTCCTATCTTATTTGATTTATTAGTCTCAATTTCGATTAGATTGTATTATATTGTGTTATCTTGCATTCCGATATCATAGTTAGTAAAATAAGTTTACCTCCATAGATTGTTGCCGCTGTTTTTTTTTCTCCCTCCCTTCCTTCCTTCCCATTTTGTGGGGCCGGGGGGGGAGGGGCCTACTGCCCCCCTGTCATGGGCATAGATTGATCTAGTTAACTCCGTGACAGAATCTTGGTGGAGAATGCAGGCATCGATCCCACTACCTCTCGCAAGCCAAGCGAGAAACCATCCTCTGCTAGATTCTGTCATGTAAAACGTAAAACCATGACAGTGACTCATTGTTCGCCTCAGGTGATCAATCAGAGGTTCAGGCCGTGACTCAGCAGTTCCCATACAGTCCCGTTCTGTGTTAATCTCTAACTGCTTTGAAAGAGGTCTTCAACTTTAATATATTCTGATATATTGATTTTGAAAGATCACTAAAATTTGTACAACAGATGCTTTTAGATCGCTCCTGATTATGCTTTGGGCTAATGGAGAATTAATAGTCGGACAACTTTTTGCATGCCAGATAGAACTAGGGGCATTGTTAGTTACTGACCCTCAAGAAACAACAACGTACAGAAAAAGAGAAAGAAAGTATATGGTGGTGGTGAATGCAATAGGCAGTGTCAGCAGGGCCTCCCCTGCTGCAAGATGCACTTTTCCTCTCCCATCCATCACAGATTCTCTCTTGCTTTTGTTCTTCTCAGGGTCCAAAGGGTATTTTCCACTTGTACACTGCATCCGCATGGCCAGTGCACGATACAGAGCCCAAGTGGAACAGCTACCTGCGAACATAATAAGCTATCAAGGTTAGCTCTCTTACCATGCGCCTTTGTCTCAGGTGCTGCATGGTCGTATTTTAAAATTCCTGATAAGTGGGAAGAAAGAAAGTTAATCATTCTATAATATAGGGTCATTCCTTTGCCTAGGATTCCTTTCCAGGTTTTGTCTTTGCAAGTCAAGAAAAGGCTAATTGATAGGCTGATAGCATCATAACCGAGCGTTACTAATACACTAAAAGAGCTATTCCCATAGATTCCAGCATTGGTAACATTAAATCCTGTTAATTCACATTCAATCTATTACTAAAATAAAAGAAGCACACAACAACCTAAATAATGCCCAATAATTCTAATTCTTGAGGCTACATAGATAACACTGGAAAATCACCCACCATATCATACCATTACTACTGTTACTATTTGCAATGCAAGAAGTTACAAAGCAATATCAAACAGTAAGAAGCACACAATCCCAGTCATTATGAGTCCACATAGGGCCAGTTGTTTCAAGTCTGGTATCAGTCTTTCTCATCAATTCACATCCTGGCGCCGTTCCTTTCGTGGATTCCGCGAGCCATACGTGCTACTTGCCCACAATGTTTCAACGAGGGGTAAACATGGCCACCCTGCACCAATCACTTCTCCACAATTTCCCCTTTTTCTTTTTGCGCAAGACAGCAGCGGACATTTTGCTGAGCAAGTGTTTTACAATACCGATAACTATACTAATAATTATAATACCTAAAACAATCATCAGGAGAGCACAAAAGCCTTCCTTTACCAAACCTTGCAGCCATCCCATAATACCCCATCCCTCTAGCCATTTGTCCTGCGGACTGACATCTTGCTGTAGCTAATGTGCATGTCCTTTCAAATATGTGATGGCCTTGTGAATTGACTCACTGTGGTCACTTAAATTGAAGCAGCACATACCATCAAAATCCTTGCATCCATGTCCCTGCGCTAATAGCAAAAAATCGATGGCAGCTCTATTTTGCAGCAAGGCATGGCGTAAGCTACTTTGATCTAATAATAATTGCTCTAAAATACCAGTGGTTACATTAGCTTGTTTTTCTGCCCTGAATGCTAAGCGAGCTATAGTTTTTTGCGCATTCCCAGCAACAGCCCCCAGTATAAAGACAGCTAAAGCTACCCATGCAGCCACGGATAATAATTCCTCATTGTCGTTGCAATCTGCCGGTAGACCTATGCTACGTTTAGAGCAGATGACGCGCATTTCCTGGAAAGTGAGAGAAAATACAGTGAGTTTACCAATGTAACATGGACCTCCAAAAGCATTTCCTGGTATACCCTGCCAGGCATGCTCCCCGCATATTAAAAAATACCCGGGGGGTAGCGCTTTTGGCTTCGGTGGGCCAATCAAAATTTGTGTGGTGTTCCATCCAAACCCAACTGCTCCTAGTGTGGTTGGTACCATAGTATTGGACCGATAAACCGGTCGACCATACCCGCACCATGCCTGTACTGAATAGTCCACTTGTTTAGGAGATACTATCGTCCATGTTTGGTTTCCTCACAGTTTTCCAGGGAAAGGGATTCGAAGCAAGTGACTCCTAATAGTCTGTTGCCATACCAAGCGTGTGTGATTTCCAAACATAAAACATGTTTTCTTCCATCCCATAGATGTGCTACCAATCTGCTGAGCTCCAAGAAGATTCAATTTGTATGGGAACTGCTGAGTCAGGGCCTGAACCTCTGATTAATCACCTGAGGCGAGCAGTGAGTCAGCCATGGGAGCTCATGTGAAAGCAATTCACCTGTGCTGCCAGAAGGGGTGGAGCCTGGCTTCCACCTCTCCTAGACCCATTTAAGAGCTGACTACCAGTGGGGAAGGATCTCTCTCTCTTTGGAAAATACACTCTACTGGAGTTTCCTGAGTAAGCCCACGATACGGATAAGCATTCTATTTATTCTCTTTGTCTCGCTGTGCCTAACTCTCTTGCTTATTTCATTATTATAGCATCTTAATATTATTTGATTACATAATAGTCCTTTATATAATTTTCATTGATTATACACTTGGCGAGCCAGGCAGGCAAGCCGAATATACTAAAACTTACACTATGTCCTTTCTTTGGAATTTCTGTAAATGGTTCAAGGGGGAGAACACTACCCCCCTAGATAAAACGATTCCAGGGCAGATCCCAGGATTTGCGGGATCCCCTTAATATGAATTGGCAGTTATCATTGAAAAATGGGGTGCCCTACGTGTTGTGGGAACATCTCCCCATATCGCCTAGCAGATTACTTTCAGGGACTACGCAAAGATATATTAGTCACAAGAGAAAGACAATTAGCTGCTTCTTCAGTGGCATGGCCACTATTAAATGCTTTAAATAATGCTGAAATGAGGAATAATACGTTAGTGAATGAAAATGAACTTTTGAAAGATTGTATTGAAAAGTTAGAACAGGAACTTGGCATATTAACAGGAAAAAAACCAATTCTACATCTTCCAATAGGTCAAGTTCGTAACATTACAATAAACAATGACCAGGCTCCTGAATCAACAAACTGTGTTGATCAGAAAAACAAACAATCTAAATCAGATGTCGAATCTCCAATTTTGACAGACGCATTAGAAGTCGGTCCTGTTATAACTCAGAAAACAGAAAAAGTACAGGACAGACAGGCAGGGGTGCTGCCTGATCAGTTGTCCCCTGCTCAGACCCACTTGCAAGTAACAGCCCGACCGTACACGGCATTGGAACTGATGGACTTACTCCAACGATTTAGGCAGAAACCTAGAGAAAGTGCACCAGCTTGGTTATTAAGATTGTGGGATTCTGGGGCAGAAAGTGTTCTGGTGAATGGCTCAGAAATAGCCAAATTGGCCACTATGACTGTCCGTCCTGCTCTCAGACAGAGGTTATGTGCAGGTAATCAATATCTTAATGAAAACCATTCTATAATAGAATGGTTAATGGTGGCCTGCTGTATGGTATGGCCCAATAAATCTGATATACCTCTACATAGAGGGATGTGGTCCTCTATGGAGGACCTTCAAAATTATATCCGTGAACTAGGTGTAAGGGAAGCAGTTCATGAAGATACATTTGATGGCCTGGATCTGGTCAAATTCTCAGCGGGGATGAGAGACCTAATTTTACAACAAGCTCCCTCCCATCTTTACGGTACTCTGGTCTCTCTATTAAATCCCCTAGTGGCCTCAGAAGCAGTTGTCCAGCAGGCTGCGCAGTTACTGTCCGACCTAGGAGAAACAGAACGCCTACGGAATAGGCGCAACATTCAGACACTAGAAGAAGCTGAGGTCCTGCTCGTGACTAAAACCAGGATGCCAGCTACTCGAGCTCCTCAAACGGGACCCATAAGGGTCTCCTGAAAAAAAATGTTTAGTGATTTCATTCGGGCTGGGGTCCAATTTGCTAAGATTGACCACCAGCCCAACCATATCCTTCTCCAACTGTGGAAACAACTAAAGGATAACCAAAAATTTCAGACTTACCCTAAGAAACCAAGGGTAAGGGTTATGGAGAGAATGCCAACAAAGACATGGAACTTAGAGGATTTCATTCTTCCTAATAGGAAAAAAAAGCCGCCTCAGGTGTCTCAGGCTACAATGCCTGAGCCACCGGAAGCAAAAGAATTGGCCATAGCACAATTCATGGCGTGACGAGGGATGTTAGTCCCCCTAGGGCCTCCACACGGGACCGGAGGCCCTATGTAGAATTAACGATTTATTGGTCCTGAAAAAACATTCAAAAGGTTATGGCGTTAGTGGACACTGGAGCAGAAACATCAATTATTTGCGGAGATCCGACCAAATTTGATGGAGACAGAGTGATGATTGGTGGTTTTGGGGGACAGACTATTCTTGTCACCCAAACATGGTTGAAACTGGGGGTTGGGCGTCTCCCACCCCGGGAGTATAAGGTGTCTATTGCCCCAGTCCAGGAGTACATCTTGGGCACAGATATTCTATGGGTTCTGGCTCTCCAGACAACTGTGGGAGAGTTCATACTTGGTCAGAGGTGTATCAGTATCTGGGCAGTGCAGGCCATATTAAGAGGCCGTGTGAAACATGGGCCTATTTGCCTGCCAAAACCGCGCCGGATTACTAATGTAAGGCAGTATAGACTCCCGGGTGGGCAAGATGAAATATCAAGAACGGTGCAGGAATTAGAACAAGTGGGCATTATAAGACCTGCACACAGCCCATATAATTCCCCCATATGGCCAGTGCGGAAGTCGGATGGCACGTGGAGAATGACAGTAGATTACAGAGAATTAAATAAGGTCACGCTGCCTATTCATGCGGCCATACCCAATATTGCCTCCCTAATGGATACGTTGAGTAGGGAGATAAAAACTTATCATTGTGTCCTAGATCTAGCAAATGCATTCTTCAGTATCCCAATTGCTGAGGAATTGCAAGATCAGTTTGCGTTCACGTGGCGAGGCAGGCAGTGGACCTTTCAGGTCCTGCCACAGGGGTACGTGCATTCACCAACGTATTGTCACAATCTAGTGGCGCATGACCTGGCTGATTGGGAAAAACCTGATGATGCTAACCTGTATCATTATATTGATGATCTCCTGCTGACATCCGACTCACTGGAGGCAGTGGGGCGCACGGCAGATTCATTAAGTGCCTATTTACAACAGAGGGGATGGGCTATAAATCCCCAAAAGGTGCAAGGTCCGGGCCTGTCTGTAAAATTCCTGGGGGTGGTTTGGTCAGGAAAGACCAAAGTACTACCCAGTGCTGTCATAGATAAGGTTCAGGCGTTCCCAGTCCCAACAACACTGAAGCAGCTGCAAGAGTTTCTAGGTATATTGGGTTACTGGTGTTCCTTTATACCTCACCTAGTGCAGCTGCTAAGGCCACTGTACAGACTCACAAAAAAGGGGCAGCTATGGGGACTGGGGGAAAACAGAACAGGATGCTTTCCAACAGGCAAAACTGGCAGTTAAACAAGCCCAGGCATTGGGTATATTTGATCCTACCCTCCCAGCTGAGTTGGATGTTCATGTTACTCAAGATGGCTTTGGTTGGGGCCTGTGGCAACGCCAGAGTTCTGTTCGGACCCCCATTGGTTCTTGGTCTCAGGTCTGGCATGGAGCAGAAGAAAGATTCAGTATGATTGAAAAACAGTTATTGGCTGCCTATTCAGCATTACAGGCAGTAGAGCCAATAACCCAGACGGCTGAAGTTCTAGTTAAGACCACTCTGCTGATTCAGGGGTGGGTGAAAGATCTGACCCACCTTCCTAAGACAGGGGTGGCCCAAGCACAAACAGTGGCACGGTGGGTTGCAGCCAAAGGAGCAGTCTGTCTTCATCACCCTTAAAAGAAGAGCTTCAGAAGATCCTATGCCCAGTGATGTATCATAGTGATGCACCAAGAGAAACACTGGTCGCTCCACCAGAGAAGAGTCCTGTTCAGGAGGGGAAACATCCTATCCCTGAAGATGCCTGGTATACAGTTGGGTCCAGCAAGGGCAACCTGAGCAAGTGGAGAGCGATAGCATACCATCCTTTGACTGACACATCTGGTTTGACGATGGGGATGGTCAGAGCAGCCAATGGGCAGAACTGCGAGCCGTGTGGATGGTTATAACCAAGGAACCCGGTGATGGTATCCTGAATATCTGTACAGATAGTTGGGCTGTGTACCGGGCGCTCACTCTGTGGATTGCACAGTGGGTCACCCAGGAATGGACTATCCACGCCCGACCAATCTGGGGCAAAGACATGTGGTTAGACATATGGAACACAGTCAAACACAGGACTGTATGTGTCTACCATGTTTCTGGTCATCAGCCCCTACAGTCAACGGAAAATGATGAAGCTGTCACACTGGCCCGAGTTCGATGGATTGAGAATTCACAATCTGAGAACATTGCCCGTTGGTTACATCAGAAGCTACGGAATGCGGGACAAAAGACCATGTGGGCAGCTGCTAAAGCATGGGGACAGCCCATACAACTACCTGACATTGTCCAGGCATGCCAGGATTGCGATGCTTGCTCTAAGATGAGACCGAGATCTTGCCGGAAACGACAGCCCATCTTGCTAGAGAACACAATCCTCTCCAGTGATGGCAGGTCGATTACATTGGGCCCCTTCCATGGTCTGAGGTTGCGAGATATGCCCTGACCTGTGTCGGACATCAGTGGGCTACTGCAGGCCATCCAGTACCGAAAGCAATGCAAGGCATTATACCATCAAGGCGCTGACTAAACTGATGTCTGCCTACGGGAACCCAAGTCATCGAGAGCGACCGAGGGACTCATTTATTCGTGCAACATACGCGCTGGGCGAAGAAAACAACATCGAATGCGATTCAACGCCATATGATCATCTGGGGCAGCCTCTTGAATGTTGTAACGGATTCTAAGGCTGCCCTGAAGACAGACTCCCAGTCCCTGCAGGGGTGGACGAAAAGACTGTAGAAACCTTGCGGAACTGAATGAAAGACCCCGGAGACGTCAGACCCAGTGCCTGGATGCTGCCAGACAACATGGGCCACCCCGCTGGATCCAATTTTGGGCACTGATTCTCAGGTAGACCCAGTAGGTAATGAAAACCATCTTCTGCCCTTTGCCCCTGAATTTAGAACCAGGCACCCATAGAATAAAATGGCCTTGAAGTGCAGGTGGACCAAGTGGTGTGGCCTACTTGCCACCTTGGGGAGATTGTGAGGGGAGGCTCACTAGTCCTCCGTAATAGGTACATGGCCTACTGATATTTGGTCAGCACCTCCGATTCTTGCTAAAGGGACCCCCCCTCATGTCCCTATGGCAGATAGGACACCTCCTTTGGTGCCGATATGTTATGCAGCCACAGACATCTGGCCAGAAGGTTGGGTAAGGCGGTGGGAGTGCCCCAGTACAAGCGGACAAGTGTTGACCCAGGAAGAAATTGGCCTGTATTTGCCCTGGAGAGCAGACCTCCCCTCCTGGTACCCTTGAACATCTGTATTCTCCCCGTGAGTCCTTCGGGCCTTCAGATCCTGGAAGGAACGAAATGCCATAAAAGCGTTCCAGTTACAGTCCAGATCACGTGTGACACCCGGTGATGGCCTATATTGGACTGATGGAACAAAGACGACCTGCACCTGATGACCGCATGCCTCCAGTAACTTCATCGAGCACTGGCCCATACAGATATCCAACGTTTCACAATCGTCACTTGTTTTGAAATTGTACCAACATGCGCGGATGGAAATTGTTAAGCGTTGTGATATAGTGGGTCTCGGTATTAGGAGAAGCTTACCATTGGCAACCTGATCTTGGTTTCATGCTGTGAAGGGGTGGAGTTTATGGGAACTGCTGATCCATGGCCTGAACCTCGATTAATCACCTGATTGTGAGCAATGGTCAGCCCGGGGAGCCAATGGGAAAGCAATTCACCTGTCCCTGCAGGAATGGGGTGGAGCCTGGCTCCACCTCTCCTCGACCCATTTAAGAGCTGACTAGCAGTGGTGACGGATCTCTCTCTCTCTTTTCGGAAGATCTGCTCCATTGGTGTTTCCTGAGTGAGCCTACGATACGGATAAGCATTCTATTTATTCTCTTTGTCTCGCTGTGCCTAACTCTCTTGCTTATTTCATTATTATAGCGTCTTAATATTATTTATGTAATAGTCCTTTATATAATTTTCATTGATTTTACACAATTCCTGTGGGTCCCAGGGTATAGTGGTACTGAGACCCTTAAGAAGCTGGTAAGAACAATCACCTGGAGTATCCAGTGCATTGCAACTACCTGTGGAGTAAGCAGGGAAGTCAGAATCGTTGAGAAATGGCATTCCTATTAACCAAGTTTGAAAAGGATCAGTGGCAGAAGCAAGTGCAAAGCAGAGGTCGGTCCAGCCTGTTGATTTAGCCCAGGTGACCCATATGTTTTGCCACAGGTTGATTTGGTGCGGTTCGGGTAGCGCTTCCGCACCAAGGGCTATCACTGCGAGCAGGAATCCAAATAGGGCCGTATCTGGTGGAAAGACAAAAATAACCCTCTTCCACAAGTTGATAGTACTGGGCCCTTCCATCTCCAGTCAAAGATCTTTGTAAATACTTTTGCAGACCGAAGACTTCATCTGTGCCTGAATGATGAAGGTTAAGCATTACCAATGAGCCTCCTCGTACAGGGGGGTTAAGGGAGAAAGAGGGTATGAGGTCATTGGCAATCACGTATGTCGCCCATTCAGTTTAGTTGTGCTTCTAGTGTGCACGTGCACCTTTAATGCCTACCTGTAGGAGTAGGGGGATCCCGAAGTTATGTTGAACTCCCCCCTTTTGCAAAGACTGTACTACTGTAACTTATAGGCCAGCCCATTATTCATTTTAATTTGTTTTGGAACTCCTAGGATAGCAAAAATGCCCAACCTATGTTTAATGCATGCTTAGAGATTCACCTGCTAAAGCAGAAAGTCCATATAAATCCGGTAAGTGTCGATAGGACTGAACACATCGCGTCAACCAAAACTCGCAAGTGTGTGACATTGTTTGCCGCACTTCCAATGCTTGCAAAACCTTGGGGTTAGTCCCAGCCTAAGGCCACATTATGGTGACTGCACTGTGGACATTTTGTACTAAACCTGCATCATTCCCCCAATATTAAACGTTATGTAAAACCGGGCATTTTGATGAAAACTCTCATGGAGCTAGAGCAGCATCAAACGATTAACAGGGGTCGATAAAACAATTTATAGCTACAGTTCCCCCCTAAACAAGGCTTTTGTTAAGGTGGTGCAAATTGAATGACCAATAGGTCCTTTATTTGCTTTAAGTTGTTTAAGATGAAAATATGAGGTAAGCCACACATTCTTGTTGTTCAATGTGGGCATCCTCAATTCTTTTTGACTACGCCAGCCGCGTGAGGAATGGTTTACAATTTTAAGGTTCTTTTGGGTTCTTTGGCCACGCAGTAAAGGCCCCTAAAATCCTTTTTTTAGTTCCCAAGTTTTGTAAGCTTCTTGCGGTTTCCGCTGGCACAAAAACTGTGTTCCACTATTGCCCACCACACACAGACAGCTTTGTGCTCCAGCATTTCATGTCAGTATTACTGTACGACCATTCACGGTTGCTCGAAACCAAGGTATTTTCAATCCAGTCGTTTTTTCCAGGAACTGGCACGCTGATCTGGGTGTTCGTATGCAAACAACCAGGGTACCCTTCTAAAGCCAATGAAGGGGGAGGGAGTTCGGTACCCCACTTGGCCAGTGAGGTAAAAGGGTAAAATAATATCGTCGGATCTCGCCCCCTATGCGGAACTCTGTCCTGCCTCTACGAATCAGTTCGCTACTAATGATAAAGCATCAAGGCCGGACAGGGCGAGCAGGGGGGAACAGCCTTCTGGCCAAAAAAAAACAATAAGGGAAGTAGGGAGTTTAGAAGGCCTTTTTTGGGGGAAGTGGCCTTATTTCCAGAAATGACTGGAAAGCGTGCCTCTCCTGGACATACACGACAAGAGAAATGTGAAGGAGGGATTGACGATGGCTAGCTGCCAATTGAATTTGGGCGGTAATCTTAACTAGAGCCTGCTTAGCCTCAGGCATCATCATGATTGCATCATCAGCGTATCTCCCCCTTAACAACTGTAACAACAGTTCTAGTTGAGCATTAGAAATGCCAACTGATGGCCATAGCCATTGTAAGTGACCTAAAAGAGTTGGTAAGTCAGTGAGTGTAGAAATGTCAATTTTCAGTTCTTCAGTCTGAGGGTATATCATTGCATCTGACAATTTCCAACCCAGATATAACACAGGAAAGGTGCGTTGCACTTTCTCCTGTGCCACCGTAAGGCCAAATTGAGAGAGATAGGAGATTAATTGCACTTCCCAGCTATTATCAAAAGGCTGTTCCTGACAGCACAGTATGTCATCCATGTAATAAATGAGCATATGAGGGTTTGCTTTATGAATAGGTTGCAAGGCTGTGGCTACAAATAGCAGACACATAGTTGGAGAGTTCTTCATACCTTGAGGCAGCACAACCCATTCATACCGAGAGGCTGGCTCTGCTTTATTGACAGATGGCACAGAGAAAGCAAAACGCTTACAGTCTTTCTTGTGGTGTGTCTCCCGTATTCCCCGTTTTTTGTTTATTAAGAATGGATTTCAATGTTAGATGAATATCATGGTTTTAAGTTTTTTGGTTTTCAGTATTCCACACCAAAACATCATGTACTGGAATTCAAGTGTTAATGCTCCAATTCCAGGTACCTATCCCTATACATTACGGAAGTCATGGGATCTGACCCTTCCGGGGGGGGCGGTCTCTTACTGCCTGGCAGTGGGTGCTGGAGGGTGCTTTCCTAGCCGTTCCAAGCTTTTCAGGTTTGACTTGGTCTCAGGAGCTCTCTCTCTCCTATCTTATTTGATTTATTAGTCTCAATTTCGATTAGATTGTATTATATTGTGTTATCTTGCATTCCGATATCATAGTTAGTAAAATAAGCTTTCCTCCATAGATTGTTGCCGCTGGTTTTTTTCCTCCCTTCCTTCCTTCCCATTTTGTGGAGCCGGGGGTGTGGGGGGCAGGGGCCTACTGTCCCCTGTCATGGGCATAGATTGATCTAGTTAACTCTGTGACAATGAGTAAGCTCAATGATAGCTTGTCCAGTGGGAGAATGAGGAATGCCTCTAATATGTCTAACCCCCCATTCTTGTAGGAAAGTTCGAATGGCTTTAGAAGTATAAGCAGGTCCGTTATTGGCTTTAACCAAGTTACACACAGGCTGCAGAGATGCAGTAGCAGGCGACGTAGGCGGGGCGGAGGAGGGCAGCGTCACGGCAAGCAACGGGGGCGGGGCGGAGGGCGGGAGCAGGATGAGCTCTGGGGGCGGAGCCGAGGGCAGCAGCGATGGGGGAGGTCGCGATTTCTCTTCTCCGTGGTCAGGGGTGGGGTTGGAGCCGCGGATCAAATCCGGACCAGGGCTGCTTTCTGCACCGGGTGGCAGCAGTGGGGGTGGGAGGGAGGGTGATGGGGAATAGTCAGAAGGAGTTCTTCCTTGTCGAATTTGTTTAAGCCCTTCCATTACTTGGTGCCAAACAGGTAAAAGATTAGCAGCCATTCTGTCTTTAGTAATAGAAGCCTCCCTGAGTTTTGTGCCAATTTTGTCCCAAAGCTCTCCATAAAAAGAGAATCCACTTTTTGGAAATTCAGGGACATTTTTGCTTATCCATTTGAGAAAAGTAACTAATGCTCAGGTAGATACAGGCTGATTCTGAAACGTTAAAACTAACTGTAATGCTGCAAGGTTTACTTGCTGCTCCTTCGTTAGTGAACTCCCCATAGTTCCCGACTGCTCACCTTCTCTCCTGCAAAACGGTGCAGGCATGCACGAAACAATCTCTCCGTAGTTCAGTCAGGCAACGCTGCCAGACTGGGCTCTCTCAGTCTCGGCTTTAAGGCCGTACTCCATAACTGTTTTATGCGCTTGTTGTAACCATTTCCAATCATGGGGTTCCCATTGCGCACCCTGGTGATTTCATACCACTAGGCATGTGATTCGAGAAGCTGTTTCCCATTGCCCATCCAATATAGCATCACGGATTACCCCAGACCACCATGAGGGAGCAGGGTCTCTGATAGTTTGCATCACTTATCCTCTAGACAAACCTTCCCAGGAATGCACGCTCTGTATATAGGTGTATATATGTATATTTTGTCACACACATTGCGAGAATATCCTGCACAAAATTGATCAAACCAGAGAACAAGTCATGGCATGCACAAGGAAGCGCCTGAAGAGACATTGGGAAGGCCTGGCATTACCCCTGCCCCCTCTGCTCTTTGTTTAACGAAGACTTTGAAGAAAATCACCGTATCAATACGACAAGAAGAGCACTGAGACATCTTGGAAACAACAGGATGGCTACTGACTGACACCAGGTAACACACCAATTAACAAATGTAAACTTTGATAAGATTGTGAACCTGGAGTACGTAGCCAATGGGGAAACGGGAGGGGGGATAGGCAAAGGGGGAAACACGGTACAAAAAGCTGTCATTGTGTCCTTAGGGGTGCTCCTGCTTGCGGGACACCTGCCATTACAATCGCGAATAAAATCTGCTTTTATCAGAGATACCGTCCTGACAAAAATTATTTGGATATTTCTAACATACACAACTCCACAACAGGAAATGATGAACTTATTAAGAAATCAATAAGTTCCAAAAAACATAATGGCCTATAATCCTTTATACAGAGCTCCTAAAATGAAGAACAGGTTCATAGCTGGCATTTGCTAAAAAGGAAGAAAAAAACCAAAAAACACTCGGTACAGTGTGGGACAAAGAAAGTCATTACCTTGCTAATGAGTAAACAAGTTTAGGAGTAACTTGAGCCAGAGGTAAACACACATGAAGCACCCGGCTCCTACATGTGACCAAGTTGTTGTAGTGTGGGTATAAAAGGTTGTAAGCACCTACAATAAAGGTTGTTCTTAGCTCTTTGTTCTGCACGAGTAAGTGAGTCCCCACCTCTCTTGCCGCACCTGCAAGGGACCTCGCAGCTCTCTTGCCACAACTGGTGCCCAATCAGGGACAGAAAAGGCAGATCAGTATGAAGCGAGCTGAGAGAAGCACAGGTCTGGAGAGAATCACCGGGCAGAGAGGCCCTCGTAAGGGAGAGAGCTGAAAGAAGTTTTATCAGAAAAGGGCTGAAAGACGTCCTATAGAGATGATGGAAGGGGGTTGAATTTTACCCATTGCTTAAGGCTCACTAAAGCACTCCTGCAAACTAGAGCAGGAAAGATAAGCTCTAATCTAATTTTACCCATTGTTTAAGGCCCACCACAGCAAGCTCTACTCTCCATAGATAAGAGAAAGAAGAGCAAACATGAGTAAGAGCTGAGACGTCGTCAGCAAGGATTGGCTTTCTGGTGAAAACTGGACCAAAGGTGAAGAGCCAGAGTGAGGAAGACAACTGACTTCATCCCCGAAGACCACCAGCAGAGACCCTCACTACGCACTATGTAAGCACCAGGGGGAGGGATGTTATATAAATGAATTCCACGGAAAATAATGAATAGGTAGATGGTTCAAGGAAATCTAGTGAATATCTATGGGCTTGGCTTACAGATATGTAATGCTTCTGCTTTTCAGTATGCAACGTAGGTGGAAGGATCCCCCCTTATATCTGGCGGGTGCAACACTGTAATAAACTGTACCTGCTCCAATAACTCATTGTGGATAAGGAGTTTGATACCGCAATACAGAGAGAAGACTGGAAGAGGCCCTATCCTGCTGAAAGAAGCACGATATCTAACCCTTTGGTGCTGCTAGTCGTGCTAGCTCCATTAGAATTAGTTGACCATAAGAATTAGTTGAACGTTTCCTAAAGGACGGCGGTATTCACGTGTCCAAGGCGATAACCTCTGCGTCGATTTGGAAGTGTCTGACATAGAGGCAGCCTCACCATGCTAATCCAAAACTGAGTACGTGGTGTTCTTGAGGACAGAGAGTTAACACGGCCTCAGTCGGGAGAAGCCCAGGTTCTTTGAAAATGCCTTGGTCAAAAGTAGGATAGGAAGGGCGATATTTGGCCATAACGGAAGGATGGTGAGCCCACCGTTTGCCGGTTGAGTGGTTAAGCAGGGTCCGGAATAAGAGAGGGAAATAAGCGCAAAGGGAGGTGGTTTTTGTTTTGGGGTTTTAAAATCCCTCTGTGGCTGGTAGCGCAGGAAGCCGGTGAAAACGTTTTTTTGGGCTAGAAGGGAGGGACTTGGCCAATTCAAAGAATCGCTTAGGAAGAATCGCCTGTTTCTTGCGTTTTGGGGGAAGGAGTTCAGTGGGGCGTAAGGCGTCTGGGCTTGAGCTAATTGCCTTTCTCCGAAGCCAAATCCCGTTTTAAATTGGTACTCTCCTCCATGCCTTGGTCCTGATATTTCACCGCAAGCTCCGGCCGTTTTTCCAGCCGCTCCGAAGAAGGCCCTTGTGAGGTTATCCGAAGGCAGAAATTCTGGCGCCCTTCCAAATCCGTGGAACCTTTGGACAAAAAATGCCTGTAAAGGTACGTAATTTAGTTGGGTCAGGCCCGCCGCCTCGTTTTCCTTGATGTTGCAAAGAGGCAAAGTAGGCCCATTTGGGGTTTTCCAACACCTAATCCTTTGCCTCTAGGTTTGTAAGGGATCTGGCGGTTTTGACTAAGGGAGTAGAGAAAGCAATGCTCAATTTCTGGGTGCTACTTGTATTGCAAAATGCAGGCTTTTCAGAAGTATGGCCCGATGGCCCTGTTTTCAAAAGGTTTCCGACAGGGGTAACTTGGGATTAACGGAGAAGAGGGGCTTGGGGTTTTGAGCAGGTCGGAGGCGAGGAAGGGGAAAGCTGGTGAGGTGGCTGGGGGTTTTCGGTTTTCAGCTATAGAAGTAAGTTTGATGGCTTTTGCGTGGGCTTTCACAAAGCCTAAAGAGTTTTTTTCTTTTCCTGCCAGAAAGCTTAAGTTGCCCGAAGAATTACGGGGGGCCTGGAACCCAAGACAAATCTGGCCACTGTTCCCGTTTGTAGCCCGTTATTGGTTTTCTAGCGGGGGGCAGGGAGGGGGGTTTAAAAAAGAAAGGGAAAAAAAAAAAAAAGTCCCATAGCTGCCCCTCCCCCCAATTGTGCTTAATCCGGTCTTTGGTGCTTTGCTTGGAATGTGTAGTTGCAGAAAGGCTTAAAAATTTTTGAAAGAAAAAGAAAAAAAAAAAAAGGAATTTGGAATTGGGGCGAAGAAATATTTTCAACCGCGTTCCTTTGGATTGGTTTCTTTGGCTTCGCCTTCCTTCGCTTCCTGCCCTCTCCCCTTCTTTGTGTTGTAGCAGGCTAGTTTACGTAACGTTTTTCCTTCCCAGCTTCTTGGCTTTAAAGATTGGGTTGGCAAGAAGTTGCTGCTAACCTGGGCCTGACCAATGGGATTCCCGGATGGTTGGGAATTACCCCCCTCCGGCCCCTTCAAGACTACCGCACGCGTCTTTCTGTATCTGGGGGCCGTCAGTTGGGCCGCCTCCTGGCTAAGAGGTTTTGCCCCGCAGGAGTTTTGCTGCAACGCGTAACGGATCGCCACCGAAGGGATTTTCCGGTCCCCCCCAGTCCTAACCCACCGGTTGACATATAATTGTTTTTGGTGGGTGGCCCTGTGGGGGTAATGAAAAGCTTTGTGAGCATTTGCCAATAAAGAGGGAGCATGGGGGATCATTCTCCGTCTCCTGTCTTACGGATGGAAATGGTTCTGCAAGTTAAAACGGTGGGTCTCCTCTTCCCCAAAGAAAATAGGTTGGCCGTGTGGTTTTAGGCCTTGCCTCTTCCCCAGCTTCCAAATAAAAAAGGGGGTGGGTTTTACGGTTAATAGCAGCCACAACGGAGGCGTAGGAATTAATTGAGGAAAAAGGTTGGAAGAAAGGCTTCCAGGTAATCTTGTCGTATGGCCTGTTTCCCGAGGCCGAAAAATCTACCCCCTAAATTTTTCCTGACCGGGTGCAACGTAGGCCTGTTCTTAAACCAATCTTGGAAGTTTTGCCACCGCTTTCCCTTTCTTTTCAGTCGGGATTTTTGGGACGTAGAGAATTAATTTCCCCCAAAAACTTTCCCAAATGGAAAAGCCTTTGTGTACTTAGACGGAAATTGTTGGCGCTTCTTCTGTCTTTGGTTAGGGCTGCCCTTTCTCCATTTTTTTTTTTAATAGAACAAACCATTTAAAAAAAAAACCAAAAACTTAGTAATTGTTTCCATAACTAAAGGAGGGTACTACAGGCAGTAAAGGCCCTGACATGAAATCACTCTCGTCTTTGTTTAGGTCTGGCTTTGCTTTAGTTTTGTTTGAAAGTGGAATTGCATTCAAGGCTTACTGGAGTGGGGGAGTATCAAAAGGCTTTAAATATTTGGCATTAAAAATTAATACTTGAAACTGCCTAATTGAAAATTATTGTGTGGCCGTTCCTCAAAGAACTTGATTTGTCGCAGTGACCCTTGCGGGCTGGCCATCCAGGCTGTGAATTATCGAAGTAAACCGTTTAAGAACGGAATAAAACAATTGTTACGTTTTTCCTAAAACCCAACCTGAACTCCCCCCGGCGCAAACTTGAATGGCCGTTACCCTCTTGTCCCTTTGCTGTTACCTTGGGAGAATGGCCCAAACCCCCACCTCCACCCCCTTTCGGGTATTTGTAAAGAGGGTTAAGGTCTCCCCTAAACCTCCCTTTTCTCCAGACAAAACAAACCCCCAGTTTCCCCCAGCCGCCTCCATAGGTCTTGGTGGCCAGTCCCCTTCAACCAGCTTCGTTGCCCTCCTCTGCACCGCTCCAGGCCTCACGTCTTTCCTTTAGTGAGGGGCCCAAAACGGAACGCAGTACTCAAGGTGGGCCTCACCAGTGCCAAGTACAGGGGATGATCACCCTCCCTAGTCCTCTCCACAAAATTTCTGATCCAAGCCAGGATGCCATTGGCCTTCTTGGCCCCCTGGGCACGCCGCTGGCTCATGTTCAGGCGGCTGTTGACTAATGCCCCCAGAACAGTTTCCTCGGTGCAGCTTTCCAGCCACTCTGCCCCAAGCCCTGTAGCGTTGCATGGGGTTGTTGTGACCAAAGTGCAGGAACCGGCGCTTGGTCTCGTTGAAGCTCCTGCGATTGGCCTCAGCCCAGCGATCCAGCCTATCCGGATCCCCATGTAGGGCCTTCCTACTCTCCAGCAGATCAACCCTTCCTCCCAACATGGTGTCATCTGCAGCCTTACTGAGGCTGTGCTCAGTCCCCTTATCCAGATCACCAATCACGATATTGAACAGGACCAGCCCAAATACTGACCCCCTGGGGAGCACTGCTAGCGACCACAGCCAGCTGGACTGAACTCCATTCACACCACTCTCTGGGCCCGGCCGTCCAGCCAGGTTTTTACCCAGCAGAGTACGCCTGCCCAAGCCATGGGCTGCCATCTTCTGTGCGAGTATACCGTGGGAGACAGTCAACGGCTTCACTGAAGTCTAGGTAGACTACATCCACAGCCTTTGCCTCATCCACTAGGCGGGTCTCCAGGTCGTAGAAGGAGATCGGGTTGGTCAAGCAGGACCTGTCTTTAAGGAACCCGTGCTGGCTAGGCCCGGTCCCCTGGTCGTCCCGCACACGCCCTGTGATCTCGCTCCGGGCGATCTGCTCCACGACCTTACCCGATACTGAGGTCAGGCTGACAGGCCTGTAGTTCCCCGGATCTTCCATCCGACCCTTCTTGTAGGTGAGCATCTGTCTCGCTCCAACTATCGGTACCGAGATGGTTCGTTATATACGTATACCTGACGTGAGATTACGACTCAGAAAGGAGCCAAATATATGCCCAACCAATTTCTTGTGAAAGGTTATGGTTAGCTAGGCCTGGGGATGGGAGGTGGGATGAAGAAAGCAATAGTAAAAAGACAGAAAAGAAAAGCAAGGATTTGTTACAGGAATGCAGAGATCGTTACTGCCGCAGTGTCACAATGTTTCATGAGTCTGGTTGGCAGCGGGGGTGGGGGGTGCAGGTTCTCTTTCTTGGCCAATCACAGGCGGAAGGAAAACACAACAAGGGAAAAGCGCACACAAAGTTTTTGCAGAGTCCGTACGTATATATACTGTCTGGCTCTCCTTGGGTTGCTCATAGTAAGGGCACGTCCAGCACAGGTGCAACAGTCAGAAGAGACAGAAGTAAAGAAGGCACTGGGAATTGAGGGGTGTTTATTCTGCTACCCGGCCCCATCTTCCAGGTCTGGGGGCTGAGTACCCTGAGGATAGCTGGTCTGATTGTTAAAGACAGAAGCGAAGAAGACATTGAGAACTTCAGCCTTTTTGTCCTCCTCGGTGGTGATGTTCCCCACCGCATCAATAAAGAAGGGATATTCTCCTTGACCTTCCTCTTGCTATTAATATGTTCGTAAAAACAATTTTTTAATCATCTCGAGCAAGGGTGACCAGATTAAGGTCTCGCTGGGCTTTTGCCCGTCTAATTTTCTCCCTGCGTATCCCAGCAACATCCTTGTACTCTTCCCGAGTTGCCTGTCCCTTCTTCGAAAGATGGCAAACTTCTGGCCTGGCCAGCCAATACGCGGTCATTTGACGGGAGGGATCGGCACCAAAAAGCCCCGAGCGCATTTGGGGAGGAGCCGATCAGGGCAATCCCTAATACCCGCGGCCTGTTCTGCAGGCCTCGTTTCTCCTCCGCAGGGGCGCAGCACTTAGAGGGCACAGACTCCCTTCGCGGAGGCGCCCACCCGGTCCCCCAGGTCGCATCCCCGCGCTCCCGGAGGCGCACGCAAAGTCCCTGAGGCCCGATAAGCAACGGGCCGACGGGAGCGGAGCCGCCAACAGGGCGGGGACAAGCGAAAAAGGGCACGCGAGACAGCCAACCGAGGTGCGCGAACGGCCGGCGGCGCTCCGTCGGCCCAATGAGCGCCGCCGAGGGCCGGGCCGTGCCGGGCCTAGCCGAGCCGAGCCGAGCCGAGCCGAGCCGAGCCGTGCGGAGGAGGTTCGCGGCTGAGGGAGTGTTGTAGCGAGCGCGCGCCGTCATGGCCGGCGGGATCGTTAGGTCGCCGGCCGCCTGGCGCGGTGGCGCCGCTCTCTTCGGAAAAGTCGCCCGTCAGGCGTTCTCCGCCAACGTTATCCGCGAGGAGGAGCCGTTGTGGACGTGGAGGTAGCCGCGGCTTTGCTGTGCGGTGTGCGATTCTTCCCTTGCCCTCCCTTCCCACCCCTCCCCCACCCTGGCGCGCTCGCAGGCCCTCTGGAACGAGCGCCCGTTGCGGTGCCGGCGAGTGCGGCGGGGCGAGCGGCGACCTTGCCGCGGGGCGGGCGGACGGGCCTTTCTGGCTGGTGATGCTCGCTACTGCAGCGCCTCCTCTCAAAGCCCGCGCTCCTTCGGTGCCACGGGGCTGCCGTGGCGCGCGTCCTGGGTTGCTGGTGCCGTCTGGCTCGCCTAGCTTCCCAGCGCCCCCGTGTGGTGTGCGCGCGTGTGTAGAGGCGGGCCTGTGACGCTGAAGCGCTTGGTGGCAGTCGCGGGCGCTTGCCGCGCGCGATATCTATCCCTTTGGCGCTGCTAGTCGTGCTAGTTCCATTAGAATTAGTTGACCGTTTCCTACAGGTCGGTGGTATTCACGTGTCGAAGGCGATAACCTTTGCGGCGATTTGGAAGCGTCTGACGTAGAGCCAGCCTCACCGCGCTAATCCAAAAGGTTCTTTCGCCTGAGTGTGTGGTGTTCTTGAGGACAGAGAGTTAACACGGCCTCAGTCGGGAGAAGCCCAGGTTCTTTGAAAATGCCTTGGTCAAAAGTAGGATAGGAAGGCGATATTTGGCCATAACTGAAGGATGGTGAGCCACCGTTTGCCGCTTGAGTGGTTAAGCAGGGTCTTAATAAGAGAGTGAAATAAGCGCAAATGGAGGTGGTTTTGTTTGGGTTTAAAATCGCTCTGTGCTGGTAGCAGCAGGAGCCTGTGAAAACGTGTTTTGTGCATAGAAGGGAGAGGACTTGGCCAATTCAAAGATCACTTAGGAAGAATCGCCGTGTTGTCTTGCGTTTGGGGAAGGAGTTCAGTGGGGCGTAGCGATCTGCTTAAGCTATTGCCTTTCTCCGAAGCCAATCCCGTTTTAACCGTGTACTCTTCCTCCACTGCCTTGCGTTCCATGATATTTCACCGCAAGCTCCTGCGCTTTTTCCTAGCCGCTCGCGAGAAGGCCGTTGTGAGGTTATCCGAAGCAGAAGATTCTGGCGCACCCTTAAATACCGTGGAAGCTTTCTGTACACTAAACGGTGCCTGTAAGAGGTACGTAATTTAGTAGACTCTGTCCCGTCACCTCGTATCCTCTTGATGTTGCAAAGAGGCAGAGTAGGCCATTTGGGGTTTCGCGACACCATAGTCTTTTGCCTCTAGCTTGTAACGGATCTGAGCGTTTTGACTAAGGCTCGTGAGAGAAAGCGATGCTCATTTCTGGGTGCGTACTTGTAGTGCAAAATGCAGTGCTGTTCAGAAGTATGGCCCGATGCCTGTTTTCACGGTTTCCAGACAGTGGTACTTGCTGAAGTACGGAGAAGAGGGCTTGGGGTTTTGAGCAGGTCGGAGGCGAGGAAGGGGAAAGCTGGCTGAGGGGTGCTGGGTGTTTCGTTTTCAGCTCTAGAAGTCAAGTTTGATGGCTTTTGCGTGGGCTCACAAAGCCTACACTGAGTTTTCCTTTGTGCCAGAAAGACTTAAGTTGCCCGAAGATATACTGGGGGGCTGGAACCCCAAGACAAATCTGGCCACTGTGCCCGATTTGTAGCCCGTTACTGTCTAGCTGGGGGCAAGGAGGGGGTTAAAAAAGAAAGGAAAAAAAAGATGGCAAGTCCCATAGCTGCCCCTCCCCCCATTGTGCTTAATCGGTCTTTGTAGCTTTGCTTGGAATGTGTCAGTTGCAGAAAGGCAGTAATTTGAAGAGCAGCGCTTGTGTGGCGAAGAACTATTTCACCGCGTTCTGTGGATGGTTCTTTGCTCGCCTTCCTTCGCTTCCTGCCCTCTCCGCTCTTCTTTGTGTTGTAGCAGGCTACGTTACGTAACGTTATTTCCTTCTCCAGCTTCAGAGGCGTTTGAAGATTGTTGGCGAGAAGTGTGCTGCTCACCTGGGCCTGACCGATGGATCCCGGATGGCTGTGAGATACCCACCCTCCGGCCCTTCAGACTACCGCACGCGTCTCTGTATTCTGGGTGGCCGTCAGTTGGGCCAGCCTCCTGGCTATGAGGTTTGCACTGCAGGAGTTGCTGCACGCGTACGGATCGCCACCGAATGGATTTCATGTGTCACCCGTCAGTCTAGCCACCGTTGACATATAATTGTTTTTGGTGGGTGCCTGTGGTGAGTAATGAAATGCTTTGTGTAGCATTTGCACAATAAAGAGGGAGCATGGGGGTATCATCTCCGTCTCGAGTGTCTTACTGATGGAAATGGTTCTGCAAGTTAAAACGGTGGGTCTCCGTCTCCCAAAGATAATATAGGATGTGCCGTGTGTTTGAGGCCTTGCCATCTTCCCCCAGCTTCCAAATAAAAGGGTGTGGGTTTTAACGCATAATAGCAGCATAGACAAGCGGCAGGCGTAGAATTATTGAGGAATAAGGTTGGAAGAAGGCTTCCAGGTATCATCTGTCGTATGGCTCTGTTTCGAGGCTGAACAAACTCTACCCGCATGATTTCTGGCCAGTGCACGTGAGCCTGTTCTTAACCTATCTTGGAGTTTTGCCACCGCTTCCACTTTCTTTTCAGTCATGGATTTTGCGACGTAGAGAATTAATTTCTCCCACAGAAACTTTCCCAAATGGAAAAGCCTTTGTGATACTTGAGACAGCAATTGCTGCGCTTCTACTGTCTTTGGTATTGGGCTGCCCTTCTCCATTTTTCTTTTTTAGTATGAACAAAACATTAAAAAAACCCCCAAAAAACGTAGTATTGTTTCATAACTAGAAGGAGGGGTAGCTACAGGCACCGTAAGGCTCTGACATGCAATCACATCTCGTACTTTGTTAGGTCTGGCTTTGCTTTAGTATTTGTTGAATTGTGATTGCATTCAAGGCTTACTGGAGTGGGGGAGTATCAAAATGCTAATAAATATTTGCATTAAAAATTAGATACTTGAAACTTGCTAATTGAAATTATTGTGTGGCTGTTCCTCAAAGAATCTTGATTTGTCAGCAGTAGATCCGCTTGCGGGACTGGCGATCGCAGCTGTGAATGACTCTGAAGTAAACCGTTTGAAGAATCGGAATAAAACAACTTGTTACGTTTTTCCTAATACCCAACCTGAAGCTCCCCCCGGCGCAACTGATGGCCGTTACCTCTTGTCCCATTGCTAGTTACCTGGGAGAAGCGGCCAACCCCCACCTCGCTACAAACACCTTTCGGGTAGTTGTAAAGAGGCGATAAGGTCTCTCTGCCCTGAGCCTCCCCTTCTCCAGACAAAACAATCCCAGTTCCCCCAGCCGCTACCCATAGGTCTTGTGCTCCAGTCCCTTCACCAGCTTCGTTGCCCTCCTCTGGACACGCTCCAGAGCCTCAACGTCTTTCTTGTAGTGAGGGGCCCAAAACTGAACGCAGTACTCGAGGTGTGGCCTCACCAGGGCCGAGTACAGAGGGATGATCACCTCCCTAGTCCTGCTGACTAACACCATTTCTGATCCAAGCCAGGATGCCATTGGCCTTCTTGGCCCCCTGGGCACGCCACTGGCTCATGTTCAGGTGGCTGTTGACTAATGCCCCCAGAACAGTTTCCTCGGTGCAGCTTTCCAGCCACTCTGCCCCGAGTCCGTAGCGTTGCATGGGGTTGCTGTGACCAAAGTGCAGGAACCGGCGCTTGGTCTCGTTGAAGCTCCTGCGATTGGCCTCAGCCCAGCAATCCAGCCTATCCGGATCCCTGTGTAGGGCCTTCCTACCCTCAGGTAGATCAACCCTTCCTCCTCACGTGGAGACAAAGAGTGAGTCAGAGTGTCAGGAGGGATTATTAATGTTTTACAAATAATTTGTATGCAATGCCTTACAAAAGATTAATAATGGTTCTGAAGTTTGCATGTTTTGGATCTGTATTGTATTCAAACGCTTCCTTACTTAAAGCTGTGATAATATTATCTACTAAGGAGAAGGGATAATGTAAAGAAGACCAAAAGCCATAAGTCTTCCTGGGACTTTGAGAATACAATGCCCATAAGAGCTCGGCTCCAAGCTGTGCTATCCTGCGCAATTCTTAAATAAGTCTTCCTAAGGTTTGATGACAAGCATTGCTCTGACCTGCCGGACTTGTCCCTTATTAGAGGCAGTTACAAGATGTACAGAGCATACAACACTTTGAAGGAGCTGAACAAAAGCATGGGATCAAGCAAAATACATATATAAATGGTGCAGTAGCACACAACAGGTAGAACAAAATGCTTCTCACCCATAGATTACCTGGAAGCCAGGAAAAGAAATCGGAGTCCAAGCCCTTCCAGGTTTGGACATGAATACGGGTTATTTTTTGTATACCTTGTGTGATCTCTTTTACAACATTACAGCTGTGATCAATCTTCAGACAGCAGGTGGAATCATTCCATTTACCACAGACTCCCCCTTCTCCTGCCAGTAGAGAACCATTCGGTGTTGATATGTTGCCGTACGCATTTGCGTAGCTTGATCCACCAGGAGATCAAGGGCACGGGCTGTTTCATTGGTGATAATTTCAAGGACAGCTTGTATCCTAATTATACGGTTTTGATTGTAGATAGGTTCTTGAGCACCACTAACCCATTCCTTAGGGTTCCACGTCACTGGTCCCTAATGCTTAATTATGCACTGAGGAGTCCAGTCATCTTTACCCTAAGATTGGACACTTCCACTTGTTATGGAGGTGTCCAATTGCCATTCTTGTTCGAGATTGTCATACCTCCTGACCCCTAGTTCATCACCATCGTTCCCTGGGAGCAGAAAGAACATCGGGCAGATCATCCCTACATAACATAGTTGTTTGTATACATACCACTAAAATCGAGGTATCACAGACTCCACCAATTACACTTCCACATACCATGAATTGCATTTCCATATACCATCAATTACGCTTCCATAAACTTCCCTATTCCGTCAATTAAACTTAACTTCCATACACAGTCAAAACAGTTTGTCCCACTTCCTCCAAAAACCCCAAGTCAAATTATACAGTTCTCCAACTTCCATAAATACCTAGCACTTATTCTCACAGTCAGGACACTCAATTATAAGAACCGATCCGGTTACTTCATTTATATTCCCAGTTTTTCTTAGCCATAATGGCCACAGATCAAATAACGGCCCTTCAGTGCCCAAGTGCCACTCTCAAAGGGGCTCTTTGCCTTACTCCAGGGGGATAGCAATTGAAAGTAAGTGATGTTCCCACCTCCAGAAGAGTGTTGCAGTAGCAGGGGCGAGCTGTTAGGTGGTCGGTAAAAAAAAAACAGGACCAGGCCCCATGTGGGGGAGGATGTAACTGTGGGCGAGTCACCAAAGAGCTTGATAGACCTTATCACTACGAAACCTTGGGAGACTGGAGTGTAAGACAGAGAGCAAATGGCATCTGTTTGAGTCTATGGGTAAACAGGAGGTTCTTTTGTATGTGCTACTAATCTTGTCACAATTGAGAAACCTTTCGTCCTTTATCAATGTTTTTTGGGAGAAGTTAGGGCCAATCAACTGATTAGAGGAACTGTTAGAGGAACAGGAACTTCTTGTTTGTAATGTGAATGGTGAATAAGATGAATGTGATGTAATGTGAATGGTATATAAGATGTATGTTGAACACAATAAAGTAGAACTATTCTGATGATACAAGAAGCTGAGAAAGCTCTCTAACTCGACTGAGTGCTGACAATTGGCACCAGAACAGGGACCTGAAACTTAACCTGACTTGAAGACTGACCATTGAGAGAAACGCAGAGCACATTGAGAGAAACGTGGAGCACGTTGAGAGAAATGTGGGTGTGTTGAGAGAAACGCAGAGCAACCTGTACAGGAGTGCATTGAGATAAACACGGCAACCTGAGGTTTCATCATTCCCAACTGCTCCTTTCGCTGGATGAAGGTAAGAGACTGCGTTATCATGGGGAATAATATGATCTCGGAACAAAAGAATGTCCTAGTTACTTTTCAAATTATTCTTAAAAAATGGGGAAAGACAGTGCCCACTGCCACTTTACAGCAAATGCTTGTATGGGCTACCAAGAGTGACCCCTCGATCACAAATCAGACCATTTACGATCCTGAAGCATGGGACCGGATTGGGGTGAGACTATGGGACGCTGTAACTAAGGGTGACAGCATAATCAGCTCTTGTGCTTTGTTAGGCCTCCGGCTTCGCTGTAGTGCTTGTTGAATTGCGATTGCGTTCAAGGCTTACTGAAGTGGGGGAGTATGAAAATGCTAATAAATATTTGCATTAAAAATTTGTTACAGAATTATCTCCAGATCTGAGTCGGTGACAGGGGCAAAAAGCTCAGAGAAAAAAAAAACAAGGAGAGAGGGGGAAAGAAAAAAGAAACTACCCCACCTTTTGCAATGCGGCTAGCCCTGGAGCAGGCCATACTTTCCAGGAGAGGTGGAAAAGGGGAAGGGTACGGAGATAGCAGATGGGTCTAACAAAAAAAAAAACAATGGCAACGATCTGAGGAGGAACGTTAATTTACTAAATCCAACAAAATCAAACAAAATGAGTGATAAAAGAGTGTCCAAATACGAGTTATTACGTCAGCAGATTGCAGGGGAAGCATGTGCTTTTCTCTGCGTCAAACTGAGAGAGAGAGAGAGAGAGCGAGCAGCTGGTATCCTGCAAGGAGCTCCACCTTTCTTCATCTTCCGGACAGGTCCTCTGAGAATGCTGCTCCTCCCCTCCCCTCCGAGAACCCAAAATGCCCAAAAAGGCAGTCCATGGAACCAGAACATGAACTCTTTAACTCCCATTGTTTTACATGATGTTCTGATGTGGAATACCGACAACAAAAATCACAAAACTATAACATTTCACCCCTTATTCCACACCACTACATCATGCTTAACATGTATCTATATACAAACAAAACAGTAATTAACACGCATTACATATGCACAGATCTATATATGTACATGGAATCACAGACTGCACTCCCCCAGCATCAAATTCCCTTGTGGTACACGCTGAACATCCCCATCTTTCTCCATCACCCACCAAGTTGTTGTGGTTTCGTGATTTTTTGTTGTCAGTATTCCACATCAGAACATCATGTGGACCAGTGGGAGTTAACGGGTTAATGTTCTGGTTCCGTTTACTGTTGTGGACTCTGAGTATCCTGATGGGAGGGGGCGGCATCCCCGGAGGACCTGGCGGGAAGAGGAAGTAGGGTGGAGCTGCGGACAGGACCCGGAGGGGTTGCCTCTCCCCGTCTGGCCCGGCTCAACCGTCTCAGCTTGCCGCGGAGAAAGCACGTGCTTTCCCTCGCACTATCGTGGTTTGACTCTCATTTTTTGATACTCTTGTCTCTCTCGTTTTGTTCGATTTAGTTAGATTCAGTAAATTACCCTTCCTCCTCAGATCGTTGCCGTTGCGTTTTCTTTTTGTTAAAACTGTCGACTAGCTCTCTGCCCTTCCCCCTCTCCCGGAGCGCACATGGCCCGGGGCCAGCCGAGTCGCTGCAAACCATTCGTACCTTTTTTTTTCCCTCTCTTCTTCCCGGGGCCTGTGCCCCCCTGTTACGGACTTATATCTAAGGATAACCCGTGACAACTATTGGTGGAGAATGCGGGCAACTATGGTTTTTTACTTCATTTTAAGAGGATTATATAGAGGACTAAGGACCTTTATGTTCCTTGGAACATATTGGACCCTTTTTAAGCTCCTTGTATTCTATTTCGGATTGGCACATGTGTATAGTCAGTTAAGGGCACTGATGGAGATACCTGCCTGGTTCCTATACATCCCGGCTAATCTAACAGACAACATGATGTTTGGACTGGCTTCCAGGTGTTTTTCCCAGTTCCTTATGCAAGTTCAGGGTGCCAGCTTAGGTACTGCTATCAGTCTCTCTGCATGTATTCTCTGCAATAGGATTTTACATTATGTGGAGGAAGCTTTCCCTGAAGCCAGAGAATGTGGAGTGGCAGGGAATATGGAGAGGTTTAGGACAGAGCTTAGAAGCATGGGGACCCCCGGGGTCTTGGGATTTTACCCTTGAACACCTGTGGGACCCTGAGGAACTAAGTAAGCATTTGGGTAAGGGATGGTGTGGCTCAGAAAGATCTGAGGAGGAACGGCTTATTTGGGGCTTAGCTTGTGCTTACTGAGCTCTATATAATACTATCGTGGAGAGAGAGTTTTCAAAGTGAGATCCGAACCAAAAGAGGTAGCCTCCAAGTCAATCTTGATCAATCTCAGGAGGCACCAGTATCAATGTCAGTTGCCCCTGTGGAAGGCCAGAAATGGAAACGGGTGTCCTCACATTTAGAACGGAAAGAAGAGGCGGAGGAAATAGAGGAAGATCCAGGCGAGGGGCCCTCCTCAAAACCACCACCACCGAGAAAGGCAACCGAGAAAAGTAAGAGACATGGAGAGGAGAGTGATGAGGAAGGAATCACTGTTACCACTTGTAAAATCAATGAAAATTATATAAAGGAATATTATATAATTTAATAATATTAAGATGTTACAATAATGAAATAAGTAAGAGAGTTAGGCACAGCGAGACAAAGAGAATAAATAGGAGGCTTACCCGAGTTGTGGGCTCGCTCAGAAAACTCCAGTGGAATGGATCTTCCAGAGAGAGAGAGAGACATCCTTCCCCGCTGGTAGTCAGCTCTTAAATGGGTCTAGGAGAGGTGGAGCCAGGCTCCACCCCTTCCTGCAGCACAGGTGAATTGCTTTCACCTGTGCTCCCAGGGCTGACTATTGCCGCCTCGGGACTAACCAAGGTTTCAGGCCCTGGACTCAGCAGGTTTCCCATACACTCCACCCTTCCCGGCATGAAACCAATGATCAGGTTTTGCCTAATGGGTAAGCTTTTCCTTAATACAGGGACCCCACTATACCGACGCTTTTACAATTTGGAATCGCGCCGATGTTGGGTACAAATTCAAGACAAATTGCGGATTGGTGAACGTTGATTTTCTTGTAGGGCCAGTTGTTCGATGGAAGTTATTAGAGGCATGCGGTGTCAAGGGTTGCAGGTCCGTCTTTGTTCCATTCAGTTCCCATTATAGGCCATCACCGGTGGGGAACACGTGATCTGGCTTTTGTAACATGGAACGCTTGTGGCATTTCGTTTCCTTCCGGGATCCTGGAAGGGCCGAAGACTCAAAGGGGGTAATACAGATGTTTCAAGGGGACCAGGAGGGGGAAGGTTGCCTCCAGGGAAGGATACAGGCCGTATTTTCTTCCCGGGTCAAACCAACTTCCGCTTGTACGGGGACGTCCCGGCCCGGCCTTTGTACCACACCTTCGGCCCAGATATCTGTGGCTGCATAAAACTTAGTCAGGCACCAAAGGAGGGGTGTCCTGATCTCCTAGGGGAATTGATTGGGGGTCCCTTTAGCAATTAAGATTGGGTTGTTGACCACAATATCAGTAGGCCATTACCCCTTTACTGGAGGGGACTACGAGCCTCCCACCCAACCAATCTCCCCCAAGGTGCAAAGTAGGCCAACCCACTTGGGTCCCTACCTGCACCTTCCAAGGCCATTTTATTCCTTGGGTGGCCTTTTCTAACCTTCACAGGGGCCGGGAAGCAGAATATTATTTTATTGCCCAATCTTGGGCTTACCTGATAATCAGTGGCCCGTAATTTGGATCCTAAGCGGGGTTGGCCCAGTTGTCTGTAGCATTCTCCGGGCACTGGGTCTGCCATCTCGGGGTTTCTTTCATTCGGTCCCGCAAAGGTTTATCGTCTTTTCCCACCCCCGCAGGGGACTGGGAGTCTGTCTTCCCGGGCAGCCTTAGGAATACCATTATAATTTCAATGGGCCTGCCCCCTTGGATTTATGGCCGGTGGAATCGCCCTTCGTGTTGGTTTTTTCCTTGCCCAAGCCGCTTTGTATTGGCAACCAGTTTAAAAGAGTCCCTTGGGTCGCCTGATGGGGGGGACTTGAGGGTCCCGAGGCGGACATCAGTTTTAGGTCAGTGCCTTGAGGTATATTGCCTGGTTTGTTTCGGAACTGGATTAGGCCTTGCAGTGCCCACCGCAGTGTCGACAAGGTCAGGGCATTATTCTCGCCCCTTCCAGCCCGGCGGAAGGGGCCCCAATGTAATCGATTCCATCGCTGGAGGAGGATTGTGTTCCTCTAGCAAGATGGGCTTATCGTTTCCGGCAATGATTCCGGTTTCAATTTAGAAGCAAGCAAATCGCCAAATCCTGGCCCTTGCCTGGAGTTTGGTATTGTATTGGGCAGCCCCCCTGCTTTAAGCCGCTGCCCACATTGGTCTTTTGTTCCTGCCATTTCCGTAGCTTCTTATTTGTAAACCCAAGGGCGATGTTCTCCGATGGTGAATTCTCAATCCCAGCGGGAACTCGGGCCAGCGGTCAGCCTCATATTTCCCCGGGCCTGTAGGGGCTGATGACCAGAAAACTGGTAGGACACGTATATCCGTGTTTGACTGTATTCCCTTGTCAAAACCCCATGTCTTTGCCCCCAGATTGGTCCGGGGGCTTGGATGTCCAATTCCTGGGGAGGCCCACTGTCAATTCCAAAGAGTGAGCCCCCGGTCCCACAGCCCAAACTATCGTTACAGAATTCAGGGTACCATCAACCCGGGTTCCTTGGTTATAACCATCCACACGGCTCGCAGTTCTGGCCCATTGGTGCCTGCCCATCCCCCTCATTCAAACCCGATTTCTCGGTCGAAGGATGGTCTGCTATCGCTTCCTTGCCAGGTTGCCCTTGCTGGAACCCCATCTGTGGTTACCAGGGCATTCTTTCAGGGGATGGATATTTCCCCTCCTGAACGGGACTCTTTCTCCTTGGTGGGAGGCGACCAGCGTTTTCTTTTGGTGCATCACAATGATAGGTTATGGGCCTTAGGATCTTCTGAAGCCCCCTTTAAGGGTTGATGAAGACAAGGGACTGGCCCTTTGGGCTGAGGTAAAGCAACCCACCGGGCCACTTTGGGGGCGGGGCCACCCCTGCCCTTTAAGGGGGGGGGGAAAGGGGGTCAGGACTTTCACCCAACCCCGGAAACCCGGCAGAGGGGGCTTTAAACCAAACTTCCAGCCGTCTGGGTTTATTGGGTTCTATGCCTGTAATGCTGCATAGGCAGCCAAATAACTGTTTTTTCAATCTACTGTATCTTTCTTCTGGCCCATGCCAGGGACCCTGGACCCAAAAAACCAATGGGGGTCCAAAAACTCTGGCGTTTGCCACAGGGCCCCAAACCAAAGCCATTCTTGGTAATGTGAACGTCCAACTCGGTGGGAGGGTAGGTCAAATTACCCAAACGCCTGGGCTTTTTTTAACCTGCCAAGTTTTGCCTTTTTGGAAAGCATCCTGTTCTTGTTTCTTCCCCCAGTCCCGCTTGCCCCTTTTTTGTGGTCTGTAACAGTGGCCTTGCAGCGCCGCTTAGGTGAGGTATAAAAGGGAACGCCAGTAACCCCGTATACCTAGAAAACCTTGCAGTCTTTGATGTTGTTAGGGACTGGGAACGCCTGAACCTTATTATGGACAAGATGGGTAGTTACTCTGGTTTTTCCTGACCAAACCAACCCCCCAGGAATTTTACGGACCGGCCCGGACCTTTGCACCCTTTTGGGGATTTAAGCCACCCTTCTTTGTAAATAGGTGGTTAATGAATCTCCGGCCTGCCCTAATGCCTCCATTGAGTTCCGATGTCAGCAGGAGATAATCGATTTAATGATAAAGGATTAACAATCAATCAGGTTTTTCCCCAATCAGCCAGGTCCCAACGCCACCTAGGATTGTGCAATAAGTTGGTGAATGCCCGACCCCGTGGCAGGACCTGAAAGGTCCACTGCTGGCCTCCCCAACGTAAACGCAAATTGAATCTTGCGATTCCTCCGCAATTGGGATACTGAAGAAGCATTTGCTAAATCCGGAACAATTGATAGGTTTTTATTCCCTATTAATGTATCCATTAGGGAAAGCCAATAGGGGTTACGGCCGAATGAATAGGCCGGGTGACCTTATTTAATTCTCTTAAATCCAATTCATTTCTCCAGTGCCATCCGACTTTGCCACTTGGGCCCATAGGGGGAATTAATTGGGCTGTGGCAGGTTTCTTATAAACGCCCCCTTTTTCTAGTTCCTCACCGTTCTCGAAATATTTCATTCTTGCCCACCCGGGAGTTTTTACTGTCTTACATAGAATCCGGCTTGGTTTCGGGAGGCAAATGGCCCAGTTTCGAATGGGGCCCCTTTAAATTGCCTGCCACCGCCCGGATAATGAAATACCCTCTTGTCCAAGTCTGAAACTCTCCCACAAGTTGTCTTGGAGGCCAGACCCCATTTAGAATATCTTTGCCCCGATGACCCTGGACTGGGGCAATAAAGGATACCTTATACTCCCGGGGTGGGAGACGCCCAACCCCCAGTTTTCAAACCCTGTTTGGGTGGACAGGGAAATAGTCGGTCCCCCAAAAGCCAACCAAAATCACCACTCTGTCCCCATCAAAATTTGGCCGGATTCCAATAAATAATTGATTTGTTTCTGCTCCGGTTTCCACTGTGCCATAACCCCTTTGAATGTTTTTTGGGACCAGTAAATCTTTAATTCACATTAGGGCCTCCGGGTCCCGTCTGGAGGCCCTAGGGGGACCAAACATCCCTCGTAACGCCCTGAATTGGGCTTTCCCAATTTCTTTTTTGCTTCCGGGTGGCTCCGGCATTGTGGCCCGAGGACACCTGAGGCGGCTTTTTTTTCCTATTGGGAAAATGAAAATTCCTCTAAGTTCCATGTCATTTTGGCGTTCTTTTTCCTATAACCCCTTACCCTTGGTTTTCTTAGGGTTTTAGCTCTGAAATTTTTGGTTGTCCTTTAGTTGTTTCCAAAGTTGGGAAGGAATGGTTGGGCTGGCCGTCCAAATTCTTTAGCCAATTGGGACCCCCAGCCCGAATTAAATTTCATTGAAAAATTTGTTTTTCGGTAGACCCTTATGGGTCCCGAATTTGGGAGCTTGGGGGAAAGGTTTTGGTTTTAGTCCACCGGCCAAAGGACCCGGTTCTTCTTGGACCGAATGTTTGCGGCCTATTCCGCAGGCGTTCTGTTTCTCCTAGATCGGCCACTAAACTGCGCGCCTGCTGGGACAAACTGCTTCTGAAGGCCACTAGGGGATTTAATTAGAGACCAGAGTGGCCCCATCCCGATGGGAGGGGGCTTGTTCTGTAAAATTAGGTCTTCATCCCGCTGGGAAATTTGGACCAGATCCGGGCCATCAAAGGTTATCTTATAAATCGTTCCCTTAACACCCTAGCTCACAAATTATAATTTTTGAAGGTTTCCTCCATGGAGGACCACATCCCGTTGTGTAAAGGAATATCAGATTTATTGGGCCCATACCATACGGGCAGGCCGCCATAAACCAATCTATTATAGACTGGTTTTCCTCATTTATTGATTACCTGCATATGTCCTGTCTTAAGAGCGGGATGGTTGGTCCATTGTGGGCCCCAATTTGGTATTTTGGGCCATTCACCCGAACCACTTTCTGCCCCCAGAATTCCCCATTAGTCTAAGTAACCAAGGCTGGCACCCTTTCCCTAGGTTTTTGCCGAACTTGGACAAAGTCCCTCCGTTCTGTTTGCCGTGTAGGTCAGGCTTGTTAGGCAAATGGGTTTTGAACGGGCGGCCCTTGACAGGCGGCCCACCCCTGCCGGTCCTGTCCGTACCTTTTTCTTTTTTGGTAATAAAAGGACGGACCTTCAGTGCGTTCCTTAAAAATTGGGGTTTAGGGTTTAAGATTGATTTTGATTGTTTATTTTCCTGTCAAAACCGTCCGTTGTTTCAGGAGGCCTGGTCATTGTCTATTGAAATACTACGGAATTTGACCCTATTGGAAGACGGTGAATTGGTTTTTTCCCTGTTAATGGCCCAAGTTCCTGTTCCTAACCTTTTCAATTCCGGGTTTTTTTTTAAAAAGTTCCTTTTCATTCACCTAAAGTTATTATTCCTTATTCAGCCTTGTTTTTTAAAGCATTTAATGCGGCCCATGCCACTGTAGAAGCAGCTAATTGTCTTTCTCTAGTGAACTAATATAATCTTTGCCCAGGCCCCTGAAAGTAAATCCGCTAGGCGGTTGGGGAAATGTTTCCCAACAACCCGTAGGGGACCCCATTTTTTCAATGATTAGTTGCCCAATTCAAAATATGGGGAATCCCGAAATCCTGGGATCTGTCCTGGAATTATTTTACCTAGGGGGGGTGCGTTTCCCCCTTGAAAACCATTTTACAGAAATTCCAAAGAAAGGGAACATTACTGTAAGTTTCCGTAATATTCGGCTTGCCTGCCTGGCTCGCCAAGTGTTAAAATCTGGAAAAAATTTATAAAGGAAATTATAAATTTAAAATATTAAGATGGTTCCAATAAGAAAAAGTAAGCGAGTTGGCCACCGGAGGGACAAAGAGAATAAAATAGGGGAGCTTACCTGAGTTGTGGGCTCGGCCTCCCCAGGAAAAAACTTCCAGTGGAATGGATCCCCCCCAGAGGAGAGAGATTTCCTTCCCCACTGGTATTCGCTCTTAAAGGGGGTCTAGGAGAGGTGGAGCCAGGCCCCCCCTTTCCTGCAGCACAGGTGAATTGCTTTCAACCTGTTGCTCCCGGGCCTGACTCATTGCTGCCTCATTGATAATCAGGGTTTTTCAGGCCCTTGACTCACAGTTCCCATTACACCACTATTCGTCGGATCCCTGGAAAATGATGGAAAAATTCCAAGGCATAAAAAAAGGAGTTTATGTGACACCCAAGTAAGCCTGTTGTCGCCTGGTTGCCTTCGTTGTTGGGACAATGGGGCTGGTGCGGTCCCTAAATGTAATGAAGGCCCGCCAGCCGGAAAAATATCGCCTGAGTCAGCTTTGCCAAGGGGAGATGTTGGACAGATTGCCCACCCTTTGGGAACAAATGTTTTAGCCTGTAAAGGAAAGTTAACCCTTCCGAACCGAGCTGGAGGCCTGGGATGAAAAGCTTGGAGTACTGTTTGAGAAAGGGCATCGTATTTGAGAGAAATGCCGTATTTGAAATGCTGTTTGATCCTGAGTTTGTTTCGAAAATGATCCACACAAAGGACCCAATTACCCGGAGAGGAAACAGCGGGAGTACACCTTGAAAATATGGCGAAGGTAACAAAAACAGCACCGGAAAATGTACGCCAGTTTCATTGTTTGAAACAACCCAATAGTTATGAAGACTTAGGCAAGAAGACCCCCAATTTTTGAACTGTTCTTGCACTTCAAAGGATTGGAACAAAGATTACCACCATCCCATGCTTCCATATCAGCCACTGCCAAATGGCAGAAAGACTGATAAAGTGGAGAAGAGCCAGACCGGCATGCGGGTAGGGCTGTTAGTGATCAATCGTGATTAGGCGAGGGTGGCCGTTAGAACAAAACAACCCAATTTTGAAGACCCAAATTTTGGACGATCAAAAGAATTTGCTGAAGGAGTGGCGATGATTAAAAGTCTCACTATTCCAAGGCCAGATGCCCCCCCCCTACTCGGAAAAGGACCCCAGTAAATTTATGTCTCGTGCCCCCTGTGAGCTACTTACTGAAGAATGGAGGGTTGAAGAAGTGGCATGATGAATCCCCCTGCACTCGAGCAGGGTGGACGGAAAACAAAAGAGATAACCCCACTGGAAGTGTCCCGTTATGCAGGTAAAAGGGGGCCCTGCCTTCAAGCCAGGGGGAGGAAGAGGATAATGGTGTATTGGAGTGTGGGATTCCGATGGCTGGCACCTCAAACCACTAGGATTTTAAAGCACTGGTGGCCAAACCCCGGTGCCCAGTGCACTCTGATGCCTCAAGTTATAAAAGGACAGAACTGTTTATATTTTGGAGTTGATCTGGGGTCTCATGGGCCCACCGAGCCTAGAAAAACTTCCCTTGGTTTGCCAGTCCCGGTCCATTTGAGCCACCCTCAATTTTGAACTCCAAATCTACGGATGGTTATTTTCCTGTTTCCTTCAGTAGCCTGACCTTGGGAATGGTTTTACCACAATGGCAGCTTTACAACCTATTCTTTATTTGGCATCAATGTCTTCCCAGTTCAGCAGCCCAAATAGGTTTACTCCCTCCATTGCCAGTTTTGTTGTTTCCACTGCTTAACCACCCCATAAGGCATTTGCCACCATCCATGAGTCAGTGAAAGGTAAAGATTGGCCATCCTCCCATTCAGCTATGTAAGGCCACTGGACGCTTTTACCTCTGCAAATTGGCTTGATCTCACCTTTCCTTCACTGGCCTCTGCAACTTGTCGTGTGGGCTCCACACAGCAGCTTTCATCTTGATGCTTCCCCACCAATACAACAATACATCCATGAACGGGCATGTTTCTTTTCATTTTCTGGTAGTTCATTGTATGGTGGGGCCTCTTTAGCACATGATACTTCTGCTGGTGATTTGCAAAACTTTTACTTCAGGCCCAGTCCATGATCACCTCTAGGATCCTGGAAGGCTGAGGTTCCCCATCTGCGTCATTGCATAATCAACACAATCCACTATCCAAGTGGATCAAGTTGCAGAGGGTTGGGGGGAACCTTTCCTTAAAATTCCAGTTCAGCATGCAGTCGACCCCTGGTTTGCCAGAAAGGCTGTGTTCGGGGTACTGACTACTTTGGAAGCACCCTGAACCCCCTCATATGCAGCTAAGATCTCCTTTTCAGTTGGAGTGTAGCAGTCTTCGGACCCTCTGTACGCCCGACTCCAGAATCCCAGGGGTCGGCCTCGGGTCTCTTTGCCACAGACTCCAAGTGGGACCTTTCTCTCCAGCAGCAGTGTAGAGGATGTTCTTTACATCCTGTCCCATCCGTACTGGCTCCAGGGCCACGTCACGGGCTATCTCCTGTTTAATCTGGTAAGAAGCCTGCTGCTGCTCAGGACCCCATGTAAAATCATTCTTCTTCTGCATCACCTGATAAAGGGGGCTTACAATGAGACTATAGTTTGGAACATGCATTCTCCAAAAGCCCACTATGCCCAGAAAAGATTGTGTCATTTTCTTGCAAGTGCGTGGAGACGTAGCAGT
This sequence comes from Lophura nycthemera, assembly GCA_021292215.1. Classification (NCBI taxonomy): domain Eukaryota; kingdom Metazoa; phylum Chordata; class Aves; order Galliformes; family Phasianidae; genus Lophura; species Lophura nycthemera. The sequence continues at coordinate 122,695 of JADANK010000374.1, read as the reverse complement.
GATTTTGATCTGCTGGGATGTGATGCCGCCCATCTTGCCATTTTACTCCTAGGAACGGAATCTCCTGGGCAGGTCCTTTCACTTTGCTTTGCTTAATAGCGAAACCAACTTGCACAAGAATTAGGATTGTTCGCTCTCCTTTCATAAAAACTTCTTCTGCTGTATCACCCCACACAAAGATATCATCAGTGTACTGCAGGTGCTCAGGAGTGCTGCCCTGTTCCAATACCGTTTGGATCAAGCCATGGCAAATGGTCGACTGTGTTTCCACCCCTGGGGCAAATGGTTTCAGGTATACTGAACACCCCTCCAGGTGAAAGCAAAATGTGGCCGACTCTAGCCAAAGGAATGAAAAGAAGCTTAGAAAGTCAATTGGTGCATACCATTTGGCTGCCTTTGACTCCAGTTCATACTGGAAGTTCTAGCATGTCTGACACAGCAGCACTCAGTGGGGGTGACTTCATTCAGGCCACGGTAGCCACCGTAGCCTCCATTCTCCATGGCTTTCGCACTGGCCATATGGGGCTGTTAAAAGGTGAGCGAGTTTGCTTGATCACTCCCTGACTCTTAATTGGAGAATCAAACTTATGAATGGGGGAGCAAGGAATCCCTGTTGGGCGGTACTGCCGTCTGTGCACCGTTTTGTAGCAATCGGTACCTGTTGCTCTTTCACTCGTAGCAACCCCACAACAGACGGATCTTCTGATAGGCCAGGCAAGCCACACAGCTGCTTAATGTTGTCTGTGTTTATGGCAGCTCTTCCAAATGCCCATTGATACCCCTTAGGATCCTTGAAATGTCCCCTTCTCAGGTAATCGGTACCAAGTATACATGGAGCCCCTGGGCCAGTCACACTAGGATGTTTTTGCCAGTCTTTACCATTGAGTCTTATTTTGGCTTCCAACACAGTCAATTCTTGAGAGCCCCCAGTCACTCCAGAAATATGGATTGATTCTGTCCCTTCATGACTCAAGGGCATCAGAGTGCACTGTGCATAGGTATCCACCAATGCCTTATATTTCTGTGGTTCTGATGTGCCAGGCCATCGATTCCACATAGTCCAATAAACTCTATTATCCCTTTCCCCCCCCACGATGGGTTGAAGGGCCCCTTTTCTTTATTACCTGGGTAAACTGAACAAACCGCCCCTGCTGATTGACTGTTTTGTAATTCTCTCCCTTCTTACAGGGTGGGTTTGGTTATGCAACTTCTTCATGTCTTCTCCATGGTCACATAGGTAATGCCAGAAGGCAATATGCGATGTAGTCTTACTATTGTTTTTTGCTTGAGCAGGAAGCTATTTGCCTTTGATAGCTGAGATTTTTGATGATACAGGTGAGGAGGAGGGTTCATCACCTTCAATTAGTTGGATTAACATTAGTTTGATCAGCTCCTTCATTAGACTCCTTTGATCATCCTGATGTTCATCAAGTGTTTCTGATACTCCTATGGGCTCGTCATGATTAATCAATAGAGACAATTGCTCTTGCATTTCTTCTAGTCTGTCTGTTACTTGTGAGATGGCAGAAATGGAAGTGTGAGTTTGGTGTAGCTTTTGTTCAAAGTTTTGAAGCGTAAGAATCAGTTCAGAAACTGGGGGTCTTCTGTCTAGGTCTTCGTATGTATTGAACATTAGTATTAGTGTACCGGCTTACCTGTCCGGTGCAGATCTTGAGAGCTTTCGCCATATATCAGGTGTACTCCTCACTCTCTCAGAATCACAGTCATGGCGTGGATCGTTAGGGGCACACGTGGGATCATACAGTATTTCCACCGTGGCTGTTTCTCTCAAATATTGGATGCCTTTCTTAATAGTATTCCATTCTCTCATTTCGGGCTCCAAATCGTCTTTGAAGGGATATCTTTGCTTCACAGCTAATAACACCCAGAGGGTGGCGACTCCATTCAGACATCTACTAATCCCTCTGTCAATAGCTGGGTCTTAGGCAATGTTTCCTAGTTAGCGAGCTTTGTTACCATTTAGGGACACACTGCTGGCCCCGCAGTCCCAACAGCAAAGCAACCAGGTGACAATAGTTTCATTCGGGTGCTGTATGAACTCCTGTCTTGAGCCTTGGATTTCTTCATTTTCATGGGTCAACAAATAGTGGTAACAGTGACTCCCTCCTCCTCACTCTCCCCTCTGTGTCTCTTAGTTTTTCCTGTTGCCTTTCTCGATGATGGTGGTTTTGAGTATGGCCCCTCTCCTGGATCTTCCTCTACTTCCTCCTCCGCTTCTTCTTCTTTCTGTTCTAGAAGCAAGGACACCTGTTTCCACTTCTGGCCTTCATCAGGTACAACTGGCATTGTTACTGGTGTCTCCTGTGACTGATCAGATTTGACTTGGAGACTTCCCCCTTTGGCTTGAACCTCAGCTTGGAAACTCTCTCTCTCCAGAATAGTATTATACAGAGCGCGGTAAGCACAAGCCAAGCCCCAAATAAGTTGTACCTCCTTAGATCTATGTAAGCCACACCATCCCTGACTCAAATACTGGCTTAGTTTCTCGGGATCCCACAGGTGTTCAAGAGTGAAATCCTATGACATTGTGGGTCCCTATGCTTCTAAGATTTTTCCTAAACCTCTCCATATTCCCTGCCAGTCAGCATTCTCTGGTTTTGGAGGAGACTTCTTCCACATAATGTGAATGGAGAGGAGTACATTCAGGGAGATTGATAACATGCACATGAGCGTGAACATGAGTATGACCACTAATTCGGCATTCGAAAAACGTGTAAAGAACTGAGAAGAGAGCATGGAAACCGGTTTGAACATTGTGTTGTTTGTAAAATTAGCTATTCCATCTGGGATGTAATTGTCAATATTCAAATCATACCACATTGCATATAAGTACCATCCAGGTGTCTCCACCAGTGCCCTTACTTGCCCTTACTTTATACTTATGTATAAACACAATTCCACAACAAGAAAGCATGAAGTTAATAAGAGGCCAATGAGTTCAAAAAAACATAATGGCCTTTACTCCCTTATACAGCACTCCTGAAATAAAGAACAGATTCATGGCTGGCAGTTGCTAAAAAGGAAAAAACAAAAAACAAAAAACCAAAAGACTCTCAGTACAGTGTTCAGAGTTTGGCAGACTGCCCAGACTACAATCTAATCTATGAAGGTCAAAGTAGCTACCAATGCTTTACGTAAAGCCACACCTCCGGCTTAAAGAAATCCTTTTTTTTCTGGTAATGTTAAAAGCTTCAGAATGTCTGCATTCTTCACCAAAAACTGTCATGGAGTTATCTAGATCAATCTGTGCCCGTGACAGGGGGCAGCAGGCCCATAGGCCCCCTGGCCCCAAAATGGGAAGGGAAAAGGGGAAGTGTAGGGAGATGGGAGCTGGGCCCAAAAACAGAACAGTGGCAATGATCTAAGGAGGAAAACTTAATTTTACTAACTATGATATCAGAATGCAAGATAACACAATATAATACGATCTAATTGAAATTGAGGCTAATAAATCAAATAAAATAAGAGAGAGAGTGTCCGAAACTGAAAAGCCTACTTTGAACTGGAGGCACACAGCTGGGGAGTACACCTACATGCTGCCAGACAGTGAGCAAGAGAGAGTCAGAGAGCGAGATCCTGTGACTTCCTCCCGTGGCTTATCTTCCTCTCTGACCATGAAGTCCCCTGGGATATGTAGTTCTCTTCTGAGAACCAGGTATCTGGAAAGTTGTCAAACCACAGAACTGGAGTATTAACTCTTTAATTACCCGTGCTTTACATGATGTTATGATGTAGAATACTGATAGCAAAATTATAAAACCATGACAACAGTATAGTGTCCTGTGGGAGTTGCAACGCACAGTCACACCCATGCCCCCATGTGAAGTACTGGTGGGCAGTTGTATTGCTCAATTGACTTGTTCTCAGGCACAGCTGATGCCGTCTGCACCCAGGGAAAGGGTTGCTGCAGGGCTTGTATCAACGGGGACCCCCGCAAAGAAGTTTGACATTTCAGGAATTTTAGCTCTATTGACTTTTTCACCATCTCTCTGAACCCCCACGATGCTCCTAGGTTTGCATTTTCCATCCCCTCTGTAAAGCGTCGGCACCAGCCTAGCAGTATCATTGGATGGTATTATCTCAGGGCATGAAAAACAGCCCTTTAATCTGTACAGATAATGGCCTGGGATATATATCCCAGGAAGTATTACAGTTTTTACAATCATGAGAAATTAAACATCTCACGGACATACCATACTTGCCCACAGGACATGCCATAGTTTAGCATGCTATCTCATAATTCCATGATGAGATAGTTTTGGACCTGCTCCAAAAGCTGGATGCTCACAAGTCCATAGGGCCGGATGAATTGCACCCTAGGGTGCTGAGGGAGTTGGCAGATATGGTTGCCAAGCCACTCTTCATCATTCTTCGGCAGTCCTGGCTAACCAGGGATGTCCTGGCAGACTGGAGACTGGCAAATGTGACGTCCATCTTCAAAAAGAGCTGGAAAGATGATCCTGGTAGCTACAGAACTATCAGTCTCACCTCAGTGCCTGGGAAGGTTATGGAATGGATAATCTCGGGAGCCATCGTGGACCAGTTAAAGGTCAACCAGGGGTTCAGGCCCAGTCAGCATGGGTTTACGAATGGCTAGATCCTGTCTGACAAACCTGATTTCTTCTTTGACAAGGGTGACCCCGCTTTGTGTGTGAGGTAGGCTGTGAACTGTGGTCCACCTGGACTTCAGTAAGGCCTTTGACACTGTCCCCCACAACATTCTCGTGGAGAAGCTGGCTGCCCACAGTTTGGATGGGTGTATGCTCCACTGGGTGAAACAATGGCTGCATGGCCAGGACCAAAGAGTTGTGGTCAATGCAGTTAAATCCAGTTGGTGGCCGGTCACGAGCGGTGTCCCCCAGGGCTCGGTACTGGGGCTGCTTCTATTTAGCATCTTTATTAATGATCTTGATGAGGAGATTGAGTGCACCCTCAGTAAGTTTGCAGACGACACCAAGTTGGGAGGGAGTGTTGATCTGCCAGAGGGGAAAAAGGCACTACAGAGGGACCTGGATAGACTGGATCGATGGGCCAAGGTTAACTGTATGAGTTTCAATAGGGCCAAGTGTCGGGTCCTGCATTTTGGTCACAACAACCCCAGGCAACCCTACGGACTTAGGAAGGAGTGGCTAGAAAACTGCCTGATGGAAAGGGACCTTGGTAGACTCCTTGATAGACCTTATCACTGAGCCTTGGGAGACTGGAATGTAAGACAAAGAGCAAACGGAGTCTAAGGATAAACAGAAGGTTCTTTTGTATGCACTGTTAATCTTGTCACAATTGAGAAACCTTTCATCCTTTATCACTGTTGTTTGGGAGAAGTTAGGGCCAATTAACTGATTAGAGGAACAGGAACTTCTTGTTTGTAAGTGAATGGTATATAAGATGTATGTTGAACACAATAAAGTAGATCTATTCTGATGCTACAAGAAACTGAGAGAGCTCTCTAACTTGACTGAGCACCTACAGCCTATGGCTCTGACTGGATAAGCACCTGTATGCACGGTTAAGGAGTGTTTGTGGAATACTTTGTTGACATGTAAAGGCAGATGGAAAAGTTGTAAGGGAGGATGGAAAAGCTAAAAAAGGAAACTTGTGAATGTATATAAGTTACGTGAGAACCTGTAATAAACAATTTGGATTGTTTGCATCTGAGTCTGTGCCTCATCACCACAAATGGCGCCCTGTATCAAGGACTTGACAGCTTGATGGGTGTTCAGCTGACCAGTGGCAAGCCCCTCTGAACTCAAGACTGCTGAAAGGAAGCAGCATCAGGTCTGCTCAAAGGAAGCAAGACCAGCTGCGTGGCATCATCATCTCTGCTGGACAGAGGTGAGCAGTGGGGAACTATGTGATATGTCCAAGGAACAAAAAGAAGTTTATCAGATGATGGAGGGTATTCTCTGAAAGCATTGTGTGAATGTAGATTCTTTTGGTTTGAAACGTCTCCTTGTATGGGTTTCCAACAGTGCAGATGGAGTGACTAGTGTCTCCATCTACGATATAGACATATGGGACCAAGCGGGGTTGAAACTCTGGGACACTGCTACTCTTTCAGATACTGTAACACAAGGTCTTTTAGGGCTGTGGAGAACTGTTTTTGAGACTTTAAAGAAACATATGAGTTTGGCAGGTTCGTCAGAGTCCACGGTGCCTCCGTTGTTAGGCGCGACCTTAAATAATACGTGGGATGGGTCAGACAGCCTGCTGGATCCCAGGCCTGTGGACCCGGAGACAGAATCCAATCTCTCTCTCTCTCTCCACCATCACCTGCCATGCTGCTCCTGCCCTCTGCTTCCCCCCACAGTGTAAGGAATTAGCGTTTAGTGCTTTCTTGAATGTCCCAGATGCTGGAAAGCTGCAAAAATCTTTTATCACCATTAAACAGGGTCCTACTGAGACCTATATGTAGTTTATTGATAAGCTGAAAGATAGCCTTGACAAACAAATTGAAAATGAAGACGCCCAGGAGATACTGTTAAAAAACCTTGCAATAGAAAATGCGAACGAGGACTGACAAAAAGTGCTTCGCTCCTTATCTAACACTATGCTTCTGCAAATGATAGACGCATGCAATAAAATAGGGACTATGCAGCATCAGTGTAACAAGATGGCTTCAGTGTTCGGAGCCATGAATTTGAACTCATGACACCGCTTCGCATGTGGACAACCAGGTCATTTACACTGAAACTGTCTTCATAAAAAGGCCTCTGGGCCCCCAGTATGTCTGAGGTGTAAAGGACAACATTATGTGAATCAATGCCATTCTCACTTTGCTAAAGGTGAGCAACCCATACAGGGTACAGGGCTCAGAGCACTTGACAGGGGCCCGTGACAATACAAGTAGCCCCAGTGCAGACATCAACTCCGCTGTCCCCCGTGTGGACCTGGCCACTTCTGAACCAGTAACCCTTGATTCCATGGCAGTTTGAACAGTGGCTACCATTGGGAAACGGATTGAGCACTTTGCTTTTGGGGCATTCATCAGCCACAATACAAGGTCTTTTTGTATTGCCCAAACTTATAGACTCATACTGTAGACGTTAAAATTATGGTCTGGACACCCATGCCCCTATGTGAAGTACCAGCAGGTGCTTGTATTGCTCAATTGATTTATTTTCGGGTACAGTTGGTTCCGGCTGTGCCAGTGGACAGGGGACCACAGGGTTTGGATCTACAGGGCCCCCCTGAATATTATGGATACAGAAGGTGTCAGATGCTCAATCTACCTTAACCTGTACACTGGAATTGGGCAAATCCCCACAAAGATTTGACATTTCAGGGATTTTGCATCATTTACATAATTTAGTTCAGGAACAATTGCAGGCTGGAAATATAGTCCCCAGTATCAGCCTCTGGAACTTGCCAGTGTTTGTCATATGGAAGAAGAGCGGAAAGTGGCGACTACTGCATGATTTGCAACAGATTAATGCTGTGATTGAAGATATGGGAGCTTTACAACTGGGACTCCCATCTCCCTTCAGTGATACCGGAAAATTGGTGCCTAATTGTTAATGACTTAAAAGACTGCTTTTTCACCATTTCTCTAGATCCCAAAGATGCTTCCAAGTTTGCTTTCTCCATCCCTTCTGTAAACGCGTTGGCACCAACCCAGTGGTATCATTGGACGGTATAACCGCAGGGTATGAAAAACAGCCCTACAATCTGTCAGTAGTTTGTTACCAGAGCCTTAAGCCCTGTGAGGGAAAAACTGTTCAATGCTGTTATTTACCATTACATGGATGACATTCTTGTGGCAACCAAGTTGACTCAAGAAATGCGACATGCAGGGCTGTAGTCATAGAATCATAGAATCACAAGGTTGGAAACGACCTATAAGATCATCTAGTCCAACCGTCTTCACACTACCACTGCTACCACAAGCTACTAAACCATATCTTGCAGCTCCTCGTCCAGACGCCCCTTGAACACTGCCAGAGATGGCGACTCCACCACCTCCCTTGGCAGGCCATTTCAGTGCCTGACCACTCTCTGAGAGAAGAAGTTCTTCCTTAAGTCTAACCTAAACCTCTTCTGGTACAAAATTGACAGCATAAGAAGGTGTGGTTTAGAGGTAGCTCCAGTAAAGGTCCAAGAGAGTTCGCCATGGAAGTATTAGGGATGGTGAATTACAAATCAGACTATCGCTCCACGAACACCTTAAACTAAATTCAGACATTCGAACTCTAAATGATATGCAAAGGCTGCTAGGGACTGTACATTGGATCAGGTCTTTGCTGGGAATATTTAATGAAACCTTGTATCCATTGTTTCAGTTATTAAAGGGTGATCCAGCTTTAAATTCCAAAAGATCACTGACACCTGCAGTGCAGCAAGCTTTGCAGGAGGTTGCCACAACTGTGTCTCACGGGCAAGCTCAGCAATATGACCCAGCCCTTCCGTTTCAATTAATAGTACTGGATCCAGTTTTCCAACCTTGTGTTCTTCTCTTTCAGTGGGATAATACTTTGAATGATCCTCTTTTAATACTGGAATGGATCTTTTTGCCTCATCAGTTTTCCAGAACGATCACTACAAAAGTTGAAATGATTTCTGCTCTTGTTATGCAAGGAAGATGAAGGTTGCTGTTGCTGAGCGGGTCTGAACCTTCTATAACTACATTGCCTGTGCTTACAAACATGTTACAATGACTGTCCCAATGTTCATTTTCAGGTGGCAATGGAGGGATTCACTGGGGTGACATCAATACACCCACTGGGGCATAAATTGTTACAAATGCATTTTATTATACAGGAGATGCCAAAATGTTCTTTGGTACCCTTAGACACCTTGACTGTATTCACAGCTGGGTCAGGGAGAACAGGTTGGTCGGTAATTGTATGGCAGCACATATCCAGCTGATGGCAATCGGACATTCAAACAATAAAGAACTCTCCGCAAAATGTAGAATTAGCTGCAGAGGTAAGAGTGTTTCAAAACTGGTCCAGTCCAATCACCATCGTCACTGATTCAGCCTGTGTTACAGGAATAGTGACTAGAATAGAAGGATCATATTTAAGGGACATTTCTAAAGAACAGCTGTTCATGCTTCTGTATACTCTTTTGTCTCTAGTTAATTCTCAATGAGAACCATAATTCATAACACACATTCGATCACATACCAGTTTGCCAGGACCTCTGGTAGAGAGAAACAGAATGCTAAGGTGCTGCAGAAGTCTTATGACCTTAGCTTAACACAGGCATGGCAGACAATTACAGTGTGCCCTGATTGCCAACAGATGACGCCTTCTCTATCTTATGGAGTTAATCCCTGAAGCCTAACAGCTCTGGAATTGTGGCAGACAGATGTCACACACATCCCTGAATTTGGAAGACTTAAATATGTCCACGTCTTGGTGGATACCTTTTCCAGAGCCATAGCAGCAACAGCACATACTGGAGAAAATCAATGGTATGATGACAGAGGATCACAGATAGCCCGTCACTTTGTTTCAGTTAAAGAGGAAAGAATGAATATTCAGGAGAAAGCTACTGTATTAATAAAGAACTTAGAATCAGGTCAATGGAAAGGTCCGTTCCCACTAATAACTTGGGGGAGAGGTTATGTTTGTGTTTCCACGGGTGCAGGACCATGATCGATTCCACCAAGGGCAGTGAGACCTCATTTGTCGGCATCACTTTCATCTGCTGCACCATCATCATGAATGCTGTATGGGTACTTTCACAGCCTAAAACTAATGTTTGGGCGATGCTTGCCAATGCCATCGGACAGAACACTCTCTGATTGTCAATGTCATCCCCTGACTCCCCATTTACTACATGCCTGGTAGGACTTCCCCTTGACCAAGGGAAATGGGAGCAACTGGCTTACACCACTAATGCTTCCTCAGTTATGCAAGAAGAGAAGGTCTAGGGAGGGAACTGGATGGTGGACATGTGGGACCAGTGGGCACCCCACTTGCCCCCAATGTCTCTACCCCCGCAGGAGCTAGAACTTTCAGGATCAGTAAAAATGGATTGGTGTGTATTTTTCAGTTATTCTGGTAATGACAATCTTTTCTGGCATTTCCAATGCTACAATGCGGCATACAGAAATGTGCAGCCTGGTGAAATGCATTTGTCATGGTTTTGGTTTTTTTTTTGATTTTAATATTCCAATAAAACACATTTCTGGAATTAAAGTGTTAATGCTCTAATTTACGCACCTATCCCTATAATTACGGGAATCAGGGACTGACCCTTCCGGGGGGGGCGGCCTTACTGCCTGGCAGTGGGTGTGGAGGGGCTTTCCTAGCCTTCCAAAGCTTTTTTTTTTTTTCAGGTTGACTCGGTCTCGGAACTCCTCTCAATTTATTTGATTTATTAGACCAATTTCAATTAGATTGAATATTGTATTTTTGCATTCCGATATATTTAGTAAATAAGTTTACCTCCTAGATTGTTGCCCCTGTTTTTTTTCCTTTTCCCCCTTCCTTCCCATTTTTTGGGGCCAGGCGGGGGGTGGGGGGCAGGGGCCTACTGCCCCCCTGTCCGGGCATAAACTGATCTGGTTAATTTCCGGACAATTTTTGGGTGGAGAATGCGGGCATAGCTGCCTTTTTTTGTGTGTTTTTTTGCTCTTAGACCGGAATCTCGCTCTCTGCTCTTAGAGCGCTTTTTAGGAGCATTATCATTAGTTCAGGTTTTTGTGCTGGAAAACTTGACCTTGAAAGACCAGCGTAATGCAGTATTCTGGGCTATTTGTAAACTTTGAGCACTGCTTAGTCTGGGTCGTGCCTTTTTCTTTCCCCCCCCTCTTGTTAGTTCAATCATTAACCCTTTTTGAGGCAGAAACCCAGCGATGAACCACTCCTTTCTGGGAGCGCTGAGTAAGCGATTCAAGCTATGGTGTTCTTCGCGACCCCTACTGGCCAATCCTCCCAATGCCATGATTATTGTTGTGAATTGTGTCATCTATAATCAAATAAGGGCACTGAGCGAACTCCTTGTCTCGGTCCCTATATTGGTACCTCCAATGCAATGTTCATATGAATTTTGGACACTTGCATCGGATGGTATGGCTATATTCTCACAGCAACTACATCCCAAATGGAATACTAATTTTAACAAACCACACGATGCTTCAAACCAGTTTCCAGGTTTTCCTCTCGCCGTTTATCAGACGTTTTTCCAATGCTGAGTTAATTTTCATCTTGTGGGCCTCATTAGCTCCTGTTCATATCACTTTTCATAAATGGTCCAATACAGGAATCGTAAGCGACAGGCGTCTCCCCAAAACCAGAGAATGCTGACTGCAGGCGAATATGAGAGGTTTAGGAAAAATCTTAGACGCCTGGGGGACCTGCAATGTCATTGGGATTCACTCTACACACCTGTGGGATCCAAGAAACTTGCCAGTTATTGCGAAGGGGAGTGCGGCTTAGTGTAAATTAAGGAGGTACAACTTATTTGGGGTTTGGCTTTTGCTTAACGTGCCCTATAACTACTGTTCTGGAGAGATGAGAGTTTCCGCAGCTGATGTTCAAGCCCACGGGGAGAATCTCCAAGTCAAATTGATCAATTACAGGAGACACCAGTAACAATATCAGTTGCCCCCTGTGGAGGGCCAAGAAATGCGAAACAGTGTCCTCGCGTCTAGAACGAAAAAAAGAAGAAGAGGAGGAGGAGGTGGAGGAAGATCCATGTGTAGGGGCCCACCGTCGGAACCCACCAACATATCAAGAAAGCGCAAAAGGAAAAACGAATGATACATGCAGAAGAGAGTGATGAAGAGGAAGTTTCTATACTTACTCGTCGGCCTCTGAAGATGACTGAAATCCCAAGGTCAAGCAAGGAATTCATACGGCACCCAAATGACAAACTATCGTTTCTGGTTAGTTCGCTGTGGGACGGCGGACAGTAGCTTGTCTCTGATGGTAATGAAGCTCGCCAACTAGGATCCATTGCCAGAGATCCAGCCTATGTACGCGCAATTAGTCAATGTCTGGATTGAGGCTGCCTCCCTCTGGGAACGAATTATTACAAGCAGTGAAGGATAAGGTACCCCTCAAAGATGGCGGGAAGCCTGTGACGAAAAGGTGGGATACAGTTGAAAAGGGTACTCCAGTATTTGAGGATAATAGCCGTGGTGGAAATGTTGTCATGGACCCCTAAACTGTGTTTTTTCTAACGCACCCACAAAGCCATGATCCTGAGAAAGTGAGGACAACGCGTGAAATATGGCCTCACAACTCATATCAACCGCATCAAGCCAGATACGCCCTGCCATATTGGCAGCATCCTGACAGTTACGCGGACCAACAGAGAAGCCCTTAGTTTTGAATTGATTTTCCGCTCAAAGCTATGAACAACAGCTACCCCCAACTCGCGCCGCCTCTGCCGCCCTCTCACAAATGACGGAGCCAACGAATAAACGTGCAAGAGCAAGTGTCTTCACTCGATGGACTCGTGAAAACCTCGCTAGAAGTATCAGACACTGCTTGATGAAGATCAGAATAGTCAACAAGGAGCTACTGAAGGAGATGAAGGAGAGATAGAACAAAAGGGATCCAACAAACTACAGCCGATGCACCCTCCATCTTCAGGGCAAAATCAACAAATCTCAGCTGTTAGAGGCCAATGCTTTACACTCCCAGGAAGAATTCCTACATCGCGACTTGCCTTGTGGCATTACTTACGTGACCATGGAGAAACATGAGGAAGTGGCCACGACCCAAACTACTCCATACTACGAGCACGGGTGAGAGAACCTTACAAAGCCGACAACCGCCGTGCCGCTGCTCCGGGTTACCACAGTAATGAATAGAGGGGCCTGCCCTCAGTCGGGGGGGGAAAGGGATAATAGAGTTTATTGGACTATGTGGAAATCGCATGGCCTGGCCACCTCAGAACCACTGAAATATAAGGCATTTGTGGATACCAGTGCACAGTGCACTCTGATGCCTCGACTTATGAAGCGTGGCCAGAACTCAATCCATATTTCTGGAGTGAACTGGGGGCCCCTCAAGAATTGACTGCTGTTGGAGGCCGAGATTAAAGCCTCACTGCGTAGGGAACTGGCAAAACGCACCCTATTGTGATGTCCAGGGGCTCCATGTATACTTGGTATTGATTACCTCAGAAGGGGGCATTTCAGGATCCTAAGGGGTATCGATGGGGCCTTTGGAAATAGCTGCCTGTAGACACAAACAAACATAAGCAGCTTTATGTTTTGACTGGCCTGTCGGAAGATCCGTCTGTGTGGGTTGCTACAAGTAAAAGAGCAACAGGTACAATTGCTACAAAAACGGTGCCACAGACGGCAGTACCGCACAACATGGCGATTCCTTGCTCCCTCATCATAAGTTGATTTCGTCAAACTAGAGAGCCAGGGAGTGATCAGCAAGACTCGCTCACCCTTTAAGAGTCCCATATGGCCGGTGCGAAAGTCTAATGGAGAGTGGAGGCTATCTGTAGACTACCGTGGCCTGAATGAAGTCACACCACCACCGAGTGCTGCCGTGCCAGACCTGCTAGAACTGCGGCATGAACTGGCGTCAAAGGCAGCCAAGTGATACGCTACAATTGGCGTTGCTAATGCATTTTTCTCTATTCCTTTAGCAACAGACTGCAGGCCACAGTTTGCTTTCACCTGGAGGGGTGTTCAGTACACCTGGAAACCGTTTGCCCCAGGGGTGGAACACGGGCCGACCATTTGCCATGGTTGATTCAAACTGCATGGAACCGGGAAGTGCCCTGAGAGCACTTGCAGTATTATGAGACACGTTGTGTGGCGATACACGCAGATAGTATTCTTCACCAAAAGGAGAGCGACATAATCCAGATTCTTCTGCTTGCTGGTTTGCTATTAAGCCGGAGCAAAGTGACAGGACCTGCTCAGGAGATCAGTTCCTGCGGTATAAAGTGGCAAGCTGGCCGTCGTCACATCCGACAGATGTGATCGACAAAATCACGCTATGTCTCCACCCACTGTAAGAAAGAGGACACAATCTTTTTTGGGTGTAGTGGCTTTTGGAGAATTTGATGTTCCAAACTATAGCTTCATTGCTAAGCCCCCTTTATCATGCTGACCGAAATGACGAATGAGTTTACATGGGGCTGAGCAGCAAGCAGGCTTTTGAACAGATTAAACAGGGATCGCCCGTTGCCGTGGCTTAGGGCCAGTATGGACAGGGCGGATGTAAGAACATCCTCTCACATGCTTGCTGGAGAGAAAGGTCCCACTTGCGACGTTTGTTGCATAGAGCCTCAGGAGAGACCCGAGGCCGACCCCATGGGATCTGGAGCGGGCCTACAGGGGGTCGGAAAGAGCCTACACTCCAACCGAAAAGGAGATCTTAGCCACGTATGAGGGGGCTCGGGCTGCTTCTGAAGTGGTCGGTACTGGAAAAACACAGCTTCTTCTGGCACCCTCGACTACAGTGCTGAACTGGATGTTTAAGGAAAGGTTCCCCCCAACCATCACGGCAACTGATGCCACTTGGAGAAATGGATTGCGTTGATTACGAACGAGCGCGGATGGGAACCTCAGCCGTCCAGGCATCCTAGAGGTCATCATGCTGGACTGCCTGAAGGTAAAAAGTTTGCACATCACCGCCGAAGAAGTATCAGAGACTAAAGAGGCCCCACCATACACCGAATTACAGAAAATGAAAGAAAGTATGCCCTTTCACTGATTATTCGTGTCGTCTTGTGGGGAAGCATCCAGATGGAAATCTGCTGTGTGGAGCCCCCACGAAAGTTTGCAGAGGCACCGAAAGGAAATGGAGACTCAAGCCAATTTGCAGCGGTAAAGGCTGTCCAACTGGCCTTGGATGTTGCTGCACGGGCAGGTGGCCAACGCTTTATCTTTACAATGACTCAGGGATGGTGGCAACGCTCCTATGGGGGTGGTTACCGCAGTGGAGTAAAATACTGGCAAGAAGGGGTAAAAACCTATTTGGGTGCTGAACTGTGGAAAGATTATGCTGTCCGAATAAAGAACTAGGTCGTGAAGGTACGCCATGTAGCTGCCATGTGTTCAGAGTCGGCGCTAATGAAGAACAGCCAAAAAATAACCACCGGGTGACGAGTGCCAAAATTGCGGTGGCTCAGATAGACCTGGACCTGGCCGAACACGGGTGATTAATTTCTAGTCGGTGGTCTCATGAGACCTCCGGCCATCTGGGGAGAGATGCGACATGTAGATGGGCTCGTGACTGAGGGGTGGACTTGACCGTGGATGCCATTGCACAGGTTATTCACGAAGGTAAAGCATGTGCCATAATCAAACAAGCCACAGAGGATGAAACCACTCGGGAGGGAAGGCGATGGCAAAAGTAACAACTACTGAGAGGCATGGCAAGTTTGATTATATCCACTTTGCAACTCGATCCCACAGTGGTAAGTGTTATGTGCTTACCATGGTGGATGGCAACACTGGTGGCTGAAACATATGCAGATACCCCATGCTACCCCGAAACACCATACTAGGTTATTGAGAAACAAGTCCTTGGCGACATGGCCACCCCAGAAAGATTGAGTCAGATAATGTGATCATTTCAAAAAATTCTCTTGTACATACTGCGGCCAAGATCATGGCATGAGTGGATTTTTACCATATCCTACCATGCACCCGCATCTGGTAAAATTGATACGATACAAATGGGTTGTTAAAAACTATGCGAAAAGCAATGGGTGTCGGAACATTTAAGGCATTGGGAGAGCATTTGGCAGAAGCCACCTGGTTATTCCAATACCAAGGATCTATCCAATCGTGATGGTCCTACCCAGTCCAGCTTCCCTACATACGTCAGCAGGGAGATAGGTCCCTGTTGTACAGTAAAGAGCATGTTGGGAAAAGCAGTTTGGGTTCTTCCGCTTCTGGAAAGGGCAAACCTCTCCGTGGTATGTTTTTGCCCAGGACCTGTGTGTACTTGGTGGGTAATGCAGAAGAAGGGGATGTTCAATGTGTTACCACAAGGAAACTTTTTTTTTTTTTTTTTTTTTAATGCTGGGGAGTGCAGACGCTAATTCTATGTATATGTATATAGACGTGTGTGTGTGATGCATTTTTAATCTTTGTTTTTTTGTATATGTAGGTGTGTATATAATATCTTAAGCATGATGTAGTGATGTAACTAAGGGTTGGAATGATCATGGTTTTGGTTTTTTTTTTTGATTTTCATATTCCACATCAAAACCTATGCTACTGCGAATTAAGTGTTAATGCTCTAATTCTACGCACCTATCCCTATACATTACGGAAGTCCTGGATCTGACCCTTCCAGGTGCGGGTGGCTCTTACTGCCTGGCAGTGGGGCTGGAGGTGCTTTCCTAGCCGCCTCCAAGCTTTTTTTCAGGTTTCGACTCGGTTCGGGGAATCTCTCTCATATTCTTATTTGATTTATAGAATAAATTTCAATTAGATTGTATTATATGTATTTATTTTGCTTCCGAATCATAGTTAGTAAAATAAGTTTACCTCCATAGATTGTTGCCGCTGTTTTTTTCCTTTTCCCCCTTCCTTCCCATTTTGTGGGGCCAGGCGGGGGGTGGGGAGGGCAGGGGCCTACTGCCCCCCTGTCACAGGCATAAACTGATCTGGTTAATTCCGTGACACATGTCTTCAAATATTTCAAAATCAAGTAATTTACCCCTTCAATTACCCCGACAGGTATTTTTAATATGTGGAGATCACGCATGGCCGACCATTCCATCATATATTAAAGGAAGGCCCTGCTCCTTGGGCAGGTTGACCTTATTAATGTCAAATCTGACTATGATCCTTGCAAAACACCAAAATCATAGTAGAATCTAAAGAAATATTCATGCTTTTGATAAAAATTGCAAAGACAAGATTGAATTTTGGAACAGGGAATCAATTGTGTTGGCATCACTCTACACTCCGGGGGTAGTGGCTGCTAAAGCATTAGCTAGTTTAAATAAGCTAGAATGTTGGCTTAGCGAACAGACTAACGCAACCTCTCAACCACTTTCAGGCCTGTTACAGGATGTCGACTCAGTTCGCCATGCTACGTTGCAGAACAGAGCTGCTATTGACTTCCTGCTTCTTGCACACAGACATGGATGTGAGGACATTGAAGGACTGTGCTGTATGAACTTATCAGATCACACCACCTCCATCCATCAGAGCATTCAGCAACTGCAGGAAGGCATGCAGAAATTGTGTGAGAACTTCATGGGGGTAGTTCAATGGGTGTGTTCAAGGCCTGGGCCCTTGGATTCAGAAACTAATTAAGTTAGGGGCAATGTGTTTCTTGATTTTTGTGTGCCTTTTGATTGTATTCCTTGCATTATATCCTGTGTAAGAGTTATGATTAACAAAGCAATAAATCAAGTACTTGCTGTTCAAGTTAATAATGGCTTGTGCAACATGGATCCAGTTAGCAATATGTTGGTAAGCGAGGATGACAACATTCTTGCTTTGGTCAGCAAGAAACCATGGGAGTAAGTAGCTGTGACTGTAAATACTTTCTGTGAGTGTTTTGTTTTGTAGAGAGAGCTAACCTTAGTAGTTTGTCTTATTTTGTGAGCAGGTGTTCCACCTGGGCTCTGTATCATGCACTGGCCATGTGGATGTGGAGCACAAGTGGAAAAAACCCTGAAGACCCTGAGAAGAATAAAAGCAGGAGAGAGTCTGTGATGGGTGGAAAAGTGCACTCTGAAGCAGGGGACGCCCTGCTGGCACTGCCTATCACATCCACTGCTGGCATGCTCTTTCTCTCTCCTTTCCGGTAGTTTGCCGTCTCTCAGGAGTCAATAAGTAATAATATATTAGTTTAGGGAGTTTCCATTTTCCACTCATGCAACTGTCTAAAATAGATGCCTGTGTGAGTGTGCGCATATCAACTAAAGAACTCATGACCTTCTATGTAACTCTTTTCTTATGTTTAGCGTGTTACCAATTGAGGCTTTGATTGAGTTATGATGATTATGTTAATATAATTAGTGCTATTCTTTTATAGTGTGGGAATAGTTTGCCAATAAACAAAAAGGGGGAATTGTGGGAATACAAGAAAGGTTATTCAGAGCAGCAGCTGTGAAGCAAGAAAAACAGCATGAGAAAACAATGCTGAGAACTATGGATATCTCTAGAAGAGAAAAGAAAAAGGAATGGCCTACGGCTTTGACTGGATAAGCACCTGTATGCACGATTAAGGAGTGTTTGTGGAATTCTTTGTTGACATGTAAAAGCAGATGAGAGGATGGGAAAGCTAAAAAAGGAAACTTGTGAATGTATATAAGTTATGTGAGAACCTGTAATAAACAATTTGGATTGTTCGCATCTGAGTCGGTGCCTCACTGCCACAAGACACCCTCTGAACTGTAAGAAACTCCCTTCAGTCCAAACTCAACAGCCCGCAATCTCAAGAAGACACCCTCCAGTCCAAGTGAGACATCCTCCAGCCTGAATGGACACCCTTCAAATTGAGCAAGACACCTTCCAGTTCAAAATATTCAGTCTCCAAACCAAACAAACCCACATTCAGGCTCAATGAGTCATCCTCAAATCTGAATGAGATTCCCTTCTAGTCGAACAAGACTCGGAGCCAAGCTGGAGAGTAAGAGCATCAAAAGTGACCAACCTGATCAATGACAGGAGGCATCACAACCAATGTCAGTTGCCCCTGTAAGAGGACGGAAAATGAAATGAACATCAACTCATTTAGAACAGAAGTAAGAGGAGAAGGAGAAAGTAGAGAAAGAAGGTCCAGTGAAACAACCCCTAGGTCCAGAGGAGTGGCTCCAAGATCCAGGGGAGCCTCCCCTGAGTCCAGGAGAGGGACCCCCAATAAGATGGTGTTCACCAATGCCCAGGAGGGTAACAACAAGTCAGGTAGGGTAACAACAAGGAAAGAGTAGGAGGAGAGGGAGACATCATCGCCATTACCACTCAACCTCTGAAAAATGTCTGAAATTCAAGGCCTGAATAAAGACTTTTCACGCCACCCAAATAAACCTATTGTCACTTGGTTACTTTGACTCGTGGAATCAAACTCTATAACCCAGAGTTAGGTTATAAAGCAGGTATGTTTTATTCAGCATTTGGTGCCAAGCTGGGTGCAAGGGGGATAGCTCCTCCGAACTTGCACACTGTAAGGAAGAAGCTTGGTACAGATATAGGCCGAACGAATACACAATCAGTGGAATTCGCATGCATATTCATTACATTCCTGACTTATCAACATATGGTCCCGCCATGAGCAGTGGGGATCTCCTTTGCATGGGAGAAGACCCATTGTCTCTGACAGAAGTAATCCGATCCCGACCCATTCCTTCTGTAATGTTGCAACAGAGTTTCCAGATGTCCTTTTCTTATCTGACCACACATCCTGCTTACCTACATTCCTAAACAAGAGTTAATCCTTATCTTGTCCTTTCCTTACTCAACTTTGATGTTGGGACAATGGGACCAACAGTGTGTTGCTAGATAGTAGAGAAGCTCACCAATTGGGTAGCATTGCTAAAGACTCAGCCATTGACAGAGGTATTAGTGGATGTCAGGATGAGGCCTTCACCCTCTGGAAGCTGATGCTGTTAGCTGTAAGGGAAAAATACCCCTTCAAAGATGATCTGATGTCTGAGTTAAAAAAATGGACTGCTATGGAAAAAGGGATCCATTATTTGAAAAAATGAGCCGTGGTGGAAATGTCACATGACCCTATGTTTGTTCCTGATGATCCAAACCAAATATGTGGTGTAAATTCACAAGAACTGCATCAGAAAAGTACACTGGTACATTAGTAGCAGTGTATGGCAGAGGGCAAAGAAGACCCATTTAAATGAACTCATTACTAGACTTCATGACTTTGAGCTATGTTAAACTCCTATACGAGCTTGTGTTTCAGCCATTGCAAAAGAAACTGAAAGACTGGATAGAATGGAGAGTAATCAAGAAGATATGATGGACGGACTGTCTACTGTGCTTTATTCTGATGGAACCGATAAACCCAAAGAGACACGTGATGGGGATCAGGATTATCAGAAGAGCCTACTGGAGGTTCTGATCAAATTAGTTTCCTCCTGACCTCCATCATCCAATATCTCAGCGACTAAAAGAACACGTCCTCCTGCTCAAGGAAGTGACAACAGTAAGACTACGTCACATTTTGCCTTGTGGCATTACCTAAGTGAGCATGAAGAAGATATGAAGTAGTGGCATAAAAAACCCACTCCTGCACTACAGGCAGAGGTAAAAGAATTACAAGACAGATCAACCACCAAGGTGAACTTCTCCAAAAAGTTTACTGCTCCAGTTGATGCGGGACATGGCAAAAGCTGTAAGGACCCTGATCATGGCTCATGGAAGAAGAACGATAGAAGAAACAAATAGAGGGTCCCTGCCCCCAGCCAGGGGGGGAAAGGGACAATAGAGTGTATTGGACAGTGTGGATTCGATGGCCTGGCACATCAGAAACACAGAAATATGAGGCACTGGTGTACACTGGTGCGCAGTGCACTCTAATGTCCTTGAGTCACAAAGGGACAGAATGAATTTATATTTCTGGGGTGACTGGAGGTTCCCAAGAGTTGACTAGGTTGGAGGCCGAAAAAAGACTCAATGGTAAAGACTGGCAAAAACATCCTATTGTGACTGGCCCAGGGGCTCCCTGTATACTTGGCATTGTTTACCTCAGAAAGGAGTATTTCAAGGATCCCAAGGGGTTTCAATGGGCCTTTGGAATAACTGCTGTAGACACAGACAACATTAAGTAGCTGTCAGTTTTTCCTGGCCTGTCAGAAGATCCATCTGTTGTGGGATTGCTACAAGTAACAGAGCAACAGGTACCAACTGCCACAAAAACAGTGCACACACAGCTGTAGCGCACCAACAGGGATTCCTTGCTCTCCATTCATAAGTTGGTTTGTCAACTAGAGAGTCAGGGAGTGAGCAGCAAAACTCACTCGCCTTTTAACAGCTCCATATAGCCAGTGCATAAAGCAAGTGGAGAATGGAGGCTGATGGTAGACTACTGAGGCCTGAATGAAGTCACACCCCCACTGAGTGCTACTGTGCCGGACATGTTAGAACTCCAGTATGAATTGGAGTCAAAAGCAGCCAAGTGGTATGCCACCACTGACACTGCTAATGCCTTCTTTTCCATTCCTTTGGCCACAGAATGTAGGCCACAGTTTGCTTTCACCTGGAGGGGTGTTCAGTAAACCTGGAACGGTTTGCCCCAGGGTTGGAAACACAACCCAACCATGCCATCCATGCTGCACTGGTACAGGGATGTGCTACCGAGCTCATGCAATATATTGATTGATGTTGTGTGGGGCAATACAGCAGAGAAAGTATTCAAGAAAGGAGAGCAAATAGTCCATATCCTTCTGTGAGATGGTCCACCCATCATGCAACTGATGCCTGATCGTGTTGTATTCTCCTTTCCCTTCAGTGGCCTCTGCGACTTGTGTGGGGCTCCACACAGCAGCTTTCCATCTGCGATGCTTCCCCACAATACGACAATACGTCCGTGAACAGGGCAAATTTCTCTTCATTTTCTGGTAGTTCATTGTATGGTGGGGCCTCTTTAGCACATGATGCCTCTTCTGCTGGTGATGTTCCAAACCTTTTGCCTTCAGGCCAGTCCATAATCACCTCTAAGATTCCGGGACGGCTGAGGTTCCCCATCTGATCTCGTTGTGTAATCAACGCAATCCACTTGCTCCAAGTGGCATCAGCAGCATGATGAGTGGAGGGAACCTTTCCCTTGAACATTCAGTCCAGCACTGGCCATATGAAAGGTGAGAAGAGCCCCATAAGTAAAAGTAAAAAGGCAAGAAGGCTTCACAGTGACCGAGAATAAGGGGGGTGAAGGGGAATAGTTAGAGAATTTATAGAAGCAAGAATGTAGAGCTTATTAGAAAAATAAGGGATGGCAGACACTGAGTCTGGGATTGTGAGGGGGATGAAGGCCATGAAGATAAGGGTTTGAGAACAGCCCGAGGACATTTGGCAGGGAGGTGATTAGATGTCCACAATGCAAGAAAAAACCGGTTTGGGGGGGTGCCCCCCTGAAAGGTCAGAAGTTTACAGTGAGAAAGGTCAGAAGCCTTTGCAAAGAAGACAACAAATCGTCATCCCACTACCCACTACGCACGCGCAAGAGGCGAGGGTCTCCATGCTAATGAAATCTCGGGGGGTAATGAATATGTATCCGAATTCCGGGAAAACTATTGATTATGTATTAGTTCAGCCTATTGATTATGAATTAGTTTTGCCTATATCTGTAGCACGATTTTTTCAGATGGTGTGCAAGTTAGGGGGATCTATTCCCCTTGTACCCGGTGTCTGCGCAGCACTGAATAAACCATACATGCTTTGTAATCTTACTTGGGTTACAGAGTTTGTTTCCGCACGTCAAGTTGAGGTGCCAGAAGGATCTGCGTTTCAGTACCGATCACTTTGGAAGCAGCCTGAAACTCCTCATACGCGGCTAAGATCTCCTTCTCAGTTGGAGTGTAGCACTCTTTGGACCCTCTTTATGCCTGAATCCAAAATCCCAGGGGTCGGCCTCGGGTCTCTCCTGAGGCTCTTTGCCACAAACTCCAAATGGGCCCTTTCTCTCCAGCAGCAGTGTAGAGGATGTTCTTTACATCCCGTCTGTCAACGGTTTATGGGCTGGTTCAGCCTGGTTCCGTGACTAGCGGGGCGGAGAGATTTCGCAAAATCCGCGCCTCTGGAAAAAGGTAACAGGGGACCCCAAAATAATGAAAGCAGCGGCAACAATCTGAGGAGAAACAAACTAATTTACTAAATATATTACCGGAATTCAATATAACACACTATAATACAATATAATTAAAATTGAAGCTAATAAATCAAATATAATGAGAGAGAGAATGTCCGAAAGGTAGATAGGCCTCACCATAACACTAAGGCGAGATGCGCAGTCCAGTTGAGCAGCAGGGAGATGGGAAGAGCCAACGAAGAAGAGTGCATCAGGTGACCTTGCCAGGAGTTATATCTCCTCTCTGTGACTGCAAAGTCCCCTGGGGAATGTAGTTCTTCTTCTCTTCCAGGCAGGTACCCAGAACTTGAGCATTAACAGTTAAACTCCCAGTCCCCCACATGATGTTATGATGTGGAATACCAAAAACCAAAAATCACAAAACCATGACACCGTCCCATCCGCACTGGCCCCAGAGCCATGGCACGAGCTATCTCCCACTTAATCTGCTCGAAAGCCTGCTTCTGCTCAGAACCCCACACAAAATTATTCTTCTTCCACGTCACCTGATAAAGGAGGCTTACAATGAGGCTTTAGTTTGGAACATGCATTATCCAAAAGCCCACTACGCCCCGAAAAGACTGTGTCTGTCTCTTGCTAGTGGGAGGAGACATGGCAATGATTTTGTCGATCACATCTGTTGGGATGTGACAATGTCCATCTTGCCACTTTATACCTAGGAATGGAATTTCCTGGGCAGGTCCTTTCACTTTGCTTTGCTAAATAGTGAAACCAGCACGCAGAAGGATCTGGATTATTTGCTCTCCTTTCTCAAAAACTTACTTTGCTGTGTTGCCCCACACAATAATGTCATCAATGTACTTTAAGTGCTCAGCAGCACTTCCCTGTTCCAGTGCAGCTTGGATCAACCCATGGCAAATGGTTGGGCGGTGTTTCCACCTCACGGGCAAACTGTTGGCAAATGGTTGGGCGGTTTCCACGGGCAAACCATTCCAAGTATACTGAATGCCCCTCCGGGTGAAGGCAAACTGTGGCCTAGATTCTTTGGCTAAAAGAATTGAGAAAAAGGCATTAGGAATGTCAGTGGGGGCATAGCACATGGCTGCTTTTGACTCCAGTTCATACTGGAGTTCTAGCATATCCGACACAGCAGCACTCAGTGGGGGTGTGACGTCATTCAGGCCATAGTATTCCACCGTCAGCCTCCATTCTCCACTGGCTTTACACACTGGTCATATGAAGCTGTTAAAAGGCGAGTGAGTTTTGCTGATCACTCCCTGACTCTCTAGTTGACAAATCAACTTATGTATGGGAAGCAAGGAAACACTGTGCACCAGTGTCCACCAGGGCCTTATATTTCTGTGGTTCTGATGTGCCAGGCCATCTAATCCACACAGTCCAATACACTCTATTATCCCTTTCACCCCCCTGGCTGCAGGCAGGGCCCCTCTGTTTGTTACCTACATTGTCTGCACCAACTGGAGCAATCACCTTTTTGGAGAAGTTCACCTTGGTGGTTGATTTGTCTTGTAATTCTTTTACCCATGCTTGAAGTGCAGGAGTAGGTTGTTTATGCCACTTCTTCATATCTTCTCCATGGTCACGTAGGTAATGCCACAAGGCCATACGCGACATAGTCTTAATGTTGTCACTTGCTCAAGCAGGAGGATGTTTTCTTTTGATAGCTGAGATGTTGGATGATGCTGGTTGGGAGGAAACCATGTTGATCAGCCCCTCCAGTAGGCTGTTCTGGGAATTCTCGTCCCCATTGGATGTATCTGATACCACTATGGATTCATCAGCATCAGGCACTATTGATAGTTTGTCTATTATATCTTCTTGTTTGTTCTCCATTCTGTCCAGCTTTTCAGCTACTTTTGGAATGCCTGAAACACAAGCTCGTAGAGGGCTTAAATGTAACTCAAAGTCTTGAAGTTTATTAACCAGTTCATTTATAAGGGGTCTTCTTTCCCCACTGCCATACATTGCTGCAAATGTACTGGCATGCCTTTCTGGTGCAGTCTTTGTGAACATACACCACGTATTTGGTGTACACCAGACTCTCTCAGGATCATGCTCTTGGTCTGGCTCATTAGGAATGAAACTGGGGCTTTGTAGCATTTCTACCACAGCATATTCTCTCAAATAACAGATGCCTTTTTCCACATCAGTCCATTTCTTTTTCTCACAAATCAGATCGTCTTTGAAGGGGTATCTTTCTTTTACAGCTAACAGCATCCTCTTCCAGAGGGTGAAGGCCTGGTTCTGACATGTACTAATACCTCTGTCAATAGCTGAGTCCCTAGCAATGCCACCCAGTTGGCAAGCTTCTCTACTATCTAGCCACACACTGTTGGCCCCATTGTCCCAGCATCAAAATAACCAGGTGACAATAGGCTCATTTGGGTGGCGTGAAAAGTCTTTTCTCTGACCTCAAATTTCATTCATTTTCAGAGATCAGTCAACAATGGTAACGATATCTTGCTCACCTCTTACTCTTTCAGGACTTCTTGTTGCCCTTGTAGGCATTGGTGACCGTGGTCTTATTGAGGGCCCCTCCCCTGGACTCAGGGGTGCTTCCCCTGGATCTCGGAGCCACTCCTCTGGACCTCTTTGCTCCTCTTTCTTCTCTTCTGAGTCGAGATTTGTTTCGTTTTCCGTCCTCTTACAGGGGCAACTGACATCAATTGTGGTGCCTCCTGTAGTTGATCAGGTTGGTGAGTTCCGATGCTCTTACCCTCCAGCTCAGCCCCGAGTCTGTCTTGTTGGATTATGAGAGTATTTAGTTCAGATTGGAGTGTGTCTCGCTCAGTTTGGAGGGTGTCCCATTCAGATTGGAGGGTGTCGAGTTTGGATTGAAGGGAGTCTCGCTCGGATTCGAAGGCTTCTCATAGAGATTGGAGATTCTTTCTCTGAGCTTGGAGATCTTACCCTTCGGCTTGGAGGCTTTCTTTCTGTCACGGAATTAACCAGATCAGTTTATGCCCGTGACAGGGGGGCAGTAGGCCCCTGCCTTCCCCACCCCCCGCCTGGCCCCACAAAATGGGAAGGAAGGGGGAAAAGGGAAAGGGAAAAAAAAAAAAAACACAGCGGCAACAATCTATGGAGGTAAACTTATTTTACTAACTATGATATCGGAATGTAAAATAATACAATATAATACAATCTAATTGAAATTGAGTCTAATAAATCAAATAAGATATGAGAGAGAGTTCCCGAGACCGAGTCAAACCTGAAAAAGCCTTGGAACCGGCTAGGAAAGCACCCTCCACACCCACCCAGGCAGAAGTTGCTTCTTTTCACGTCCTCGCCAAGTCAGTTCCACCTGCGGCCTGGCTTCCTGATTACCACTTGCACGGTCTGGATGACTCCCTGTATTCTTCCCAGGTGGCACGCCCCTTGTTTCCAGAGTTTTTACGCACCTTTCTTCGCCCTTCAGCACTCTCACAGGTCCTTATAAGCCACGCCGGCTTCTTCCCTCCTCTGGCATGCTTTCTTGTTCCGCGTGGACAGAGTAGTTCTTGCCTCTTAGGGAAGTGCATCCTTTAAGAGTAACCAGCCTCTCCTCAGCATTTTTGTTTTTAAAGAACAGCATCCCAGGGTGATCTCAGCCCACCAGTCCATTGAACAGCTTAAAGTTTGCTCTCCTGAAATACAGGGTTGTGATCTTGCTTTTTGACCTGCTTCCTCCTCTCAAGATCCTGAACTCCACCATCTCATGGTCACTGCAACCCAGGCTGCCTCCAACCTTAACACATTAATTATTTCCTCCCACATTTGGTGAGCAGCAGGTCCAGCAACGCTTCACCTCTGGTCGGTCTGTCCAACACTGGACCAGAAAAGGAAAGTTATCGTCAACACATTCTAGGAGCCTCCTGGGACCTCCTTTGCCCAACTTTGCCGTGTGTCTATCCAGGAGGATATTTCCGGATGGTTGAAGTCCCCCTCAGGGACAAAAGAGCCCGTGAGCACGAAGCCCCGCCATCTGACGCAAGAAGCCTCTTCAACAGTCCCCCTTGATTCAGGTGGCCTGTAGTATACTCCCTATCACCAGCTCGGCCTTTGTTAGACCCGTCCCTAATTCTAACCCAAGGCTCTCAACCTGATCATGACTGTTTCTCAGCGGAGAAGCTCCTCACAGTCATCCACATTTGACATAGAGGGCTTACCCCCCACCCTCCTACCTAGCTATCTCTTCTAAAGAGCCGATAGCCCTCAATGGTGGTATTCCAGTATGGGATCCTCCACCAGTTTACGTGATAGCAACAAGGTTCATAAACTTTGACTCACTACGGTTTTCCAACTCTTCCGCTTGTTTCCCAGGGCTGGCATCATGGTATAAAGGCACTTCAGCCGGTTTTCCGTCTCACTCTGCCCTTTATAGATGTCAGGTTCACCTCGAACCAGCAGTATCCCTCACACCCCCCTTGCCCCAGTCCGTCCCTTGTTACTTCACCGTCATCACCCAAGCAGGTCGGTACCAAGCCCTTTGAATGACCGCTCAAGCTCAACATTCCCTGATTTGCTCCCTTCCCCCTTCATACCTAGTTTTAAAGACCTGTCAATGAGTCCTGCTAGTTCCTCAGCTAAGATTACCTCCCCCTCAGAGAAGACTACTTTCATTTTCTGCCATATGCCAGGTTGCGAGTAGTAAGTTCCCCGTGGTCGAAAAACCCAAAATCCTGGATTTGCACCCAATTTTTGAGCCATTTATTTATGATGGTGCGTTTTTTGGTACCTCTCAGTATTCCTGCCCTGCCACTGACGGTTATGTAGGAACACACCACCTGCACCACCCGCTCCCTCGGACTACCCGATGGAGTAGTAAAGTAGTAACTTGTCCTCTCTTTACTCAACATCCTGTACAATGGTTAACCCTTATCTCTGCCACATCCTGCTTGCTACATTCTTTTGTCTTGGCTTCCTTCACAGCTTTGGCCATGTTTACCCTTCATCCCCTTAACTCACCTGCGTCTTGCTGTTCCTTCCCGCTTGACTTGCGACTTCTTCCTGCTTGTGCCCAAGGCGACCATTGCTGCTGCTGCTCCCCCCCCCTGCTTTGCCTCGGACCTTCGAAACGCGCGTGGCAAAACGGGACCGGCTGCTGGATCCTGGTGGTTTGACTTCCCACTTTCGCGATTCTTGCTTCCTTTCCTATCTTCTATCCCCCTCCTTCCCTTCCCCGTTTTCCCTGATTAGGCTTATACTAAACGGTTGGACTAAATTTGAACCGTTGTTTCTTAATCTCATGCGGGTATGGTATGTTATATTAAAAGAACCTCCTCTCCTCATCAATTGGAACGAGACAGCTCCTTCTCATGGACTAGGCTGTGTGGGGCTGTGAACTGTGACATTATCATATTTGTTTTTCTCCACAGCTTTACAGGTGCCTGTGAGGATCCAAAGCCTTGCTCTTAAGTTATCCAAAACATTCTGTCAGAAGAGGCTTGGAGAGAACCAGGCACTTCCACTAGAAGTTGAATTATGAGAACCCCCCCCCACCGCCCCCCCCCCCTCCCCCCTTCCCCCCATCCCACTCCGTTGCCATTTGATCGATTAGACAGATGTCCTACTCTGAACCGCTCACTCTAGGGTCCCATCGCAGTCGAAGCCCATTTATGACGTAGGAGTCCGAACCGCCGAGGGAGAGAAGTGCATCTCAGCATAAGGACAGGGATGCAGACGAAGAGATCGCAGAAACGAGTTATAAGCTGGAAGGACACGAGGGCTTGTGTAATGTCAGCTCAAGAACAGAGACAGGGAGGGGAGGCTGTGGAGTTGGTTGTTTAGATAAAGTTCGCCTAGATGTCCTGTTGTTGAAGCATGCTGCACATTGTCTTTTGCTCCTGCATGATCCCAGGCTCCCTGCAGGAATGTCGCGCAGCGAGAGATAGAGAGCAGCACAGAGCGAGAGACCGAGAGAGACACCAGGAACGAAATGCCATCAAAGTGTGTATCCTCAAATCTAGTTGTTTTATCCCGACTTTGCGCGACAACACGACGATCATGTGCACCACCCTGGTGATGGTCTACCCATGGGCTGATGGAACATAGGAACGGACCTGCACCTCACGACCACATGCCTCCAGTAACATCATCGAGCACGGCTCATAAAAGAATACAAATGTTCACTGATCGTCAACTCCTCTTGAATTTCTCCCCACATGCATCGCAATGGAAAATTGTCTAACGACTTGATTTATAGCGGGATCTCTGTCTTAGGAAAAGCTTCCCCTTAGTCAACCTGATCATTGGTTCACGCCGTGAAGGGTGTTAGTTTTAGAGTTAGAGAGAGTGTACGGGAGCTGCAGAATCACAGGCCTGAACCTCTGATTGATCACCTGAGGCAAGCAATGAGTCACCCCTGGGAGCCCCGGTGAAGGCAATTCACCTTGTGCTGCAGGACGGGGGGGGGGTGGGCGGTGGAGCCTGGAGCCACCCTCTTCCTTGACCCATTTAAGAGCTGACTACGGTTAAGAAGGAATCTCTTCTGAAATCTTCTTATATAAGATCGTCTTGTGGTGTTTTACAGGGGATTGAGAATACAGGTGAGGCTTTATAGCTATTCTTTTCTGTTATAATACTGGCTTCGCTAAGCGTTTGACTATTGCCTGTCTTCATTAGCGTCCACATGATAAAGGGGGCTTACATGAAGCTTTAATAGTTTGGAACATGCATTCTCCAAAGCCCACTACACCCAAAAACTAGATTGTGTCTTTTCGTACTAGGTGTGGAGGACTACCAGTGATTTTGTTGATCAATCTGTCGGGATGTGACGACGGCCACTTGCCACCTTTGATACCCAGGAACTGAATCTCCTGAGAGGTCCTTTCCATTTGCCCTTAATAGCAAAAACCAGACGCAGAAGAATCTGGATTATTCGCTCTCCTTTTGTGAAGGGACCTTCTACTGCTGTATCGCCCACACACCGAGTCATCAATATACTGCAAGTGTCAGGCGGCACTGCCCTGTTCAGTGCGGTTCGGATCAACCCATGGCCAAATGGTGGGTCTGTTTCCACCCCTGGGGCAAATCGGTTCCACAGTAACTGAACACCCCTCCAGGTGTGAAAGCGAACTGTGGCCTACATTCTTTGGCCAAGGTACTGGAGAAAAGGCATTAGCAATGTCAATGGTGGCATACCATTTGGGCTGCTTTGACTTCCAGTTTCATACTGGAGATCTACACAGTCCGGCACAGCATCACTCAGTGGGTGTGGACTTCATTCAGGCCCGGTGTCCCCCTTCAGCCTCCCATTCTCCACTGGCTTTACGCATGGCCATATGGGGCTTTTTAACAGGCGAGTGAGTTTTGCTGATCACTCCTTCAACCTCTAGTTGACAGATCAGCTTATGGATGGGGATCAAGGAATCCCTGTTGGTGCCGGTACTGCCGTCTGTGCACCGTTTTGTAGCCAATTGGTTACCTGTTGCTCTTTTACTTGTACCAACCCCCCAACAGACGGATCTTCTGACAGGCCAGGGCAAAACCGACAGCTTGCTTAATGTTGTTTGTGTCTACAGGCAGGCTATTCGAAAGGCCCCGATACCCCTTAGGATCCTTGAAATGCACCCTTTTCTGAGGAATCAGTACCAAGTATACATGGAGCCCTGGACAGTCACAATAGGGTGATTTTGCCAGTTCTACCAGTGAGGTTAATCTCGGCCCTCAAACACAGTTCAATTCTTGAGGCCCCCCAGTCACTCCAGAAATATGGATTGATTCTGTCCTTCATAGTCGAGGGCATCAGAGTGACTGTTGCACTGGTGTCCACCATGTCTTTATGCTTTTGTGGCTCTAATGTGCAGGCCATTGAATCCACACAGTCCAATAAATCTATTTATCCCTTCCCCCCCGACTGAGGGGCAGGGCCCCTCTATTCATTAACTGTGGTAAACCAGGACGCAGCACTGCCCTGGCGGTTGGTCTTGCTTTGTAATTCTCTCACCCGTGCTCGTAGTACGTGAGTTTAGCTGGTCGTGCCACCTTCCTCATGTCTTCTTCCATGGTCACGTACGTTACCGCCACAAGGCAAGTCGCGATGTAGGATCCTTCCTGGAGCTGGAGAGCGTTGCCTCTAACAGCTCGAAGATTTTTGATTTTGCTCCTGAGAAGGAGTGTTCGTCGTCTTTAGGTAGTTGGATCCACACTTGTTCCATCACTCCTTCATCTCCTCCATTAGACTCTTTTGACTATTCTGATCTTCATCAAGCGTTTCTGATACTTCACAGGTTTGTCACGATTACTCTAGTGGAAGACACTTGATCTCGCATTTCATTCAGTTGCTCGTTCATTTGTGAGGATGGCGGCGATGGCGCAACGAGTTGGGGGGGTTAGCTGTTGTCCTAGCTTTGGAGCGTAAGAATTCAATTCAAAAAACTACGGGCTTTCTCTGTTGGTCCTCTACTGTCAAGATGCTGCCAATAGTGCAGGGGCGTATCTGGCTGGTGCGTTGATGTGAGAGCTGTTGCCATATTCACGGTTTTCCTCACTCTCTCAGGATCAGGCTTTGTGGGTCGCCTAAAAAAACACAGTAAAAGGGGGGGTCATACAACAACATTTCCACCACTGCCCATTTCCCCAAATTACTGGATACCCTGTTCAACTTTATCCCATCTTTTCGTCACAGGCTTCAAGCGCTTTTGAAGGGGCTTCCTTTCCTTCACGGCTTGCTAATATTCGTTCCCAGGAGGGCGGCAGGCCTCATCCAGGAATCTCGACTAATTGCTTGTCAATAGCTGGATTTCTGGCAATGGCTCCTAGTTGGCGAGCTTCATTACCATCTAGAGCAAAGGCCTTACTGGCCCCCGCTGTCCCAGCAGCGAACTAAACCAGTGAAACGAATAGTTTCATTTGGGATGCTGTATGGAAATTCCTTCTTGAGCCTTGGATTTTCAGGTCTCTTAGAGGCCGACGAGTAGTAATAGAAACTTCCTCTTCATCACTCTCTTTGCATGTCTCTTCGTTTTTCCTTTTGCCTTTCTTGATTTTGGTTGTTTCCGAGAGTGGCCCCTCACCTGGATCTTCCTCCACCTCCTCCTTCCTCTTCTTCTTTTTTTCTTTCTTAGACGCGAGGCACACTCGCTTCCATTTCTGCCCTCCACAGGGGCAACTGATATTGTATGGTGTCTCTGTAATTGATCAAGATTTGACTCGGAGAGATCCTCCCCTTTGGCTTGCCACCTCAGCTCGGAACTCTCTCTCTCCAAAACAGTATTATATATGGCACGGTTAAGCACAAGCCCAACCCCAAATTAAGTTTGTACCTCCCTTAGATTTCCCCTGAGCGCACTGCCCCTGTCTCAAATTATGGCTCGTTCTGGGATCCCACAAGGTGCTCAAGAGTGAAAATTCCATGCATTTCGGCGGTCCCCATGCCTTCAAAGATTTGTCCTAAACCTCTCCATATTCCCTGCAGTTCCCAGAATTCTCTTGTTCTGGAGGAGACTCCTCTGCTTACTTATAGTCCTTACAGTCCTGTATAGACCATACATTCAGGAAAGACCTGATATGAACAGGACTAGTGCGACCACAGCATGGAAATTAACTCAGATTGAAAAAAACGTCTGAAAACCGAGTGAGGGAAAACACCTGGAAACTGGTTTGAACATCGTGTGGTTTGTAAATTAGTTATTCCATTTGGGATTGTAGTTGATTGTGAACTTAGCCATTCCATTTCTGGGATGCAAGTGTCCACAATTCATATTAGCATTGCAATTTAGGGTACCAATATAGGTACCCATACAGGCGGTTCTCCGTCAGTCCCCTATTATATTTATATCCGTTTCCACAACTCCCACCACAAGTCACATGACATTGCTGATTGGACAGTAGTTCGCCGAGAAAACACCATAGCTTGAATCCCCTCCCAGCGCCTCCCACGAAAAAACAGTGGGTTCCATCGTGGGTTTCTGCTCAAAAAGGGTTTAATGAATTGAACTAACAAAAGAGGGGGGAGGGAAAAGAGGGAAAAAAAAAGGCACTACCCAGACTAAGCATTGCTCAAATTTACACATATCCCAGGAATCCTGGCAGTACGCCTGGTCTTTCAAGGTCAAGTTTTTCCAGCCAAAAACCTGAACTAATGATAATGCTCCCTAACGAAGCTCCTGAGAGGCAGAGAGCGAGATCGTTCTAAGAGCCAAAAAACACACACACAAAAAAATATGCCCGCATCTCCACAAAATCTGTCACGGAATTAAACCAGATCAGTTATGCCGTGACAGTGGGGCAGTAGGCCCCTGCCTTCCCCACCCGCTGGCCCCACAGATGGGGAAGAAGGGGGGGGGGGAAAAAGGGAAAGGGAAAAAAAAAACACCAGCAGGCAACAATTATGGATCTTAGGGGGGTAAAACTTATTTTTACTAAATATGATATGGAATGTAAACTAATACAATATATACAATCTTAAATTGAAAAATTGAGTCTAATAAATCAAATAAGAATGCAGAGAGAGTTCCCGAGACCGCGTCAGTCAAAAACCTGAAAAGCTTGGGAACGGCTAGAGAAAGCACCCTCCAGCACCCCAACTGCCAGGCAGTAAGAGACCGCCCCCCCCGCCCCGGAAGGGTCAGATCCCATGACTTCCGTAATGTCTAGTATAGGTACATAGAATTAGAGCATTAACCCTTTCATTCTAGTACATGATGTTTTGATGTGGAATATTGAAAATCAAAAAAAACCAAAACCATGACACTTTCTCAGCTCGGAGACACTCTTGCCAGGTTTTGAGATTCTGTCTCCTAACTAGGAGACTCTCTTTCTCAGCTCGGAGATTCTCTGTCTCAGCTTGGAGATTCTCTCTTTGGATTAGGAGACTCTGTTTCTCAACTAAGAGACTCTCTCTCTGGACATGGAGATTCTCCCTCTCGGCTCAGACTCTCTCCTGGAAACTCTCCTTTTTGGCTTGGAGACTCTCTCGCTCATTTTGTATCGTCTCCCAGAGACTCTCCCTTTCAGCTCTCAGACACTCTCGCTCAATTTCACTGTCACGGAGTTAACTAGATCAGTCTATGCCTATGACAGGGGGGCAGTAGGCCCCTGCCCCCCACCCGCCCGATCCCACAAAATGGGAAGGAAGGAAGGGAAAAAAAAAAAACAGCGGCAACAATCTATGGAGGAAAACTTATTTTACTAACTACGATATCGGAATGCAAGATAACACAATATAATACAATGTAATTTAAATTGAGACTAATAAATCAGATAAGATCGGAGAGAGAGAGTTCCTAGACCGAGTCAACCTGAAAAGTTGGAACTGCTAGCAAAGCACCCCTCCAGCACCAAACTGCCAGGCCGTCTAGAGACCGCCCCTAGAAGGTCAGGACCCAGACTTCCTAATGTATAGGGCTAGGTATGGAATTAGAGTATTAACACACTTTAATTCCCAGAGTACACTACATGATGTTTTGATTCGGAATACTGGAAACCAAAAAAATAAAAACCATTGCACATTCACAAAACCCTCTCCCTCCTGTGGTAGCATTGAATAAGGCCTGCCTGATAAGCATTAGCCAACCCCCAAATTAATTGTGCCTCCCTCAATCGCCTGAGCAGCAACATTTCCGTCTCAAATATGTGTTTTAAGCTGCTCAGGGTCCTTTCAGGTGTTCAAGGAGTAAAGTTCCATGACACCGAAGATGTCCATCCTTTAAGTCTTCCCAAGGCCTCTCCACATTCCCTGCCACTCAGTATTCTCTGGTTTTGGGGAGGGTGCTTCCTCAAAGATGATTAAATACCAACATTACTGAGTGAAATGAGAACAGTACATTCAGGGAGATTAACAACCTGATCATGTGAGCATTAAAAACAATGTTGTCAAGGATTCACAGGAGAGACTGGGAACCTGTTTAAAAATCCCAAGTTCTGTAAAATTAGCAGCTCCCTCTGCAAACAGGTTTTTTTAAAAGAGAGAAATGGAATTAATTTTTTTTTTTCTCTTACAGAAGCGACGCTAGCAGTGCTCCAAGTTTACAAAACTATCCCAGGAATATGCCCAGTCCGTCCACCTGGGCTTTTCAGGCCAAGTTTTTCAGTGAGCAACCTTGTGAACGAGATAAAACTTTCCCAGTGAAGGCTCTCCAAGTAGCAAGAGAGAGAATTTGTTCTAAAGCTAAAAAGCACGCTTTTGCACACTGTTGCCCATGAATGGTCAAAGGTTTACAGGCCTGGTTCGGCCCGTTTCCATACTAGCGGGGGGCAGAGGGTATCCACAGATACGGCGCCTCTGGAAAAGAGAAACTGGGGACCCAACATAATTAAAAACCAAGAGGCAACGATCTGAGGAGAAAAACAAACTAATTTTGTTTTTTTTTACTTTTTCTAAATTATGTATCGCGATATGCTCAAGCTAAACACACTATACATACAATATCATTAGCATTGAAAAAACCTATCATTAAATTCAAATATAATTAGAGCTGAGAGTGTGTCCGAAAGGTGGATAGGCCTCACCATAATGTTGAGGTGAGATGCGCAGTCTGGTTGAGCAGCAGGGAGGAGAGCCTGACGAAGAAGAGCGCATCAGGTGACCTTGCCAGGGGTTATATCTCCTCTCTGACCGCAAAGCCCCCTGGTGTATGTAGCTCGGAACTGTAGTATTAGCAGTTTAACTCCCAGTGCACTACATGATGTTATGATGTGGAATACTGATAACCAAAAATTGTAAAACCATGACAAGTACTGAATCAGAAGGGGAGTTATTGATTATCTCTGAGCAGGATCATTAAAAAACAAGCAGTTTTGGTGGAGTGGGGGGACATAAAATTAAAAGTGACCAATATACTAAATCCAGCCCTGTTTTTAAATGGCACAACAGAAGAAGGGGAAATCCAACATGACTGTCTTCTAACCATGTAACAGGTATACTCTAGCAGGACTGATTTGAAAGACTTTCCCCTACAAAATCCAGATATGGAAATGTTTGTAGACAGTGTCAATTTTTTGCAAGATGGCATTAGGAAGGCCGGGTATGCTGTAACAATCAGAGATGAAGTAATAGAGGCTGAAACTCTGGTACCTACTACCTCAGTGCAGAAATCAGAATTCATAGCCTTGTTATGAGTACTGAATTTGACAAAAAGGAAAAGCGTCAATATTTGGACAGACTAAAAAAATTGGTTTGGGGTTGCACACATGCATGGCACGTATTTGGAAAGAATGAGGGCTACTAACTTCCCAGGGAACACCTGTAAAATATGGAGAAACAATAATGGAATTATTAGAAAAGATGCAATTACCAAAGGAAGTATCTATAATGCATTGCAAAGCTCACCAATCAAACGATAATGCTATCAGCACAGGTAACAGTCATGCAGACACAGCAGCTAAGAACGCAGCAGAAGGAGTTTTCCTCCAATTAGTAC
This sequence comes from Lophura nycthemera, assembly GCA_021292215.1. Lineage (NCBI taxonomy): Eukaryota > Metazoa > Chordata > Aves > Galliformes > Phasianidae > Lophura > Lophura nycthemera. Next base: position 86,655 of record JADANK010000374.1, on the reverse strand, counting down.
CATTTCAGGTACTGATAGATAACAGTGATGTAAATCAACTGGGTAAACTAAAACTAAGAGAATATGTCATCTCTTTAGGGAAAGCCCTATCTTCTATCCACAGGCTTGTGGCTCAAGCAGCACCAACAATTCTGGAAGTCACAGTGCATCCACTCCAACCTGGGGGGTGGGTATATCTACGGATCTTGAGCTTCAAATGGCTGCAGGAGAAGAATAAACCATAACAAGTACTACTGACAATACATACTGCTATCAAGGTTATGGTATCAAGATTATGGGACGTGGGGGCCGAAAGTGTGGTTAGTAATGGATCAGAGATTTCTAAACTTGCATCCTTCACCACACATCCGGCCTTCAGACAAAGACTATATGCGATTGTAATGCATAATGAGGAAAATCATTCTCTAATTCAATGGATAATGGCTGCATGTAGAATCCCGTGGCCAAATAAAAGTGATATCCCAATAAATACTAGTCTATGGACTTGGATGGAGGATTTTCAAAATTATATCAGAGAACAGGGAATGAAGGAGTTGATTTATGATGACACTTCTGTGAGAGTCCTACTGGTTAATTTAGGCAGGGATGACGGAACTCATTCTTACAAACCAACTCTATCCCACCACGTCTGGCACACTAGTGTCCATACTAAACCTTTTGGTAGCCTCGGAGGCCACTGTCCAACAAGCCACCCAGTTGGTGACTGATTTTGGAGAAACAGAGCATCTTCGGACTAGGTACAATATCTGAACTCTGGAAGGGGCAGAGGTGCTCCCTATAACTAAAACTAGGAGACCCACCTCATGGACCTCTCAATCAGGACCCATAAGGGGATCCCAAAAACAGATGTTTAATGACTTAATCCAGGCTGGAATTCAATTCACAAAAATTGATTGCCAGTCCAATCATGTACTCCTCCAGCTATGGAGGCAGCTGGAGGAAAATCAAAGAAGTATCAAAATATCCCCCAAAAAGCAGGGGTAAGAATTATTGAAGAAATACTAATGAGAACATGGAGCTTGGAATTAGTTACAGTTCCTAACAAAAGGTAAAAGCCTCCTCAAGTGATACAGGCCACTATGCCTGAGCCACCTGAGGAAAAAGAATTGGTGATTGTGCAGTTAATTGCATGATGGGACATGCCAGCCCCCCTGCACCTAGGCCCCCAGATGGAACCCGGAGGCCCCATATTGAATTAACTATTTTTCGGTCTTGGAAGAACATACAGCAAGTGATGGCATTAGTAGACGTGGATGCAGAAGCCTTGATTATTTATGGTGATCTTACTAAATTCCATGGAGATAGGGTGATGACTGGTGGGTTTGAGGGACAGACCATCCCTGTAACCCAAACATGGTTGAGGTTGGAGGTTGGGCGTCTCCCACCCTGGGAGTTTAAGGTGTCTATTACCCTAGTCCTGGAGTATATACTGGGCATAGATATACTGTGGGGCCTGACTCTCCAGATGACTGTAGGAGAGTTCAGACTGAGAGAGAGATGTATTAGTATCTGGGCGGTGTAGGCGATATTAAGAGGCCATGAGAAACATGAGCTTATTTGCAAGATTCATGCTGGAGTACTAATAGTGTAGACTCCCAGGGGGGCAAGAGGAAATCTTAAGAATGGTGCAGGAACTAGAAAAAGTAGGGATCATAAGACCTGCACATAGCCCCATATGGCCAGTACAACAGTCAGCACATGGAGAATGACAGTGGATTACAGAGAATTAAATAAGGTCATGCTGCCTATTCATGCAGCCGTACCCAATATTGCCTCCTTGATGGACACATTGAGTAGGGAGATAGAAATCTACCATTGTGTCCTAGACTTGACAAATGCATTCTTCAGTATTGAGATTCATGAAGAATAACAAGATCAGTTTGCATTTACGTAGGGAGGAAGGCAGTGGACCTTTCAGATCCTAGGCCCTGTGACGTATCACAGTGACGTGCCAGAAGAGACAATGGTTGCTCCACCAGAGAGGAGTTACGTTCAGGAAGGGAAATATCCCATTCCTGAAGATGCCTGGTATACAGATGGGTCCAACAAGGTGTCATGGTTTTATGATTTTTGGTTATCAGTATTCCACATCGTAACATCATGTAATGCACTGGGGGTTTGACTGTTGATGCTCAAGTTCCGGGTGCCTGTCTGGAGGAGGAAAGAAACTACATTCCCCAGGGGGCTTTGCGGTAGTGAGAGATGTAACTCCTGGCAAAGGTACCTGATTTTCTCTTCTTTGCATGCCTGCTTTTCTTCGCCTATGCTTTCTCCGTCTGCTCTTCTCCATCTGCTTTTCTTCACCGGGCTAAACTGGACTGACACTTCTCAACCTCAGCGTTCTGTGTGGTTGAGGCACTATTCACCTTTGCACACCTCCCTCTCTCTCATTATATTTTGCTGATACTATATTTAGTAAATTAGTTTGTTCCACCTCAGATCGTTGCCGCTGTTTTCAATTATTTTGGGGTCCCCTGTTTCCCTTTTCCGGAGGCGGGGATCTGCGGATCCCTCCGCCCCGCTAGTCACGGAACCGGGCCAAACCAGCCTGTAAACCATTGACACAAGGGCAACCTGAGCAAGTGGAGAGCAGTAGCATACCATCCCTTCACCGAAACAATCTGGTTTGAACAGGGGGATGGTCAGAGTAGCCAATGGGCAGAACTGTGAACCATCTTGCAGCCTAGGACCTTGCTATTTTGCAGTCATTGTTTTGCTTTCCATCGCATTACAATCGGGATGTTGTCTGGATGTGTAGAGATGGGATCAGGAAAGCCATGGTGCCGATGAGATTAAATTTGGCGATGTCATGTTTTTCTGATTTTTGTTATTGGTATTCTACATCATAACATTATGCAAAGCAGTGGGAGTTAAAGAGTTGATGCTCCAGTTCTGTGGATTGCTGATTTTCCAAATCCCTGGTTCTCAGAAGGAAAGAACTACATACCCCAGAGGACTTTGTGTTCAGAGGGAAATATAAAACTCCTAATGCGTAATGAGACTGGTCTCTTTCTCATTGACTGGCAGTGTGTGGGTGTGTGCCCCAGCCGTTTCACCATCAATTTTAGAGTAAGGCCTTCTGTTTCAGACACTATCTTGCAGCGTCTGATGCACAGACTCAGATGTGAATGATCCAAATCGTTTATTACAAGTTCTCACATCACTTATATACCTTCACAAGTTGTTTTTATAGCTTTCCATCCACCCCTACAAATTTCCCCTCCACCTTCTTTACATGTCACCAGAGCATTCTACAAAAACACTCTTCAACCGTTCCACCACAGGAACTTATCCAATCAGGAGCTTGCGACGTTCTCTCTATTCTCTAGGTTTTCCTCCTTGGTTCTCATCTGTTCTCTTGACTCCACAGTTCTGATTATGAACATTTTTCTTGTATTCCCCACAACAACCACGTAAAAATTAGACAAAAAATAATGGTGTTATCAATCACTTAATAAACAGCGTGCTGAATGACTATTGTTTCTTTCTGCGTTTACGCCTTACGGGCTTCCTTTTCGGGTTTTCTTTCCAAGGAATTGCCTCTGTACCCAGTTTTCTCTTGAAGGGTTTTCCTTTCCCAGGAATTGCCCTCTGACCCACACTGTGAAGCTGACCTACCCAGGGGAGAGAAGTCATGCCGGACCTTGTTCTCACCCGCGTAGGACTTCTCGTATGCCTTATAGGTTCCTTTTTTCCACACAACCTGGCCGCCGACAAATGGTCCTTGTGTGTCCCCACAGTGATTCGGTGAGGAAAGGGAAGCCTTCCGAGATAATTTCGGGGTGCGCCAAAAGGCATCCCCCTCTCAGCCGGTTCCTGAACGCCAACGCAGAGATTGTCCCACTCTGGGGTGCCAAATTTGATTTGCGGAAAATTATTTAAACTCTATAACCCAAGAGTTAGGTTTATAAACAGGATGTTTTTATTCTAGCATTTTGGCGCCCAGCGGGGTTTGGCAAAAGGGGGATAGCTCTCGAACTGGCACCCCGTAAGACAAAGCTGGTACAGATATAGGCTGAACTAAAATAATGCAGGGGGGTCCCGGAACGGTGCTTTAGGACAGATTCAGGACATGGCCAAGAAACCCAGCAGCATAGGGGCCCTGCCCTGCTGACGTGCGCCGGTGAGCAGTGGGGGGCTGCTTCTGGCGGTCAGGGGGGAAGGCTCATTGTCGGCACCAAAAGAATCCGAGCCCGACCTGGTCCGTGTGTGTGGGCGCTTCCAAGTGGACAAGTAGAGTTTCAAGATGTTCTTTTCTTAGCTGGCCTCAACCTCCATGCGGATCCTGGGCCATTCCTATACAATAGTTAAACCTTCGCGGGTCACAGAATCACAAAATGGCCAGGGTTGGAAGGGACCTCTAAAAATCATCTAGTCCAAACTTCCTGCTGGGGGCAGAGACATCTTTCACTAGACCAGATTGCTCAAAGCCCAATCCAGCCCGGCCTTGAACACCTCCAGGGATGGGGCATCCACAACCTCTCTGGGCAGCTTGTTCCAGTGTCTCACTACCTTTACAGTAAAGAATTTCTTCCCTATATCTAATCTCCCTTCTTTCAGTTTTAAAACCATTTCCCCTTGTCCTGCTGTCACTCCCATTTTAAAACAGTGATTACCCTCCTGTTTGTCGGCTACCCTTTCCGTACTGAAAGGCTGACATTGAGGGTCAACCCGAGCCTTCTTTTCTCCAGCTGAACAACCAGATCCTTCAGCCCATGTCATCATAGGGGAGGTTGCTCAATCAATATGAGAATATTGGTGGATCTAATCTGCGACCCTTCTCACAAAAGATCCTGGCTGTCTTGTAATGGGGGCTAAAGAGCTGGACGTAGTACTCCAGATGGGGCCTCACAAGAGCAGAGTAGAAGTAGAGGGGATACACTAACCTAACTGTTCCCTGCTGGCAACCCTCTTCTTGAGAGCCCAGCGATACATTTGCCTCCGAGTCGAAAGGGCACACTGCTGGGCAGCTCATAATTAATTTTTCATCTACAGGACCCCCAGGTCCTTCTCTTCAGAGCTGCTTTCCAGCTGGTGGCCCCCAGTGTGTACTGGTGTCGGATTATTTGTCCCCAGGTGCAGGATGTTGTATTTTCCTTTGTTAAACTTCTTGAGGTTCATGTCAGCCCATTTCTCCACCCTGTGGATGTCTGTCTGGATGGCAGCACAACCATGTGGTATATCAGCCACTTCCAATTTTGGTTTGCATGCAAACTTGCTGAGGTTGCACTCAATCCCCTTGTCCTGGTCATTGATAAAGATGTTAAAGAGAACCGTCCCCAGCACCAAGCCCTGGGGAACACCACTCGTTCCGGCCCCCTCACCTTGCCATAGAAGCCATTGATTGACCACCCTCTGTTGCGGCCTTCAACCAGTTTCTTATCACGAAGGGTCCACCCTTCACATCCACATCCCTCCAATTGGAGATACGGATTGTGGTGGCGGGGGACCATGCAAAGGCCTGCTCAGCCAGGAAATGCCATCGGTCTCGCCTTTCCCTTGTTCCACCGTGCCGTCACTTCCCTCATAAAGGCCACCAATTGGTCAAGCATGACCTTCCTCCGGTTGTGACGCCGTGCTGGCTGTCACGGATCCCACGCCCTTTTCCTATGTGATCAGCACTGTCATCCAGGATTGATCGTTCCATGATCTTCCAGCACAGAGGTGAGACTCACCAGCCTGTAGTTTCCCAGGTCCTCCTTCCTGCCCTTTTTGTAGATAAGAGTGACATTTGCGTTCCTCCAGTCATCCGGGACAACCTGCCAGCCACGACTTCTCAAATCTGAGGAGGGCGGCCTCGGCATACAACCCCCCTCAGCCAGGCTCCTTTCAGTAACCCTGGATGCACGCACTCCGGCCCATTAGACTTTTACCCCACATTTCAAGTCTCATGAGGCGGTCTCGGACCTGCTCTGTCCTCAAAGCGGGAGGGGATATCTTACACCCCAAGTCCCCACCTGGAGGCGTAGCCGAGCAGGGCTCAGGGGACGGGGAGAAAGAGCGATAGTAATGGGTCCTGGAGCCAGTGAAGACTGAGGAAAAGAAACTCATTTCAGTACCTCAGACTTCTCTAAGCCGTTGAAGCCAGTTTCCTTTAATTTACCAAAGGAGGTACACTCCCTTGGCCTGTCTCTTCTGCCAATGTACCTATAGAAAAGTCTCCTGTTGCTTCTTTTCACGTCCTCGCCAAGTCAGTTCCACCTGCGGCCTGGCTTCCTGATTACCACTTGCACGGTCTGGATGACTCCCTGTATTCTTCCCAGGTGGCACGCCCCTTGTTTCCAGAGTTTTTACGCACCTTTCTTCGCCCTTCAGCACTCTCACAGGTCCTTATAAGCCACGCCGGCTTCTTCCCTCCTCTGGCATGCTTTCTTGTTCCGCGTGGACAGAGTAGTTCTTGCCTCTTAGGGAAGTGCATCCTTTAAGAGTAACCAGCCTCTCCTCAGCATTTTTGTTTTTAAAGAACAGCATCCCAGGGTGATCTCAGCCCACCAGTCCATTGAACAGCTTAAAGTTTGCTCTCCTGAAATACAGGGTTGTGATCTTGCTTTTTGACCTGCTTCCTCCTCTCAAGATCCTGAACTCCACCATCTCATGGTCACTGCAACCCAGGCTGCCTCCAACCTTAACACATTAATTATTTCCTCCCACATTTGGTGAGCAGCAGGTCCAGCAACGCTTCACCTCTGGTCGGTCTGTCCAACACTGGACCAGAAAAGGAAAGTTATCGTCAACACATTCTAGGAGCCTCCTGGGACCTCCTTTGCCCAACTTTGCCGTGTGTCTATCCAGGAGGATATTTCCGGATGGTTGAAGTCCCCCTCAGGGACAAAAGAGCCCGTGAGCACGAAGCCCCGCCATCTGACGCAAGAAGCCTCTTCAACAGTCCCCCTTGATTCAGGTGGCCTGTAGTATACTCCCTATCACCAGCTCGGCCTTTGTTAGACCCGTCCCTAATTCTAACCCAAGGCTCTCAACCTGATCATGACTGTTTCTCAGCGGAGAAGCTCCTCACAGTCATCCACATTTGACATAGAGGGCTTACCCCCCACCCTCCTACCTAGCTATCTCTTCTAAAGAGCCGATAGCCCTCAATGGTGGTATTCCAGTATGGGATCCTCCACCAGTTTACGTGATAGCAACAAGGTTCATAAACTTTGACTCACTACGGTTTTCCAACTCTTCCGCTTGTTTCCCAGGGCTGGCATCATGGTATAAAGGCACTTCAGCCGGTTTTCCGTCTCACTCTGCCCTTTATAGATGTCAGGTTCACCTCGAACCAGCAGTATCCCTCACACCCCCCTTGCCCCAGTCCGTCCCTTGTTACTTCACCGTCATCACCCAAGCAGGTCGGTACCAAGCCCTTTGAATGACCGCTCAAGCTCAACATTCCCTGATTTGCTCCCTTCCCCCTTCATACCTAGTTTTAAAGACCTGTCAATGAGTCCTGCTAGTTCCTCAGCTAAGATTACCTCCCCCTCAGAGAAGACTACTTTCATTTTCTGCCATATGCCAGGTTGCGAGTAGTAAGTTCCCCGTGGTCGAAAAACCCAAAATCCTGGATTTGCACCCAATTTTTGAGCCATTTATTTATGATGGTGCGTTTTTTGGTACCTCTCAGTATTCCTGCCCTGCCACTGACGGTTATGTAGGAACACACCACCTGCACCACCCGCTCCCTCGGACTACCCGATGGAGTAGTAAAGTAGTAACTTGTCCTCTCTTTACTCAACATCCTGTACAATGGTTAACCCTTATCTCTGCCACATCCTGCTTGCTACATTCTTTTGTCTTGGCTTCCTTCACAGCTTTGGCCATGTTTACCCTTCATCCCCTTAACTCACCTGCGTCTTGCTGTTCCTTCCCGCTTGACTTGCGACTTCTTCCTGCTTGTGCCCAAGGCGACCATTGCTGCTGCTGCTCCCCCCCCCTGCTTTGCCTCGGACCTTCGAAACGCGCGTGGCAAAACGGGACCGGCTGCTGGATCCTGGTGGTTTGACTTCCCACTTTCGCGATTCTTGCTTCCTTTCCTATCTTCTATCCCCCTCCTTCCCTTCCCCGTTTTCCCTGATTAGGCTTTATAATAAACTGGTTGGACTAACATTTGAACCGTTGTTTCTTAATCTCATGCCGGGTATGTTATATTAAAAGAACCTCCTCTCCCTCCTATAAATTGGAACGAGACAGCCTCCTTCTCATGGAACTAGGCTGTGTGGGGCTGAACTGTGACATTATCATATTTGTTTTTCTCCACAGCTTTACAGGTGCCTGTGAGGATCCAAAGCCTTGCTCTTAAGTTATCCAAAACATTCTGTCAGAAGAGGCTTGGAGAGAACCAGGCACTTCCACTAGAAGTTGAATTATGAGAACCCCCCCCCACCGCCCCCCCCCCCTCCCCCCTTCCCCCCATCCCACTCCGTTGCCATTTGATCGATTAGACAGATGTCCTACTCTGAACCGCTCACTCTAGGGTCCCATCGCAGTCGAAGCCCATTTATGACGTAGGAGTCCGAACCGCCGAGGGAGAGAAGTGCATCTCAGCATAAGGACAGGGATGCAGACGAAGAGATCGCAGAAACGAGTTATAAGCTGGAAGGACACGAGGGCTTGTGTAATGTCAGCTCAAGAACAGAGACAGGGAGGGGAGGCTGTGGAGTTGGTTGTTTAGATAAAGTTCGCCTAGATGTCCTGTTGTTGAAGCATGCTGCACATTGTCTTTTGCTCCTGCATGATCCCAGGCTCCCTGCAGGAATGTCGCGCAGCGAGAGATAGAGAGCAGCACAGAGCGAGAGACCGAGAGAGACACCAGGAACGAAATGCCATCAAAGTGTGTATCCTCAAATCTAGTTGTTTTATCCCGACTTTGCGCGACAACACGACGATCATGTGCACCACCCTGGTGATGGTCTACCCATGGGCTGATGGAACATAGGAACGGACCTGCACCTCACGACCACATGCCTCCAGTAACATCATCGAGCACGGCTCATAAAAGAATACAAATGTTCACTGATCGTCAACTCCTCTTGAATTTCTCCCCACATGCATCGCAATGGAAAATTGTCTAACGACTTGATTTATAGCGGGATCTCTGTATTAGGAAAAGCTTACCCTTTAGTCAACCTGATCATTGGTTCACGCCGTGAAGGGGTAGAGTGTATGGGAGCTGCAGAATCACAGCCTGAACCTCTGATTGATCACCTGAGGCAAGCAATGAGTCACCCCTGGGAGCACAGGTGAAGGCAATTCACCTGTGCTGCAGGAAGGGGTGGAGCCTGGCTCCACCTCTCCTTGACCCATTTAAGAGCTGACTACGGGTAAGAAGGAATCTCTTCTGGAAATCTCTCTTATAAAGATCTGTCTTGTGGTGTTTTACAGGGGACTTAGAATACAGGTGAGCTTTCTATCTATTCTTTTCTGTTATAATATCTGCTTAGCTAAGCTGTCTGGTATATTGCCTGTATTTATCATGGTTTTATGTTTTTTGGTTTTCAGTATTCCTCAACTGAACATCATGTACTGGAATTCAAGTGTTAATGCTCCAATTCCAGGTACTTCTCCCTATGCATTATGGAAGTCGTGGGATCTGACTCTTCCTGGTTGGGTGGTCTCTTACTGCCTGGCAGTGGGTGCTGGAGGGTGCTTTGCTAGCCGTTGCAAGCTTTTCAGGTTTGACTTGGTCTCAGGAACTCTCTCTCTCCTATCTTGTTTATTAGTCTCAATTTCAATTAGATTGTATTATATTGTGTTATCTTGCATTCCGATATCATAGTTAGTAAAATAAGTTTACCTCCATAGATTGTTGCTGCTGTTTTTTTTCTTCCTTCCCATTTAGTGTGGGGGGAGGCAGGGGCCTACTACCCCCTGTTGCGGGCATAGATCCCTGTTGCGGGCATAGATCCCTGTTGCGGGCATAGATCCCTGTTGCGGGCATAGATCCCTGTTGCGGGCATAGATCCCTGTTGCGGGCATAGATCCCTGTTGCGGGCATAGATCCCTGTTGCGGGCATAGATCCCTGTTGCGGGCATAGATCCCTGTTGCGGGCATAGATCCCTCTAGTTAACTATGTGTCAGTTTTTGGTGAAGGATGTGGGTACAGCTGCTTTTTAGCTTTTGGAATGAATCTCTCTCTCTGCTTTTAGAGAGCTTCGTTAGGGAGCTTTATCAGTAGTTCAGGTCTTTGTGCTGGAAAACTTGACCTTGAAAGACCAGGCGTACTGCCAGTATTCTGGGATATTTGTAAACTTTGAGCACTGCTTAGTCTAGGTAGTGCCTCCCCCCCCCCCCCCCCTTGTTAGTTTCAATTCATTAACCCCTTTTGAGCAGAAACCAGCGATGAACCCACTCTTTTTCGTGGGAGCGCTGAGTAAGGGATTAAAAGGTATGGTGTTACTCACGACCTACTGGCCAATCATCAGTGTCATAATTACTTGTTGTGGAATTGTGTTCATATATAACCAAATAAGGGCACTGACAGAGACACCTGTATGGTACCTATATGCAATGTGCTATGATATGAATTTTGACACTTGCATCCCTGATGGAATGACTAATTTTACAAGCAACTACATCCCAAATGGAATAGCTAATTTTACAAACCACACGATGTTCAGACCAGTTTCCAGGCTTTCCTCTCGGTTTATCAGATGTTTTTTGAGTACTGAGTTAATGCTCATGTTTGTGGGCGTAGCCTTGTTCATGTTATCAATCTCCCTGAATGTATTCCTATACAGGCGTGGTAAGTGGAAGGAGTCTCCTCCAAAACCAGAGAATGCTGACTGGCAGGGAATATGGAGAGGTTTAGGAAATGCATGGGGACCTGTAGTGCCATGGGATTTCACTCTTGAACACCTGTGGGATCCCGAGAAACTAAGCCAGTATTTGAGTCAGGGACGGTGCGGCTTAGGTAAATCTAAGGAGGTACAACTTATTTGGGGTTTGGCTTGTGCTTACTGTGCCCTATATAATACTATTCTGGAGAGAGTTTCTGAGCTGAGGTTCTAGCCAAAGGGGAGAATCTCCAAGTCAAATCTGATCAGTCACAGGAGACACGAGTAACAATGTCAGTTGCACCTGTGGAAGGCAAGAAATGGAAACGAGTGTCCTCGCGTCTAGAATGGAAAGAGGAGGAGGAAGATCCAGGTGAGGGGCCCTCCTCAGAACCTCCATAATTGAGAAAGGCAAAAGGGAAAACTAAGAGACATGCAGAAGAGAGTGATGAAGAGGAAGTGTCTATTAATCTCGCGCCCTTAAGATGACTGAAATCCAAGGCTCAAGAAAGGAGTTTTAAGGCGCCTAAATGAAAACTCTCGTTTCCTGGTTATTCGCTTTTGGGACGGCGGGGCCATAGGTGTTCTAGTGGTAATGAAGCTCCCAACTAGGAGCCATTGCCAGAGTCCGCATTGACGGGGAATTAGTCGATTTTGGATGGGGGCCTCCCCTTTGGGAACGGGTTAGTGTGTGAAGGAAAGGTACCCCTTCAAAGACGGCTTGAAGCCTGTGATGAAAAGGTGGGATACAGTTGAAAAGGGTATCCAGTATTTGAGGGAAACAGCCGTGGTGGAAATGTTGTATGACCCCACCTTTGTTCCTAACGACCCATGCCATGACCCTGAGAGAGTGAGGACGATGGCTGATAAATGGCAAAACTCACAACAGCACCAGACAGATAAGCCAGTATGCTAGCAGCAATGTTTGACAGATAGCAGGACCAACAGAGAAGACACGTAGTTTCTGTATTGATTCTTGCACTCCAGAACTATGAACAACAGCTACCCCCAACTCACACTTCCATTTCTGCCATCTCAAAAGTAACACCCTTGGCAAGAGCAAGTGTCTTTACTGATTAAATTGTGACAAACCGTAAAGTATCAGAAAGCTTGTGGAAGACAGATGTGAAGAGTCTAATGAAGGAGCGATCGAACCACTGCCCGAATCCAACTAATTGAAGCGTGAACCCCCTTCTCAGGTGCTCCAAAAAATCTCAAAGCTGTTAGAGGCAAAATGCTTTCCAGCTCCAGAAGGAATCCACATTGCCAATTGCCTTTGGCGTTACTTACGGCCTGGAGAAGCATGGGGAAGGGCACGACCAAGCTACTCGTGACTACAAGCACGGGTGAGAAACTACAAGAGATCAACCCTGTGCAGTTGCTCCGGTTACCAAGGTAAGGAAAGGGGGGGCCCGCCCCAGCCCGGGGGGGGAAAGGGAAATGGTTTATTGGACTGTGGGATGATGGCCTGGACATCAGAACCCAAAATATAAAGGGCCTTGGGTGGGAACCTGTGCCCGTGCACTTGATGCCCCTTGACTGCCCTCGACAGAATTCAATTCCTATTTCTGGAGTGACTGGGGGCTCTCAAGAATTGACTGTGTTGGAGGCCGAGATAAGCCTCACTGGTAGGAACTGCCAAAAGCACCCTATTGTGACTTGGTCCAGGGGCTCCATGTATATTGGTATTGATTTACCTCAGAAGGGGGCATTTCAAGGATCCTAAGGGGTATCGATGGGCCTTTGGAATAGCTGCGTAGACACAAACAACATTAAAGCAGCTGTCTGTTTTGCCTGGCCTGTCAGAAGATCCGTCTGTTGTGGGGTTGCTACAAGTAAAAGAGGCAACAGGTACCAATTGCTACAAAAACGGTGCACAGGCGGCAGTACCGCACCAACAGGGATTCCTTTCTCCCCATTCATAAGTTGATTCCTCAACTAGAGAGTCAGGGAGTGATCAGCAAAACTCACTCGCCTTTTAACAGCCCCATATGGCCGTGGTGAAAACCAGTGGAGAGTGGAGGCTAACTGTGGACTACCGTGGCCTGAATGAAGGTCACACCACCACTGAGTGCTGCTGTGCCGGACTGCTAGAACTCCAATAGAACTGGAGTCCAAGCAGCCAAATGGTATGCCACCAGTCATGTTGCTAATGCTTTTTTTTTTCCATTCCTTTGGCTAAAGATTGTAGGCCACTGTTTGCTTTCACATGGAGGGATGCTCAGTGTACTTGGAACCGTTTGCCCCAGGGTTGGAAACACAGCCCGACCATTTGCCATGGGTTGATCCAAACTGTATTGGAACAGGGCAGTGCCCCTGAGCACTTGCAGTACATTGATGACATCGTTGTGTGGGGCGATGCAGCAGAAGAAGTCTTCTCAAAAGGAGAGCGAATAATGCAAATCCTTCTGCGTGCTGGTTTTGCTATTAAGCGGAGCAAAGTGAAAGGACCTGTTCAGGAGATTCAGTTTCTAGGTATGAAGTGGCAAGATGGCCGTCGTCACATCCCGACAGATGTGATCAACACAGCGTACAGGGGGTTGGAAGAAGACTACACTCCAATTGAAAAGGAGAGCTTAGCTGCGTATGAGGGGGTTCGGGCTGCTTCGGTAGGCCATCGTGGACTGGCCTGAAGGTAAAAAGTTTGGAACATCACCAGGATGAGAAGTATCACGAGCTAAAGAGGCCCCACCATACAACGGATTACCAGAAAATGAAAGAAAGTATGCTCTGTTCACTGATGGATCGTGTCGTATTGTGGGGAAGCATCGCAGATGGAAATCTGCTGTGTGGAGCCCCACACGACAAGTTGCAGAGGCCTCTGAAGGGAAAGGAGAATCAAGCCAATTTGCAGAGGTAAAGGCTGTCCAACTGGCCTTGGATGTTGCTGAACGGGAGAGGTGGCCAACGCTTTATCTGTAACTGACTCCATGGATGGTGGGGCAAATGCTCTATGGGGGTGGTTAAGCAGTGGAGAGCAGGAAAAAACTGGCAAAGAAGGGGTAAACCATTGGGCTGCTGAACTGTGGAAAGTATTGCTGCCGGAATTAAAGAAATGGTGTGAAGGTATGCCATGTAGATGCTCATGTGCCCAAGAGTCAGGCTACTGAAGAAACAGCAAAATAACAATCAGGTAGATCGAGCTGCCAAAATTGAGGTGGCCTCAGATAGGACCTGGACTGGCCAGAACAAGGGGAATTATTTTCTAGCTCGGTGGGCCCATGAGACCTCAGGCCATCAAGGGAGAGATGCTAGCATAAGTGGGCTAGGACCGGGGTGGATTTAACTATGGATGCTATTGCCAGGTTATTCAGACTGTGACACATGTGCCATAATCAAACAAGCCAAGAGGATAAACCACTCTGGGAGGAAGGGCAATAGCCAAATACAAATTATGGGGAGGCCTGGGCAGTTGATTATATCACCTCCCTCCCAAACAGTGGGTAAGGTTATGTGCTTACCATGGTGGAAGAACACTGGGTGGTTGGAAACCTATGCCGTACCCCATGCTACTGCCCGGAAACCCCATCTGGGTCTTGAAAGAAAGTTCTTGTGGTGACATGGCACCCCAGAAAGAATTGAGTCAGATTAATGGGGACTCATTTCAAAAATTCTCTTGTAAATCTTGGGCCAAAGATCATGGCATTGAGTGGATTTACCCGTTCCCTACCATGCACCAGCTCTGTAAAATTGACGATACAATGGGTTGTTAAAAACTATGCTGAAAGCAATGGGTGGCGGAACCTTTAAGCATTGGGGAAGCATTTGGCAGGAAGCCACCTGGTTATCAATACCAGAGGATCTTCAATCGTGATGGTCCTACCCAATCCAGCTCCCTACATACCGTAGAGGGAGGTAAAGTCCCTGTTGTACATATGAAGAGCATGTTGGGAAAAGCAGTTTGGGTTCTTCCAGCTTCTGGAAAGGGCAAACCTCTCCGTGGTACTGTTTTTACCCAGGGACCAGGGTCCACTTGGTGGGTAATGCAGAAGAATGGGGATGTTCAATGTGTACCACAAGGAAACTTGATGCTGGGGGAGTGCAGACAGTAATTCTATGTATATGTATATAGGCACGTGTGTAATGCATTTTAATCATGTTCTGTTTGTTCCTATGCATGTGTATATATATATTAAGCATGATGTAGTGATGTAGAATAAGGGCTGGGATGTTACGGTTTTATGCTTTTTTGATTTTCAGTATTCCACATCAAAACATCATGTACTGGAATTAAAGTGTTAATGCTCTAATTCTACGTACCTATCCCTATGCATTACGGAAGTCATGGGATCTGACCCTTCCAGGTGGGGTGGTCTCTTACTGCCTGGCAGTGGGTGCTGGAGTGTGCTTTTCTAGCCGTTCCAAGCTTTTTCAGGTTTGACTCGGTCTCAGGAACTCTCTCTCATATCTTATTTGATTTATTAGTTTCAATTTCAGTTAGATTGTATTATATTGTTATCTTGCATTCCGATATCATAGTTAGTAAAATAAGTTTACCTCCATAGATTGTTGCCACTGTTTTTTTCCTTTTCCCCCTTCCTTCCTTCCCATTTTTTGGGGCCAGGCGGGGGGGGGGGGGCAGGGGCCTACTGCCCCCTGTCACAGGCATAGATCCCTGTCACGGATATAGATTTATCTCATTAACTCCATGACAGTAATGCGGAGTAGGCAGCCATTAACTGTTTTTCAATCATACTGTATTTTTCTTCTGCTCCATGCCAGACCCGAGACCTAAAACCAATGGGGGTCCGAACAGGACTCTGGCGTTGCCACAGGCCCCAACTAAAGCCATCTTGAGTAACGTGAACATCCTACTCGGCTGGGAGGGTAGGTTCAAATATACCCAATGCCTGGGCTTGTTTAACTGCCAGTTTTGCCTGTTGGAAAGCATCCTGTTCTGTTTTCCCCCAATCGCATACCTGCCCCTTTTTTGTGAGTCTGTACAGTGGCCTTAGCACCTGTGCTAAGTGATGTATAATGGAATGCCAGTAGCCCGTTATACCTAGATACTCTTGCAGCTGCTTCAATGCTGTAGGGACTGGGAACACCTGTACCTTATCTATGACAGCACTGGGTAGTACTTCAGTCTTTCCTTGCCAAACCACCCCCAGGAGTTTTATGGACAGGCCTGGGCTTTGCACCTTTTGAGGACTTCTAGCCTATCCTCTCTGTTGTTAATAGGCAGTTAATGAATGCGCTGCCTGTCCTACTGCCTCTAGTGAGTCAGATGTCAGCAGGAGATCATCAATATAATGATACAAGTTAACATCATCAGGTTTTTTCCAATCAGCCAGGTCACATGCCACTAGATTGTGACAATACGTTGGTGAATGCACGTACCCCTGTGGCAGGACCTGAAAGGTCCACTGCCTGCCTCCCCATGTAAATGCAAACTGATCTTGCGATTCCTCAGCAATTGGGATACTGAAGAACACATTTGCTAAATCTAGGATGCAATGATAGGTTTTTACCTCCCTACTTTATGCATCCATTAGGGAGGCAATATTGGGTACGGCCACATTACTAGGCGGCGTGACCTTATTTAATTCTCTGTAATCCACTGTCGTTCTCCACGTGCCATCCGACTTTCACATTGGCCATATGGGGGAATTACATGGGCTGTGTGCAGGTCTTATAATGCCCACTTTTTCTAATTCCTACACCATTCTCGATATTTCATCTTGCCCACCCAAGAGTACATACTGCCTTACATTAGTAATCCGGTGTGGTTTTGGCAGGCAAATAGGCCCATGTTTTGCATGGCCTCTTAATATTGCCTGCACTGCCTGGATACTGATACATCTCTGTCCAAGTCTGAACTCACCCACAGTTGTCTGGAAAGCCTGACCCCATAGAATATCTATGCCCAAGATGTATTCCTGGACTGGGGCAATAGACACTTTATACTCCAGGGGTGGGAGGTGCCCAACCCCCATTTTCATCTGTGTTTGGGTGACAGGAATAGTCTGTCCCCCAAAACCTCCAATCATCACTCTGTCTCCATGAAATTTGGTCAAATCTCTGTAGATAATTGATGTTTCTGCTCCAGTGTCCACTAGTGCCATAACTCTCTGAATATGTTTTCAGGACCAATAAATCGTTAATTCTACATAGGGCCTCCGGTCCCTTCTGGAGGCCTTGGGGGGACTAATATCCCTCATCACACCCCAAATTGAGCTATGGCTAATTTTTTTGCCTCTGGCGGCTCAGGCATCATGGCCTGAGGTTTTTTGTTCCCTCTTTGGGACTATGAAGTCTTCTAAATTCCACATTGTAGTTGTCAGCCTATTTTTAACTCTTAGCCTAGGTTTCTTAGGGTAGTACTGAAATTTTTTATTGTTCTTTGGTTGTCTCCAAAGCTGGAGAAGGACATGATTGCGCTGGCGGTCAATCTTAGCAAATTGGACCCCAGCCCGAATTTAATCATTGAACATTTGTTTTTGTGAAACCCTTATGGGTTTCAATTGAGGAGCTTAAGTAGCCTGTATCTTGGTTTTAATCACTGGCAGGCCCTAGGCTTCTTCTAATGTCCGAATGTTGCACCTAGCCCACAGGCGTTCTGTTTCCCCTAGGTCAGCCACTAACTGGGCAGCCTGCTGGACTACAGCTTCTGAGGCCACCAGGGGATTTAATATAGAGACCCAAGTACCATACAAATGAGAGGGGACTTGCTGTAGGATTAAGTGTCTCATCCACACTGAGAATTTGACCATATCAGGGCCATCAAATGTGACTTCATGAATTGCTTCCCTTACACCTAGTTCACGGATATAATTTTGAAGGTCCTCCATGGAGGACCACATCCCTGTATGTAGAGGTATATCAGATTTATTCGGCCATACCATACGGCAGGCCCCCGTTAACCATTCTATTATAGAATGGCTTTCATCAAGATACTGATTACCTGCATATAACCTCTGCCTGAGAGCAGGATGGACAGTCATGGTGGCCATCTTGACTATTTCTGGGCCATTCACCAAAACACTTTCTGTCCCAGAATCCCACAGTCTTAATAACCAAGCTGGTACAATTTCTCTAGGCTTCTGCTGAAATCGCTGTACTAAGTCCATCAATTCTGTTGCTGCGTATGGCCGGGCTGTTATGTGCAAATGAATCTGGGCAGGGGGCCACTGATCAGGCGGCACCCCTGCCGGTCTACCCTGTGTTTATTTTGTTTTCTGAGTTATAACAGGAGGGACCTCTTGCAGATCTATCACTATTGGGGCTTTGAGATCTATTTTATAATTTTTTTTTTTTCCCGATCAACGAAGTCCGTTGATTCAGTTGTCTGGTCATTGTCTATTGAAATGTTATGAACTTGACTTATTAAAATATGCAGACTTGGTTTCTTCCTTGTTAATATGCCAAGTTCTTGCTAACTTGTTGATACGGTCTTTCAAAATTTGGTTTTAATTTTGTAAAGTATTATTCGTTAATTGAGCATAATTTAAAGCATTTAATAGTAGTTAGGCCATTATGGAGGCAGCTAATTGGTGTTCTTTCTTGATTAGTGTGTTTTCAGTAAGTCCTTGAAAGTAGTCTGTCATGTGATATGGGGAGATATTTCCTGTAATTCATAGGGATCCCCATTTTTCAATGATAACTAGTAGTTCATAATAGGGAGATTCCCCCAATCCAGGGACCTGTTCTGGAACCATTTTTTTTAGTGGGATAACATTCTCCCCCCGACCTATTTATAGAAATTCCATAGTGAGAACATAAAGTAGATTTTACCATACTTGGCCTGCTATTTTGCCAAGAGTATAACCAATGAATACATAGATGTTAATAGTAAAAAAAAAAAAAAAAAAAAAAAAAAAAAAAGGAAAGTTAAGTTAAATAGGTTATCATGTTAAAGAGGAATGAATAGAAAACTTAATTTTGTCTTGAGTTCACAGAGAAGACTCCAAGCAGAGTGATTTTTAAAAGAGATCCTTTCTTTGTTATAGTCAGCTCTTAAATGGGGTCTAGGAGAGGTGGAGCCAGGCTCCACCCCTTCCAGTAGCACAGGAGAATTGTCTTCACCTGTTCTCCCAGGGCTGGCTCATTTTTCACCTCAGGTGGTCAATCAGAGATTCAGGCTGTGATTCAGCAGTTCCCATACAATTCCCTTTTGCGTTCCCTTTTCCTTTTTGCCATTCCTTTTCCTTTCCTCGTTCCTTTTTCTTTTTTAATTCCTAATTTGTTTGTTTAACTCATTTGGTTTATACTGACTAAATTCATTCTGAATGTGTTCACCCCCCGCTCTATGGCATAAGCTCAGTGAGTTGAAACATCAAGTAACGTCTGTTTTGAAATCAGTTCCAGATCTCTACGCACATCTCACAGAATGATGCGGGTTTGTCGGGAACTGGGGGAAAATGGACATGCTGTGTACTTTCTGATCAGTGCATCATGCTAGAGTAGCAAATAGCTTCCCTCAAGGTATCTTCTGTCAGCTCTCATGCTCCTAATCTGCAATCCTTTGAGAGAAGAGCGTTGTCAAACAAGAGATGGTTTCAGTAACAAGCCCTACAATCCAGAGTAAATGGATTTATTTCCTTAGAGGTGTTGCAAACCAGGTGGGATGGAGCCCTGGGCAACCTGGTCTAGTAGCAGATCTGGAGGTTGGATGGCCCTGCCTGTGGAAGGCAGGGGGTTGAAAATAGATGATCCTTGGGGGGACCCAAGGCATTCTATTCCAACCCAAGTCCAACCCAAGGCATTCTATTTCTTCTTCCTTCTTGCTAACAGATCTTGACGCTCTCCTGTTCCTGCTTGTGAGCTGCACGTCACACCAGAGTCCTGCAGTCTCCAGAAGTTACCCCACGTGCTACCAAAACAGATCACGAACCTGTATTCAGGCGTTCCTCATTCTCCCACTGCACGAGCTCTCGTGGAGCAGCGTGCTCCTCAAATGTGCTCCTTGTCATTTCATGCTGTTACATAGTGTTTGTGTACTTATGTAGCAATGGAATGTTGGTCCTGCATTAGAACTAACAATGTGAGTGTTGTATGTCACTGTCTCTGCTCCCATCTTGCATTGTTTATCAGTACTAACAGCTCTTTTAGGGAGTATTTTTATTTCATGAGGAGTCTCTGAGGGTCTGCTTCACTTGTCCTTTAGATGAATTTTCCACATTGGTGCTTGCTCAGTAGGTAGATGGAGTAACGATGGGTACAAGGACTGCAGCTCTGTCCAGCCATCTGGAATATCTCTGATCCTTGAGTTCCAGACAGCTTAGACATCACACTCCTAAACAGTGTGATAATACCTTTAGAAATCCAAAACCCTTGACAGGGATATCAGTAGGCTCATTATGTTGCAAGATTACTGATTTTTTAGGGCTGGACAGACAGGATCTGAGCGTTGATAGATTTAGGAGGAGAACTGGTTTTCATCTGTCCCAAATGCAGCCCTCGTGAGGGCAATGGAAGTAAAGCAGTGCCAGTAGTACGGCCATCAGCACTCATTCCATTCACACCCCTTATCTTCACCCTTCTGCTGTCCAGGCTGCTCATCCAGCTTCTCAGCATTTTCCTGGGTTGCTATTGAAATTGGTGCTCCTGCATCTATTAGAAATGTCACCAACTGACTTGGAGGAATCAAAATATTTGGGCCGTCGTAGCTTATCCATTGACAAACCTCCCCTTGCCGGACACGTAGAACCAACAGCCTGCTGGCCATCACTCTATTTCTTTTATTTACTATTCTTATCTCATTCATATTGACTTCTAGAGCTTTCTGTCAATATGGTAACTGTTATGTAAGGACCTGAAGCAATGATTGACAACCTGGTGTGGGATTTAAACACCTGGTGCACAGGTGATGCAATTAACCTGGGGGTGGGACTGGGTGGAGCCAGACCCCAGCCTGAGCTCATTTAAGGACAGGCAGTGGTAGGGGAAGGGTGTCTGTGTGGAGTTATTCTGTTGGTTTGGTTGGGTGAGCGCTGTTTTTTGGTAAGGGTTGAGTTGTTTTGTTTGATGATCATTTCTTTGTTTGTTGTTTTGTGTTGGGTGGAAGATTCTAGACGCTAATTGTTCTTTTAAGCAGTGTGAGGACTTATGGGTGAAAGGTTACTGAGTTTAGAGTTTGTTCCAAGGTCATGGACTTTGGTGGTTACAGAGGAAATCAAACAACTGGTATGGATCTAACAGGACGCTTAAAATTTGGTTGGCAAGCTCTATTTCTCCCAGAGAGCTTTTTTGCTCTTCTGGCTATTTTATGGGTTAGGTGTCACTTTGTACTCATACTCGTTTAGCTTTAAAAGAGTGTTCTCCTTACGTTACACCATTTTTACCACCATAAACTTTCAATCAGGAGTTCCCCTTGGCCTCTGTGTCTTGCTCTGGCCAGGCAGATGTGGTGTGCCAACAGATCAAAGTCTTCCGAATTTGACCAAAAGAAATTAGGAGGGAGGTTGCCCTTGGTGGGACAGTAGTGCCCTTTGAAGTGGGGGTCACTCCGATGGCACTGCCTCCCAGGGCTCACGAAGTCCAAATTTTTCCTGATAGAATCCAAATCCATTTTCACCCACACTCAAAATGTTTTTCCCCACTATCTGGCTTAGGGCTCCCCAGTACTGATGGGATGTCTGTGCTTTCTGTCACTCCTAATAAAGATGAGTCTGTTCTTTTTGGGTTCGGTAGCTTTTTCTATGGTTATGTAGTGCTTTTTATTCCCTTTGTTTGTGTTCCATGTTGCTTGTTGGCACCTTGTTGGAGTTTCAATGACCCTAATGTAGACTGTTACTTGTTTATCAAGTGAGATGCCAAAAGAAAAGGTAGGCTCCAAAACAGACTTCTGGTGAGTGCTGTGTATGATTTGGGGTTCCTAGAATGACTGCAATTTCTTCCTAACCCATGTTGTTCAGTACCGCTTCTGTTTGTTGTTTCTTCCTTTCTAGGATTGGAGACTCCACCACCAGATGCTGGAGGCATTTTGGGTCTTCCTAAGTTGCTGCATTGGATGTGCCCTGATCTTTGGAAAGGTGTAAGGTATTCCTTCCACATTACTAGTTGATGTCTGTATTTCTTGTCTTGCGTTCGGGAGGCCTATACATCTACAGCACCACCTGTTGAACACAAGGTAAGGAATGGAGAGATCACCATATTGTAGTGACCGAAGAATCTTTTATCCTTTTCCAAGGACCCGGGCACATCCAGTGCAGTAACTTCGGGGAGCCCAGAAGGGCAACGGCATCTGGTGGTGGAGTCTGCGATCCTAGAAGGGAAGAATCAACTTGGACATTTGTTGTTGTACAACATGGCTTAGTAAGGAATGCTGATTATTCTAGATGGGAAGGTTTCTTCATTTTCTCTAGGTTTGAGTTAAGTATCATTTCTTGCTGTTCTGCAGTGTTTCTCTTCTCTTGTTTTTCGTGTTGTCAATCGATGCCTCGTTGGAGCTACGGTGACCCAAATGTAGACTGCTCCACTTTGACCAAGTGTGATGTGAAATAAAGATGTAGGCTCCAAAACAGGCTTCTGGTGAGTGCTGTGTGTGACTTGGGGTTTCTAGAATTATCTTCTTCCTTTCCAGCTCCCTTCAATTTTCCTTTCTTTTTCCTTTTTCTAATTTGTTTTCATTTTCTAATTCTATTTTTAATTGAATGCTTTTCTTTTCCCTAATTCCTTTTCTAGTTTATTTTCTCTTAATTTTCCTTTTTTCTTTTTTCTGTTCTTTCTCCAATTTTTTCCTTTGCCAATTCTTTTTCGGAAGAATTTGATAATTTTCTCATTCTAATTCGTTTTCTTTTTCTGTTTTTAATCCTTCTTCATTCTCTAATTCAAATTCTTATCTGTTTTTTCTTCTTTTTCTTGTCTTTCCTTTTTTCTTTTTCCTCCTCCTCTTCCTCCACTTTTTTCTATTTCTTTGTTTCCTTTCCTATTTCCTTTTCTTTTTCTTTATAATTTATTTTCTTTTCCTTTTTCTCAAACTGTTCTCAAGCCTTTTTCTTTTCTCTGAAAACCTTTTCCAATTATTTGTTTTTGAAGTTTCTTTCTATTTCTTTATTTTTCTTTTGCTAATTATGTTTCCAGTTCTGTTTCCAACTCTGTTTCCAATTGTTTCTCTTTCATCATCTTTCTTTCATTTTCCAATAATTTTTCCATTCCTTTCCCTAATTCTAAATCTTTTTCCAGTTCTTCTTCTGTTTCCTTTTCCAGTACTTTTTCCAAATTTTTCTTTTTCTAATTCTTTCTCATTCCCATTCTCTTTCTCTAATTTTTCTTTTATCTTTTTCTAATCTCCTTTGTTTTACTATTTTCTATTTTCTTTATAATTTTTTCATTTTCTAAATCTTTTTCTAGATTTTTTCCTTTTGTATTTTTCTTATTTCTAATTATTTCTCATTTTCTACTTGTTCAATTCTTTTTCTTCTAATTCCAATTCTTTTTCCTTTCCCTCTGCTTTTTTGTTCTTTTTCATTTTTCTACTTTGTTTACTTTTTTCCTAATTCTGTCTCCTGCCGAGAGTCCCCCCCTCTGGTTCGTCTCCTGCCGAGAGTCCCCCCCTCTGGTTCGTCTCCTGCCGAGAGTCCCCCCTCTGGTTCGTCTCCTTTTTCATTTTCTAGTTCTTTCTTTTAGCTCTTTTATAAAAACTTTTTCTAATTCTTTTTTCCTTTTTCTTACACCAGTTCTTTTTCCCAGCTTTTTCCTTTTCTTTTTCCGTTTGTTTTTCTAAATCTTTCTCTTAGTCTTTTTTACTTTTCAAGTGTTTCCAATCTTGTTCCAATTCGTTGTTCTCCATAGTGCTGTTCTCTTAAGTCTTTTTTAGAAGGGGGGTCTAAGGAGCGCGAGGGGCGGAGGCGGGGACGGAGGCGGGGCCGGGCGCGGCCGGGGCGGGGAGCGGGAGGGCGGGCCCGGGTGGAGGGGGGGCGTGGGGAAGCGGGGCCACCTCGGGAAGGTTGGGGACATGGTGAGATTTGGAAGAGATTTACGATAAACCAAGTGGGTGCTGAGCTTGGTGTCCAGTGAGGAGTTTGCGGCAAAAAAATAGGTGGCGCCAGGGCAATCCGGTTGGGCACAGTGAAAGCTTTGAATCGCCCAGTGATATGGATACGCGCAGTGATAGGTTTATCGCGCGAACTTGTAAACCAATCATACCGTGGCCATGGGGTATTGTTGTGGTATATTGTTGTTGTGTTTAACAGTGATTAAAGTTGGACGTAGCTGCTAACACTCGTATCGAGTCGAAGTCACGTGGAGTGCCACATCGACCAGGGCGTCCCACCAGCAGAATCCCGCCTCCCGGCATTTTCCCTTTCTTATTTCTTTTTCTTTTCTATTATTACCGTATTCTTTTTGTATAATTCTTTTTCTGATTATTTTCCTAATTTTTGGACTCCTTTTTTCAGACTCCTTTTCTAATGCTTTCTTTTTCCTAATTATTTTTTTCTACCTTTTCCTTTTCCTTCTTCTAATTCTTTATCTAATTGTTTTTCTTTTTCCTTTTCTTTTTGTATTTTTTTCTAATTCTTTTTTTAACTTCTGACTAATTCTTCATATATTCTTCTACCAAGCCTTTTTATTCTTCGTTTTCTATTTCTTTTTATGCTTCTAATTCTTTTTCCTAAATTTTTGTCAAGTTGAATTTACAAGTCTTATTTCCAATTCTGGTTGTCTTTTCTCCATTTCCTTTTTCTACGTTGTTTTCATGTGCTTTTTTTATCATATCTATGCTTTTATCTTAATACTGTAATTGTAATTCCTTTTCTTATTCTAAATCTTTTTCTAATACTTTTTTCTAATTATTTTCTATTTCTAATCTTTTTTCTTATCTTTATTCTATTTCTTTTTCCAATTCTGATCATTTTTCTCATAATTTTTCTTATTCTTTTTTCTTTTTTTCTTTTCAATTATTGTATTCTTTTTCTTGTTTTCCTAATGTTTCTGGTTGGTTATTTGCTTCTGCAGGGGCCTGAAGCAGTGACTTGAGCACCTGGTAGGGGTGTGGACAGCTGAGGGAGCGCAGGTGGAAGCAATTCCCTTGTGCAGTGGGATGGGGTGGAGCCAGGCTGCATCCCTGCCTGAGCTCATTGAAGGGGGAGGGAAATGAAATGGAGTGGAGATAAATGAGGGTGTGTGGAGTGCAGGGAAATGAAATAGAGTGCGGTTTAGAGAAATTAAATTGAGTGGAGAGAAATGTAGTAGAGTGGGGGGAAATGAAATGGAGTGGTTTGGAGAGTAGTGGAGAGAAATGACATGGTGAAGAGTAAAGTTGAGGGAAGTGAAATTGGAGTGGAGAAATGAGATGGAGTGCAGTGCATGGAAATGGAGTTGAGTGGAGTGAAGGGAAATGAAATTGAGTGCAGTTAAGAGAAATTAAATTGAGTGGAGTTGGAAAAAATGTAGTGGTGTGGAGCGGAGTGCAAGGAAATGAAAAGTGGAGTGGAGGGAAATGGAGTGATGTGGAGTGGAGTAAAATGAAATGGAGTAGAGTGAACGGAAATGAAATTGAGAGGAGTTGAGGGAAATGCAGGGGAGTGTTGTGGAGGCTAATGAAATGGAGGGGAGGTGTGGGAGGTGAGATGGAGTGCAATGGAAAAAGAGTAGAGTGGAGTAGAGGGAAATAGAGTGAAATGTAGAGGAGTGGAATGGATGGAAATAAGTGGAGTGGAGTATGAAGAAATGAAATGGGGAGAAGTGGAGAGGTCTGAAATCAAACTGAGTGGAGTGGACTTGTTGGAAATGAATGGAATAGAGTGGAGTAATGGGAAATGAAATGGTGTGGAGTGGCGTGGTAAGAAATGAAGTAGAGAGGACAAAGTGGAGTGGACAGATGTTTAGTCAAGTGGTCTGGGGTGAAACAGTAGAGTGGAGTAAAATGAAACTGAGTGGAGTTGATTGGAAAGAAAAGAAATGGAGCGTTGGGGAAGGAAATCAAATGGAGTGGAGGGAAATGGAGCAGAGCAGAGTGAACGGAAATGACATGGGAGAGGAGTGGAGGGAAGTGAGATGCAGAAGAGCTGAGGGAAATGGAGTAGAGTGGAGTGGACGGAAATGAAATGGAGTGGAGTAGAGTGAAGGGAAATGAAATGGAGTGCAGTTGAGAGAAATGAAATGGAGTGGAGTGGAAGGAAATGTAGTGGAGATGAGCGGAGTGTAGTTGAGTTGAATGGAGGGGAGTGGAGTCGAGTAGTGGGAAATGAAATGGAGTGGTGTGGAGTGCATTGGAGGGAAATAAAATGGTGAGGAGTAGAGTGGTGGGAAAGGAAGTGTATTAGAGTGGAGGAAAATGAAATGGAGTGGAGAATAAGGAAATGTAATGGAGTGGAGTGCAGTTCAGAGAAATTAAATTGGAGTAGAACGAAATGTAGTGAAATGGAGTGGTTTGGAGGGCAGTGGACGGAAATGAAATGGTAAAGAGTGGAGTTGAGGGAAATGAAATTGAGTGGAGTTGAGAAATTAGATGGATTGCAGTGCATGGAAATGGAGTTGAGTGGAGTGGGGAGGAACTGAAATCAGCGTGCCATTTAGGCACCACAATTCCTGGCGTGGCAGTGTAACGCAATGCAGTGGCAGTGTACCTGGATGGTGTGGACGTTGCAGGGAACATGGAGTGCATGTGGCGTACGACGGCAAATGAAATGGAGTGGAGCGGAGCACAGGGAAATGTGATGTAGTGGAGTTGAAAATGGAGGGGAGGGGAGGAGCGGGAACTGAGATGGAGTACAATGGAGAAAAAGG
This sequence comes from Lophura nycthemera, assembly GCA_021292215.1. NCBI lineage: Eukaryota > Metazoa > Chordata > Aves > Galliformes > Phasianidae > Lophura > Lophura nycthemera. The sequence goes on along the minus strand of JADANK010000374.1, from coordinate 60,213 downwards.
AGTAGAGTGGAGAAAAATGAAATAGAGTGCAATGCAGAGGTGGGAAATGAAATGGAGAGGAGCAAAATCAAATGGTGTGCACTGGAGATGTGGGAAATGAAATGGAGTGGGGTGGAGTAGTCGAAAATAGAAGTAGAGTGGAGAGGTGGGAAATGAAGTTGCGTGGAGTGGACAGAAATAAAATTGTGCAGTGGCATGGTAGGAAATGAAATGGAGCAGAAGGAAACAAAATGGAGTGGATTGGAGGGAAATAATGAAGTTGAGTGAAGGGAATTGAGTGGATTGGGAAATGAAATGGAGTAGAATGGAGTGGGGGAAATGAAAAAGAGAAGTGGAGTTGAGAGAAATGATAAGGAATGGAATGGAGGGTAAAGAAAAAGTGGAGTGGTGGGAAATGAAATGGAGTGCACTGCAGTGGAGGGAAATAAATAGAGTGGTGTGGAGTTGAGGGAAGTAAATTATGTGGACTGGCATGGTGTCACAGAGTTAACTAGATCAATCTATGCCTGTGATGGGGGCAGTAGGCATCTGCCCCCTCCAGCTCCACAAAAAGGGAAGGAAAAGGGATAGGGAGATGGGAGCTGGGCTCAAGGAAGGAAAAATCCAGTGGCAACTACTTATGGAGGAAAACTTATTTTACTAACTGTGATAACGGAATGCAAGATAACACAATATAATAAAATCTAATTGAAATTGAGACTAATAAATAGGAGAGAGAGAGAGAATGTTCCTGAGACTGAGTCAAACCTGAAAAGCTTGGTACGGCTAGGGAAGCACCCTCCAGCACCCCCTGCAAGGCAGTAAGAGTCTGCCCAACCAGGAAGGGCCATATCCCACGATTTCCAGGATGTAGAGGGAGAGGTACCTGGAATTGGAACATTATCACTTAATCTCCTAGTGCGCTACATGATATCATGATGTGGAATACCAAAAACCAAGAATCACAAAACCATGACATTCCACCCCTTATTCTACATCACTACATAATGCTGAATATATATATATATAAACAAACCATAATTCACAAGCATTAAACACATGTGTCACGGAATTAACCAGATCAGTTTATGCCCGTGATGGGGGGGCAGTAGGCCCCTGCCCTCCCCACCCCCCGCCTGGCCCCACAAAAATGGGAAGGAAGGGGAAAAAGGGAAAAAAAAAAAACAGCGGCAACAATCTATGGAGGTAAACTTATTTTACTAACTATGATATCGGGATGCAAAATAATACAATATAATACAATCTAATTGAAATTGAGTCTAATAAATCAAATAAGATATGAGAGAGAGTTCCCGAGACCGAGTCAAACCTGAGAAAGCTTGGAAACGGCTAGGAAAGCACCCTCCAGGCACCCCACTGCCAGGCAGTAAGAGACCGCCCCCACGCCCCCCGGAAGGGTCAGATCCCATGACTTCCGTAATGTATAGGGATAGGTACGTAGAATTAGAGCATTAACACTTTAATTCCAGTACATGATGTTTTGATGTGGAATATTGAAAATCAAAAAAACCAAAACCATGACAACATGTGCACACAAACCTCTATATACATATACAGGGGATTACTGCACTCCCCCAACATCAAATTGCCTTATGGTACAAATGAAAAATCCCCGTTTCTCTGCGTCACTCACTTAGTGGACCCAGGTCCCTGAGCAAAAACAGTACCACGGAGAGGTTAACCCTTTCCAGAAGATGAAAGGACCCAAATTTCTTCAAGCAACATGCTCTTTACGTGTACTACAAGGACTAAATCTCTCTCTGTGCTAAGAAGGGAGCTGGATTGGGTAGGACCATCACGACTGATAGATCCGATGGTGGTGACCAACCAGGTGGCTTCTGCCAAATGGTTCTCCCAGTGCTTAAGTGTTCTGCCACCCATTGCTTTCAGCATAGTTTTTAACAACCCATTGTATCGTTCAATTTTACCAGAGGCTGGTGCATGGTAGGGAGTATGGTAAATCCAGTCAATGCCATGATCTTTGGCCCAAGTATTTACAAGAGAATTTTTGAAATGAGTCCCATTATCTGACTCAATTCTTTCTGGGGTGCCATGTCGCCACAGGACTTGTTTCTTGAGACCTGATATGGTGTTTCGGGCGGTAGCATGGGGTACTGCATATGTTTCAAGCCACCCAGTGGTTGCCTCCACCATGGTAAGCACATAACACATACCATCGCAAGATCATGGCAAGGTGATATAATCAACCTGCCATGCCTCCCTATATTTGTACTTTTGCCATCGCCCTTCCTCCCAGAGAGGTTTCATCCTCTTGGCTTGTTTGATTATGGCACATGTGTCACAGTCATGAATAACCTGTGCAATAGTGCCCATAGTGAAGTTCACCCCTCGGTCTCTAGCCCACTTATATGTTGCATCTCTCCCTTGATGGCCCGAGGTCTCATGGGCCCACCGAGCTAGAAATAATTCACCCTTGTTCTGCCACTCCAGGTCTATTTGAGCCACCTCAATTTTGGCAACTTGGTCTACCTGATGGTTGTTTTGCTGTTCTTAACTAGCCCATTGTATGGGATCTGCTGAGTTATGGCCTGAACCTCTGACTGATCACCTGAAGCGAGCAATGAGTTACAAAAGAAAGACAATTAGCTGCTTCCACAGTGGCATAGTCACTATTAAATGCTTTAAGTCATGCTAAAATGAGGAATAATACTTCAGTGAATGAAAATGGACTTTTGAAAGATCATATTGAAAAGTTAGAACAAGAACTTGGCATATTAACAGGGAAACAAACAATTGTACATCTTCTGATAGGTCAAGTTCATAACATCTCAATAAACAATAGCCAGACTCCAGAATCAACAGACTGTGTTGATCAGGAAAATAAAAAATCTAAATCGGATCTCAAATATCCGATTTTGACAGATCCACTAGAAGTCCATCCTGTTATAACTCAAAAAACAAAAGGACAGACGGGCAGGGGTGCCGCCTGATCAGTGGCCCCCTGCCCAGACTCACTTGCATGTAACAGCCCGGCTGTACGCGGCAACAGAATTGATGGTCTTAGTACAGCGATTTAGGCAGAAACATAGAGGAAGTGTGCGAGCTTGGTTATTAAAACTGTGGGATTCTGGGGCAGAAAGTGTTTTGGTGAATGGCTCGGAAATAGCCGAGTTGGCCACTATGACTGTCCATCCTGCTCTCAGGCAGAGGTTATATGCAGGTAATCAATATCTTGATGAAAACCCTTCTATAATAGAATGGTTAACGGGGGCCTGCCGTATGGTATGGCCCAATAAATCTGATATACCTCTACATACAGGGATGTTGTCCTCCATGGAGGACCTTCAAAATTATATCCGTGAACTAGGTGTAAGGGAAGCAATTCATGAAGTCACATTTGATGGCCCTGATATGGTCAAATTCTCAGTGTGGATGAGAGACTTAATTCTACAGCAAGCTCCCTCTCATCTGTATGGTACTTTGGTCTCTATGTTAAATCCCCTGGTGGCCTCAGAGGCGGTAGTCCAGCAGGCTGCCCAGTTAGTGGCCGACCTAGGAGAAACAGGATGCCTGCGGACAAGGCACAATATTCGGACATTAGAAGAAGCCTAGGTCCTGCCAGTGACTGAAACCAAAATGCCGGCTACTCGAGCTCCTCAATTGGGACCCATAAGGGTCTCCTGAAAACAAATGTTTAATGATTTAATTCGGGCTGGGGTCCAATTTGTTAAGATTAACCGCCAGCCCTACCATGTCCCTCTCCAGCTTTGGAGACAACTAAAAGACAACCAAAAATTTCAGAACTACCCTAAGAAACCAAGAGTAAGGGTTATAGAGAGAATGCCAACAACAGCATGGAACTTAGAATATTTCATTGTTCCTAATAGGAAAAAAAAAGCTGCCTCAGGTGTCTCGGGCCACGATGCCTGAGCCACCAGAAGCAAAAGAATTGGCCGTAGCACAATTCATGGTGTGACGAGGGATGTTAGTCCCCCTAGGGCCTCCAGACGGGACCGGAGGCCGTATGTAGAATTAACGATTTATTGGTCCCGAAAAAATATTCAGAGAGTTATGGCACTAGTGGACACTGGAGCAGAAACATCAATTATCTACGGAGATTTGAGCAAATTTCATGGAGACAGAGTGATGATTGGAGGTTTTGGGGGACAGACTATTCCTGTCACCCAAACACGGTTGAAATTGGGGGTTGGGCGTCTCCCACCCCTGGAGTATAAAGTGTCTATTGCCCCAGTCCAGGAATACATCTTGGGCATAGATATTCTATGGGGTCAGGCTCTCCAGACAACTGTGGGTGAGTTCAGACTTGGACAGAGATGTATCAGTATCCGGGCGGTGCAGGCAATATTAAGAGGCCATGCGAAACATGGGCCTATTTGCCTGCCGAAACCGCGCCAGATTACTAATGTAAGGCAGTATAGACTCCCGGGTGGGCAAGATGAAATATCGAGAATGGTGTAGGAATTAGAAAAAGTGGGCATTATAAGACCTGCACACAGCCCATGTAATTCCCCCATATGGCCAATGTGAAAGTCGGATGGCACGTGGAGAATGACAGTAGATTACAGAGAATTAAATAAGGTCACGCCGCCTATTCATGTGGCCGTACCCAATATTATCTCCCTAATGGATACATTAAGTAGGGAGGCAAATGCGTTCTTCAGTATCCCAATTGCTGAGGAATCGCAAGATCAGTTTGCATTTACATGGGGAGGCAGGCAGTGGACCTTTCAGGTCCTGCCACAGGGGTATGTGCATTGTCACAATCTAGTGGCGCGTGACCTGGCTGATTGGGAAAAGCCTGATGATGTTAACCTGTATCATTATACTGATGGTCTCCTGCTGACATCTGACTCGCTGGAGGCAGTAGGGCAGGTGGCAGATTCATTAACTGCCTATTTACAACAGAGGGGATGGGCTACAAATCCCCAAATGTGCAAGGTCCGGGCCTGTCTGTAAAATTCCTGGGGGTGGTTTGGTCAGGAAAGACTGAAGTACTACCCAGTGCTGTCATAGATAAGGTCCAGGTGTTCCCAGTCCCTACAACATCGAAGCAGCTGCAAGAGTTTCTAGGTATATTGGGTTACTGGCTGTCAAAATTCATATCATGCCACATTGCATATAGGTACCAATATAGGTACCATACAGGTGTCTCCGTCAGTGCCCTTATGCGGTTATATGTGAACACAATTCCACAACAATTATGGCATTGATGATTGGCCAGTAGGTCGCGAGTAACACCATAGCTTTTAATCCCACCATCACCATCAGCGCTCCCATGATAAAGAGTGGGTTCATCGCTGGTTTCTGCTCAAAAAGGGTTAATGAATTGAAGCTAACAAGAGAGGGGGGAAAGAAAAAAAAAAAGGCACTACCCAGACTAAGCAGTGCTCAAAGTTTACAAATATCCCAGAATACTGGCAGTACGCCTGGTCTTTCAAGGTCAAGTTTTCCAGCACAAAGACCTGAACTACTGATAATGCTCCCTAACAAAGCTCTCTAAGAGCAGAGAGAGAGAGATTCGTTCCAAAAGCTAAAAAGCAGCTGTGCCCGCATTCTCCACCAAAATCTGTCACGGAGTTAACTAGATCAGTTTATGCCTGTGACAGGGGGCAGTAGGCCCCTGCCCTCCCCCACCCCCCGCCTGGCCCCACAAAATGGGAAGGAAGGAAGGAAGGGAGGAAAAAAACAGCAGCAACAATCTATGGAGGTAAACTTATTTTACTAACTATGATATCGGAATGCAAGATAACACAATATAATACAATCTAATTGAAATTGAGACTAATAAATCAAATAAGAAATAGGAGAGAGAGTTCCCGAGACCGAGTCAAACCTGAAAAGCTTGGAACGGCTAGGAAAGCACCCTCCAGCACCCACTGCCAGGCAGTAAGAGACCGCCCCACCCGGAAGGGTCAGATCCCATGACTTCCGTAATGTATAGGGATAGGTACGTAGAATTAGAGCATTAACACTTTAATTCCAGTACATGATGTTTTGATGTGGAATACTGAAAATCAAAAAAACGTAAAACCACACCAGGTTCCTTTATACCTCACCTAGCACAGCTGCTAAGGCCACTGTACAGACTCACAAAAAAGGGGCAGCTATGGGATTGGGGGAAAACAGAACAGGATGCTTTCCAACAGGCAAAACTGGCAGTTAAACAAGCCCAGGCATTGGGTATATTTGATCCTACCCTCCCAGCCCAGTTGGATGTTCACGTTACTCAAGGTGGCTTTGGTTGGGGCCTGTGGCAACGCCAGAGTTCTGTTCGGACCCCCATTGGTTTTTGGTCTCAGGTCTGGCATGGAGCAGAAGAAAGATACAGTATGATTGAAAAACAGTTATTGGCTGCCTATTCAGCATTACAGGCAGTAGAGACAATAACCCAAACGGCTGAAGTTATAGTGAAGACCACTCTGCTGATTCAGGGGTGGGTGAAAGATCTGACCCACCTTCCTAAGACAGGGGTGGCCCAAGCACAAACAGTGGCACGATGGGTGGCCTACCTCAGCCAAAGGAGCAGTCTGTCTTCATCACCCTTGAAAGAAGAGCTTCAGAAGATCCTAGGCCCAGTGATGTATCATAGTGATGCACCAAAAGCAACACTGGTCGCTCCACCAGAGAAGAGTCCCGTTCGGGAGGGGAAACATCCTATCCCTGAAGATGCCTGGTACACAGATGGATCCAGCAAGGGCAACCCAAGCAAGTGGAGAGCAATAGCATACCATCCTTTGACCGAGACAATCTGGTTTGAAGAGGGGGATGGTCAGAGCAGCCAGTGGGCAGAACTGCGAGCCGTGTGGCTGGTTATAACCAAGGAACCCGGTGATGGTATTCTGAATATCTGTACAGATAGTTGGGCTGTGTACCGGGGGCTCACTCTTTGGATGGCACAGTGGGCCATGCAGGAGTCCACACCCGACCAATCTGGGGCAAAGACATGTGGTTAGACATATGGAATACAGTCAAACACAGGACTATATGTGTCTACCATGTTTCTGGTCATCAGCCCCTGCAGTCACCGGGAAATGATGAAGCTGACACGCTGGCCCGAGTTCGATGGATTGAGAATTCACCATCTGAGAACATCGCCCATTGGTTACATCAGAAGCTATGGCATGCAGGACAAAAGACAACGTGGGCAGCTGCTAAAGCATGAGGACTGCCCATACAACTACCTGACATCGTCCAGGCATGCCGGGATTGCGACGCTTGTTCTAAGATGAGACCGAGATCGTTGCCCGAAACGACAGCCCATCTTGCTAGAGGACACAATCCTCTCCAGTGATGGCAGGTCGATTACATTGGGCCCCTTCCTCGGTCTGAGGTGGCGAAAGATGCCCTGACCTGCGTCGACACTGCAAGTGGGCTACTGCAGGCCTATCCAGTACCGAAAGCAAACCAGGCATATACCATCAAGGCACTGACTAAACTGATGTCTGCCTACGGGACGCCTCAAGTCATCGAGAGCGACCAAGGGACTCATTTTATTGGTGCAATGATACAGCGCTTGGCAGAAGAAAATAACATCGAATGGCGATTCCACCTGCCATATAATCCAACAGGGCAGGCCTCATTGAACGTTATAAAGGTATTCTTAAGGCTGCCCTGAAGACAGACTCCCAGTCCCTGCAGGGGTGGACTAAAAGACTGTATGAAACCTTGCGGGACCTGAATGAAAGACCCCGAGACAGCAGACCCAGTGCCCTAGAAATGCTGCAGAAAACATGGGCCAACCCAGTTAAAATCCACATTACAGGCACTGATTATCAGGTAAGACCCCAGATTGGTAATGAAAATAATCTTCTTCTCCCTGCCCCTGAGAATTTAGAACCGGACACCCATAGAATAAAATGGCCTTGGAAGGTGCAGGTTAGGACCCAAGTGGTGTGGCCTAATTCCCTTGGGGAGATTGTTTTGGAGGTGGGAGGCTCAATTCCCTCCATAAAGGACATGGTCTACTGAATTGGGCAACACTCCTCTTCATTGCAAAGGGACCCCATCAGTCCCTATGGCAGATCGGACCTCCTTTGGTGGCCTGAATTAGTTTATGCAGCTGCAGACATCTGGCCAAAGGTGGGTACAGGGGCCGGGACGTGCCCCATAAACGGAAGTGTTACCCAGGATAGAAATATGGCCTGTTCTTGCCCTGGAAGCAGACCTTCCCCTCCTGGTACCCCCTGAAACACTTATTACTCCCATGAGTCTTGAGCCTTCAGGACACCGGAAGGAAGAAAGGCCATCAAAAAAAAAAAAAGCGTTCCGTGTTAGGTGGATCACGGGCACCCCGGTGATGGCCTACGGGACTGATGGAACATGGACGGACCTACCTCGACCCATGCCTCCAGTAACACATTGAGCACTGGCCCCATAAAAGAATATCGACGTTCACCGATTTCACTTGTCTTGAATTGTACCAAAATGCCCGATGGGAAATTGTATAAGCTCGTATATAGCAGGCTCTGATTTAGGAGAAAGCTTACCCTTAGTCAACCGATCATGGTTCATGCCGGAAGGGGTGGAGTGTATGGGAATGCTGAGTCAATGGGGCCTGAACCCTTCCATTATCACCTGAGGGCAAGCAGTGGTCAGCCATGGGGCACAGGTGAAAGAATTCACCGTGCGCGGAAGGGGGTGGAGCCTGGCTCCACCTCTCCTAGACCCATTTAAGAGCTGACTACTAGTAGTATTGAGTCTTTTTTCTGGTGTTCTGTTCTGTTGGAGTTTTTTGAGTGACCCCAGGGTATGGGTAAGTGTTCTATTTTTTCTCTTTGTCTTGCTTTGTCTAACTCTCTTGTTTATTTTCTTATTTTATCTTCTTAATATTTTTTGTTTACAGGTTTAATTTTCTTTATTAACATTTTCCTTGATTAAGTTATTTAAATTTTTGATAACCCTGTCTTCTGGGCACATGAGACACAGGGGTGGCCTTCTCACCATACTTTATTTGGGCTGTGATGCATTTCCACAGCTCAGCAGCCCAAATAGGTTTACCCCTTCTTTGCCAGTTATTCTGTTCCCACTGCTGTAATCACCCCTTTAAGGTGTTTGATACCATCCGTGAGTCAGTGTAAACATGAAGTATTGGCCAACTCTCCCTTTCAGCAACATCTAAGGCCAGCTGGATAGCTTTTATCTCTGCAAATTGGCTTGATTCTCCTTCAGTGGCCTCGGCAACTTGTCGTGTGGGGCTCCACACAGCAGCTTTCCGCGTCCAGTGTTTCCCTCACAGTACGACATGATCCAGCTATGAACAGGGCGTATTTCCTTTTGCTTCTTTGTAGTTCATGGTATGGTGGGGCCTTTTTAGCTTGTGATACCTCTTCTCCTGGTGATGTTCAGAAATTTTACCTTCAGGCCAGTCCACTACCTTCTCTAAGATTCCTTGATGTCTGAGGTTCCCCATCTGCGCTTGTTATGTAATGAGCACAATCCACTTAATCCAAGTGGCATCAGTTCCATGACGGATGGGGAACCATTCTTTAAACATCCAGTCCAGCACTGGCAGACGAGGTGCCAGAAGGTGCTGCGTTTCAGTACTGACTACTTTGGAAACAGCCCGAACCCCCTCATACGCAGCTAAGATCTCCTTTTCAGTTGGAGTGTAGCCCTCTTCAGACTCCCTGTATGCTCGACTCCAGAATCCCAGGGGTCAGACTCAGGTCTCTCCTGAGGCTCTTTGCCACAAACTCCAAGTGGGACCTTTCTCACCAGCAGTAGTGTAGAGGGTGTTCTTGACATCCTGTCCCATCCGTACTGGCCCCAGAGTCACGGCATGGGCTATCTCCTGTTTAATCTGTTCAAAAGCCTGCTGCTGCTCAGGGCCCCATGTGAAGTCATTCTACTTCTGCGTCACCTGAAAAAGGGGGGTGTATGATGAGACTGTAGTTTAGAACATGCGTTTTCCAAAAGCCCACTACACCCAGAAAAGACTGTGTCTCTTTTTTGTTAGTGGGTGGAGTCATAGCAGTGATATTGTCCATCACATCTGCTGGAATGTGACGATGCCTATTTTGCCTCTGTATACCTAGGAACTGAATCTCCTGGGCAGGTCCTTTCACTTTGCTCCGCTTAATAGCAAAACCAGCATGCAGAAGAATTTGGATTATTCATTCTCTTTTTCTGTAGATGATTTCTGCTGTATCGCATCACACAATGATATCATCACTGTCATCGCTGTACTGCAGGTGCTCAGTAGCACTGCCCTGTTTCAATACAGTTTGGATCAACCCATGGCAAATAGTTGGTCTGTATTTCCCCCCCTGCAGCTAACAGATCCCGGTATACTGAATGCACCTCTACGTGAAAGCAAACTGTGGCCTACATCTGCTGCTAAAGGAATGAGAAAAATGCATTAGCAAGCAATTGTAGCGCATACCACTTGGCTGCTTTGACCCAGTTCATCGGAGTTCTAGCAGTCCTGGCACAGCAGCACTCAGTGGGGTGTGACTTCATTCAGGCCACGGTAGTCCACCGTCAGCCTCCATTCTCCACTGGCTTTACGCACTGGTCTTATGGGGCTGTTAAAAGGTGAGTGAGTTTTGTTAATCACTCCCTGACTCTCCAGTTGATGTATTAAGTTATGAATGGGGAGCAAAGAATCCGTATTTGTGTGGTACTGCTGCCTGTGCACCGTTTTTGTAGCAATTGGTACCTGTTGCTCTTTTACTTGTAGCAACCCCACAACAGACTGATCTTCTGACAGGCCAGGCAAAACAACAGCTGCTTAATGTTGTTTGTGTCTACAGCAAGCTATTCCAAAGGCCCATCGATACCCCTTAGGATCCTTGAAATGCCCCCTTCTGAGGTAATCAATACCAAGTATACAGGAGCCCCGGACCAGTCACAATAGGGTGCTTTTGCCAGTTCCACCAGTGAGGCTTATCTCGGCCTCCAACACAGTCAATTCTTGAGAGCCCCAGTCACTCCAGAAATATGGATTGATTCTGGTCGAGGGCATCAAGTGCACTGTTGCACCGGTATCCACCATGCCTTATATTTCAGTGGTTTCTGATGTGCCAGGCCATCGGATCCACACAGTCCAATAAACTCTATAATCCCTTTTCCCCCTGACTGAGGGCAGGGCCCCTCTATTCATTACCTCTGGTAACTGGAGCAGCTGCACTGGTGGTTGATCTGCTTTGTAATTCTCTCACCCGTGCTCGTAGTACATGAGTAGCTTGGTCGTGCCACTTCCTCATGTCTTGTCCATGGTCACGTAAGTAACGCCACAAGGCAATTGGCAATGTAGGATTCCTTCCTGGAGCTGGAAAGCATTTGCCTCTAACAGCTGAGTTTTTTGATCATGCACCTGAGAAGGAGGGTTCATCATCTTTAATTAGTTGGATTCGCATTAGTTTGATCAGCTCCTTCAGTAGACTCTTTTGACTATTCTGATCTTCATCAAGCGTTTCTGATACTTCTACAGGTTTGTCACGATTAATCAGTGAAGACGCTTGCTCTTGCATTTCATTCAGTTCATCTGTTACTTTTGAGATGGCAGAAATGGAAGTGTGAGTTGGGGGTAGCTGTTGTTCATAGTTCTGGAGTGTAAGGATCAATTAAAAAGCTAAGGGTCATCTCTGTTGGTCCTGGTATCTGTCAAATGTTGCTGCTAGCATACCGACGTATCTGTCTGTTGCTGTTGTTGTGAGTTTCGCCATTTATCAGGCGTCGTCCTCACTCTCTCAGGGTTGAGGTCTTGGCATGGGTGGTTAGGAACAAAGTTAGGGTCATACAACATTTCCACCACGGCTGTTTCCCTCAAATACTGGATACCCTTTTCAACTGTATCCCACTCTTTCATCACAGGCTTCAAGCTGTCTTTGAAGGGATATCTTTTTTTCACAGGTACTAACACTCATTCGCAGTGGGTGGCAGCCCTATCCAAACATCGTCTAATCGCTCTGTCAGTAGCTGACTATCTGGTGATGCCTCCTAGTTGGCGAGCTTCATTAGCATCTAGAGACAAACTACTGGCCCTGCTGTCCCAACAGTGAACTAACCAGGAAACAAGAGTTTTGTTCGGGTGACTTGTGAACTCCTTTCTTGAGCTTTGGATTTCAGTTATCTTCAGAGGCTGATGAGTAATAATAGAGACTGCCTCTTCATCACTCTCTTCTGCATGTCTCTTAGTTTTTCCTTTTGCCTTCCCCAATGATGGTGGTTCTGAGGAGGGCCCCTCACTTGGATCTTCCTCCTCCTCTTCTTTTTTCTGTTCTAGATGCGAGGACACTCGTTTCCATTTCTTGCCTTCCACAGGGGCAAGTGATGTTGTTACAGGTGTCTGTGATTGATCAGATTTGACTTGGGGATTCTCCCCTTTGGCTAGAACCTCAGCTCGGAAACTCTCTCTCTCCAGTATAGTATTATATAGTGCGCAGTAAGCAGAAGCCAAGCCCCAAATAAGGTGCACCTCCTTAGATTTACGTAAGCTGCACTGTCCCTGACTCAAATACTGGCTTAGTTTCTCAGGATCCCACAGGTGTTCAAGAGTGAAATTTCACGGCATTGCGAGTCCCCGTGTGTATGGGAACTGCTGAATCATGGCCCAGGAGAAGGGTAAGTTTTCCATCCATTCTCTTCTAGCGTTATAATCTGTTTAGCCTACCTTTCCTGTATATTTCTTAATTATAACAACCGTATATGCATTTATTACACACCATGCTTCTATGACTTTTCCTAAAGCTTTCCATATTCCCTGCCAGTCAGCATTTTCTTGTTTTGGAGAAGAGTCCTTCCACATAACATGAATGGATAGGAATACATTCAGGGAGACTGATAATGTGCAAAGGAGTATGCCCACAAACATGAGCATTAACTTGACTTTTGAAGAATGTGTGACAGAGAAGAAAGCCTAGAAACTGGTCTGAACACTGTTGTTTGTAAAATTAGCTATTCCATTCGTGATGTGTCAAAACTCAAATCATACAACACCGCATATAAGTACCATGCAGGTTTCTCCACCAGTGCCCTTACTTGGTTATATAAAAACACAATTCCACAACAAGAAATCATAATTGGCCAATATGTCGTGATGAACATGTTAGCTTTTAATCCCTTAGACAGCACCCCCACAATGAAGAGCAGGATCATAGCTGGTTGATGCTGGGTTAATGAATGGAGGCTGATGAGAAGAGGAAAAAAAAAACAGTGTATGGGAACTGCTGAAAAATGGCCTGAACCTCTGATTGGCCACCTGAGGTGAGCAGTGAGTCAGCCCTGGGAGCACAGGTGAAGACAATTCACCTGTGCTACCGGAAGGGGTGAAGCTTGGCTCCACCTCTCCTAGACCCCGTTTAAGAGCTGACTACTAGTGGGGAAGGATCTCTTTCTGGAGAATCCCTCCTTTTGGATTTTTCCAGTGAGCCCAGGACAATGGTAAGCCCTGTATCTCTTTGTTTTGTTGTAATAACCTGCTTAGCCAAACTCTCTTGTATATTTCTTAACTATAACATCTGTGCATTCATTGATTATACAAACAGAAAATAAATGACAAAAAAGCATTGTACAGTTTGGCCATCTGCCCCTACTACCATCGAATCTATGAAGGTCAAAGTAGCAATGATTTTTTTGCAGTCTCTGGCTTAAATAAGTTCTTTTTTTATAGTGTTAAAAGCTTCAGTCTGCCTGCATTGTCCACCAATACTGTCACAGAGTTAACTAGATCAATCTTCCTGTGTCACAGGGGCAGTAGGCCCCTGGGACCCCTAGCCCCACAAAATGGGAAGGGAAAGGGTTGGAGAGATGGGAGCTGGGCTCAAGGAAGGGGGAAAAAAAAACAGTGGCAACGATCTGTGGAGGAAAACTTATTTCACTAACTATGATATCGGACTGCAAGATAACATGATATAGTAAATTCTATTTGAAATTGTGACTAATAACTCAAATAAAATAGGAGAGTGAGAGAGTTCCTGAGACCGAGTCAAACCTGAAAAGCTTGGTATAGCTAGGAAAGCACTCTCCAATGCCCCCTGCATGGGAGTAAGAGACCGCCCAACCAGAAAGGGCCAGATCCCATGACTTATGTGACATAAAGGGACAGGTACTCAGAACTGGAGCGTTAACTCCCAGTGCACTACATGATGTTATGATGTGGAATACCAAAAATCGCAAAACTATGTCAACTCTCCTCCGTTAGCCTCAAATTCACTCCGTCACACTTCCTTCTGCTCCATTCTGCTCCACTCAATCTCGTTTCCTCCACTTCTTTCCTATCTGTGTCTTTCAACTTAACTCAATTTCATTTTCTCCACTACTCCTATCCATTTCCTTCTACTCCGCTCTTTTTCATTTCCATCAACTCCCTTCCATTTTATTTCCCTCAACCCCTCTCGTCTCCATTTCCCTCCACTCCTCTGGATATGATTTCCTTCCTGTCCATTTCATTTCCGTCCACTCCCATCCACTCCTTTTCACTTTCATTCACTCCATTTAATTTCTGTCCGCTCCACCCTACTTAACTTCCCTCGGCTCTTCTCCATCCCATTTCCCTCCACTCCACTTCTCTCCATGTCATTTCTGTTCACTCCACTCCATTTCCGCTGAGTCGACTCCGCTATATTTATTTTCATCCACTTCATTTCGTTTCTTTCCCCTACACTTTATTTCTTTTCTTTCTGATCGACTCCATATCACTTCCCTTCACTCCACTCTACTCTGTTAGCTCCTGTCCACCTTCCTAAATTTCTGCCCACACCACTTTGTTTCTCTTTTCTCCGCATCATTTCATTTCCTTCTGCACTACTCCGCACCTTATTTCCCTCAAATCCATGCCACTCCATTTAATTTCCTTCCTTTCCACCCTACTCCATTTCATTTCCCATTACTCCATTCATTTCCCACTACTGCATTCCACTCAGTTTGATTTTACTACTCTCTACTTCTTTCAATTTCACGTCATCGTACTCCACTCCATTTATATCCCACCCCAGCGCACTCCATTTCATTTCTGTCCACTCCAGTCTACTTCATTTGCCTTGGCTCTTCTGTATCTCGTTTCCCTCCACTTCTCTCCATGTCATTTCTGTTCACTCTTCTCCATTTGGACCAAGTCCACTCCACTCCATTTATTTCCCTCCATTTCATTTCCTTTCTCTGTACTCCATTTATTTTCTTTCCAATTGTCAATGGTTTATGGGCTGGTTTGGTTCCGTGACTAGAGGGGCGGAGGGATCTGTGCCTCTGGAAAAGGGAAACTGGGGACCCCAAAGTAATTAAAAACAGTGGCAATGATCTGAGGAAAAACAAAACTAATTTACTAAATATATTATCGGAATGCAAGATAACACACCATAAGACCATAATTAAAATTGAAGCTAATAAATCAAATATAATGAGAGAGAGAATGTCTGAAAGGTGAATAGGCCTCACCATAAAACTGAGGTGAGATGTGCAGTCTGGATGAGCAGCAGGGAGGCAAAAAAGAGCTGACGAAGAAGAATGAACAAAGAAAAATGCATCAGGTGACCTTGCTGGGAGTTGCATCTCCTCTCTGACCACAAAGCCCCCTGGGGAATGTAGTTGTTCTCTTCCAGACAGGTACCCAGAACTTGAGCATTAACAGTTAAACTCCCAGTGCACTACATGATGTTATGATGTGGAATACTGATAACCAAAAATCATAAAACCATGAAACCTATCAACTCCATATAATTTCCTTTCAGTCCACACCCCTCCATTTCCCTTCACTCCACTCTACTCTGTTTCCCCACTCCACTTCGTTTCTGTCCTCTCCACTTCATTTCATTTCTTACCACGCCTCTCCACACCATTTTATTTCCCTCAACTCCACACCACTCCATTTAATTTTCTTCCTCTCCACTCCATTAATTTCCCACAAATCTACTCCACTGTTTGATTTTACTTCTCCCCATTTCATTTCTTCATACTCCACTCCATTTATTTCCCACCACTACAGTGCGCTCCGTTTCACTTCACTCCATTCTATTTCGTTACCCTCCATTCCACTGCATATCATTTCTCTCAACTCCGCTTCTCACTATTGAATTTTCCTCCACATCACTCCAGTTTGTTTCCTTTCCCTCCACTTCATTTTCTACCACGCCACTCCACACGATTTTATTTCTGTCCGCTCCACACCACTTCATTTAATTTCCCACCTCTCCACTCTACTTTATTTAATTTTCCGCTACTCCACCCCACTCCATTTCCCACATCTCCAGTCCGTTTGATTTTGCTCTTCTCCACTCCTCTCCATTTCATTTCCCACTTCTGCATTCCACTCTATTTCATTTCCCTCTACTCCATTTCATTTCCCTCAACTCCATTACATTTCCTTCCACTCCACTGCATTTAATTTCTCTCAACAGCAATCTGCTTCGTTTCCCTCCACTCCATTTCCTGTCACTCCACTTCATCTTGTTTCTTGACGCCACTCAATTTCATTTCCTTCAACTCCACTCTTCACCATTTCATTCTTCTCCACTGCCCTCCAAACTACTCCATTCCCCCCCACTCCACTCCTCTCCACTACATTTTGTTCCACTCTGCTCAAATTAATTTCTCAAAACTGCACTCTATTTCATTTCCCTTCATTCCACTTACCTCCATTTCCCTGCTCTCCAAACACACTCATTTATCTCCACTCCTCACCATTTCTTTAAACTCCATTCCACCACATTTCCCTCAATTGTACTCGACTCCATTTCCCTCAACTCCCCTCCATCAAATTTCCCTATTCTCCACTCCGTTTCATTTCCTTCCACTCCAGTACACTTTCTTACTCACCTCACCATTTCTCATCATTTTATTTCCCTCCAATACGCTCCACACCACTCCATTTCATTTCCCCCTACTCCACTCCAATCCATCTCATTTCATTCCACTCCACTCTACCCTATTGTCCTTGGCCTTCTGCATCTCATTTCCCTCCACTCTTCTCCATGTCATTTCCATTCACTCTGCTCCACTCCGCTCCATTTCCACCAAGTCCACTCCATTTATTTCCTTACACTCAATTTCTTTTCTTTCCAATCAACTCCATATCATTTCCCTTCACTCCACTCTACTGTTTCCACCGACTCCAATTTACTTAAATTCTGTCCACTCCAATTCCTTTCTGTCCTCTCCACTTCATTTCATTTCTTACTGCGGAGCTCCACACCATTTTATTTTCCTCAACTCCATGCTACTCCATTTAATTTCCTTCCACTCCATTTCTCACCACTCCACTCAGTTTGATTTTACTCCTCTCCACTTCTCCCCATTTCATTTCTTCTTACTCCACTGCATTTATTTCCTTCCGCAACAGTGCACTCCATTTCACTTCCCTCCACTCCACATCGTTTCTCTCAACTCCACTTATCACTATTTCATTTTTCTCCACTCCACTCCATTTTGTTTCCTTGCTCTCCACTTCATTTCATTTCCTACAACACCACGCTACTCCACACAATTTTATTTGCACTCCACGGCACTTCATTTCATTTCCCACCTCTCTAATCCACTTTATTTAATTTCCCACTACTTCACCCCACTCCATTTCATTTCCCACATCTCCACTCCCACTCCGTTTGATTTTGGTCCTCTCCTCTCCATTTCATTTCCCCCTACTTCGCTTCACTCCATTTCATTTCCCACCTCGGCATTTCACCCTATTTCGTTTCCCTCTACACCACCCTACTCCTTTTTCTCCATTGCTCTCCATCTCATTTCCCACTCCTCCACTCCATTTCATTACCCTCCACAACACTCTCCTCCATTTCTCTCAACTCCACTACATCGCATTTCTCCACTCTCCACTTGTCATGGTTTTGTGTTTTCTGGTTTTCAGTATTCCACATCATAACATCATGTAGTGCACTGGGAGTTAAAGTGATAATGCCTCAATTCCAGGTACCTGTCTCTATACATTACAGAAGTCATGGGATCTGGCCCTTCCTGGTTGGGTGGCCTCTTACTGCCTTGCAGTGGGTGCCAGAGGGTGCTTTCCTAGCTGTTCCAAGCTTTTCAGGTTTGACTCAGTCTCAGGAACTCTCATACTCACACCTATTTTATTTGATTTATTAGTCTCAATTTCAATTAGATTGTATTATATTGTGTTATCTTACATTACGATATCATAGTTAGTAAAATAAGTTTTCCTTCATAGATCGTTGCCGCTATTTTTTTTCCTTCCTTGAGCCCAGCTCCCATCTCCCTATCCCTTTTCCTTTTTTATTTTGTGGGGCCAGGGGGGGCCCAGGGGCCCAGTGCCCCCCTGTCACGGGCATAGATTAGTCTAGTTAACTCCATTACACAAAGTTCGCACCTTAAATGATCCGCAAAAGTTATTAGGTGCCATAAATTGGGTGCAACCCCTAGTGGGAATTTCTACAAAAGATCTTCACCCCCTCTTCAGATTACTGGAAGGACATCCAGACTTATCATCACCACAACATTTGATACCAGCAGCAACGACGGCACTGAATACTGCCATCTCAAAGATGACCCAGCAAACAACACATCAAATAAAACCTGATCATCCTATCGGTCTTTTTGTTATTAACTCTCCTTTCCAACCCTACGGACTGTTAGCGCAGTGGGTCAAGGGGGACCCCAACCCCTTAGTAATTTTAGAATGGGTATTTTTGCCACACAAATTTGCTAAGACTGTTACCACCAGAGTTGATATGGTAGCTATGGTCATTTGCAGGGGAAGGGAGCATTTATTAGCTTTAGATGGCATGGATCCAGAGAAAATCTATGTCCCATTTGATCTCAAGCAATGGGAGTTTGTGTTCAGCATGTTGCAACAGCTACAGTGTGCACTAGTGGGGTTTTCAGGGCAGGTCAGCATTCATTTGCCAGCGCACAACCTTTTGCAATCTCTTCACTCTCTGTATTTGTTACCAGTTGTCATGGTTTTATGTTTTTTTTTTTTTGATTTTTAGTATTCCACATCAAAACATCATGTACTGGAATTAAAGTGTTAATGCTCTAATTCTACGTACCTATCCCTATACATTACGGAAGTAATGGGATCTGACCCTTCCGGGTGGGACGGTCTCTTACTGCCTGGCAGTGGGTGCTGGAGGGTGCTTTCCTAGCCGTTCCAAGCTTTTTTCAGGTTTGACTCGGTCTCCGGAACTCTCTCTCATATCTTATTTGATTTATTAGTCTCAATTTCAATTAGATTGTATTATATTGTGTTATCTTGCATTCCGATATCATAGTTAGTAAAATAAGTTTACCTCCATAGACTGTTGCTGCTGTTTTTTTTCCTCCCTTCCTTCCTTCCCATTTTGTGGGGCCAGGTGGGGGGTGGGGAGGGCAGGGGCCTACTGCCCCCTGTCACGGGCATAAACTGATCTAGTTAACTCTGTGACACCAGTTTCTAAATTATCATTAACCCTTCTTGTAGGTGCTCTTACTGTTTTTACAGATGGATCCGGCAGGACTGGCCACGCAGTCATTGTATGGAAAGATACTGCTGGGACCTGGGAGAGTGATGTCCATGCCACTGCTGACTCTCCACAAATAGTGGAACTTACAGCAGTAGTCCATGTGTTCGAGTGATGGTCTGAACCCATTAATATAATAACAGATTCTGCTTATGTTGCAGGCATCGTGATGTGACTGGAACATTCTTATCTAAAGGAAACAACTAACGCACAGTTTTTTGAGCTTCTTTTGCTCTTAAAATGGTTTCTAGATAATCGCTCAGAATCTTACTTCATTCAGCATGTTCGTTCTTACTCCTCTCTGTCAGGCCCCATTTCCAAGGGTAATGCGCAGGCAGACAAACTGGCAGGAGCAATTGTTGTTCCCAATCAGTTTGCCCAAACACGGTTATCTCATGATTTTTACCATCAAAATGCAAAGACATTGCAGCGTGCCTTTCAATTGACCACAGATCAGGCCAGACAGATCATACAGTCCTGTCTGGACTGTCAAACTGTTGCACCAACACCCTCTAAAGGAGTTAATCCTCGAGGACTGAGCTCCTTAGAAATTTGGCAAACAGATGTTACACACATACCAAAATTTGGGAAGCTCCATTATTTTCATGTTTCTATTGATACATTCTCTACCTGTAGTTTTGCATTTGTGCATATAGAAGAAAAGGCAAAAGTTGTCTGTAAACATCTCTTACTGGTCTTTGCAGTCCTCGGGGTCCCGAAAACAATTAAAACAGACAATGGGCCAGGGTATGTAGCTCGTGCTACCCGTTCCTTCTTTCAACAGTGGGGTATTCAACGCCTGACATGTATACCCCACTCTCCCACAGGTCAAGCTACTATCGAACAAGCCCATGGTACCTTAAAGGCCATGCTTCAAAAACAAAAAAAGGGGGAGCACGGGCATATGACCCCTCAGGAAAGAGTAGCTAAAGCATACTATGTTCTCAATTTTCTAAATCGCTGGACAACAGAAGGCCCTCCAATTTACAGGCATTTTGGCTGTAATACCTTAACTCCTGACAAGGTAAGGGCACAGGTTATAATAAAAAATCTAAGCTCCAAACAATGGGCAGGACCCCATTCGTTGATAACTTGGGGTCGAGGTTATGCTTGTGTTTCAACAGGAACAGGCCCAAGATGGGTACCAGCACAATGGGTACAGCCATCAGTATAATAAAAAAATGTACAGATGTTATAATAATGGAATATACCAGAAAATTTGGCTAAGCAGGTTATCATTACAAAAGAGAATAGATAGAATGCATACCCACGTACTGGGCTGGCTAGAAAACTCCAGAGGAGGGATCTCCAGAAAGAGATCCTTCCCCCATTGTAGTCAGCTCTTAAATAGGTCTAGGAGAGGTGGAGCCAGGCTCCACCCCTTCCAGCAGCACAGGTGAATTGCCTTCACCTGTGCTCCCATGGCTAACTCATTGCTTGCCTCAGGTGATCAATCAGAGGTTCAGGCCATGACTCAGCAGTTCCCATACACTCCACCCCTTCATGGCATGAACCAATGATCAGGTTGGCTAAAGGGTAAGCTTTTCCTAATACAGACATCTGCTATATCGCGACGCTTATACAATTTCCATCACGACACGTGTTGGTACAATTCAAGACGAGTGACGATCGGTGAACATTTGTATTCTTTTACGGGCCAGTGCTCGATGATGTTACTGGAGGCATGCGGTCATGAGGTGCAGGTCCGTCCTATGTTCCATCAGTCCCATGTAGGCCATCACCAGGCGTTGCACCTGATCTGACAGTAACACTGGAACGCTTTGATGGCATTTCGTTCCTCCTGGTGATCCTGAAGGCTCAAAGACTCACGGGGAGTAATACAGACGTTTCAGGGGTACCAGGAGGGGAAGGTCTGCTCTCCAGGGCAAGATATAGGCTGTTTTTCTATCCTGGGTCAACACTTGGGCTTGTACTGGGGCACGTCCCGGCCGCCTGTACCACACCTTCTGGCCATGTCTGCGGCTGCCTAACTATATCAGGCACCAAAGGAGGTGTCCTGATCTGCCATAGTGATACAATGGGGGTCCCTTTAGCAATGAAGACTGGAGTGTTGACCACAATATCAGTAGGCCATGTACCTATTACTGGAAGGACTACTGAGCCTCCCACCTCCCTCTGAATGGCATCCCTTCCTTCCACCATGTCAACAGCACCACTCAGCTTGGTGTTGTCAGCAAACTCACTGAGGGTGCACTCGATTCCATCATCAATGTCATTGATAAAGATGTTAAAGAGCACCAGTCCCAAGACAGATCCCTGGGGGACACCGCTCATTACCAGCCTCCACCTGGACATAGAACTATTGATGACCACTCTCTGTCTGCGGCCTTTCAACCAGTTTCTTATGCATCAAGTGGTCCACCCATCAAATCCACATCCCTCCAATTTGGAGATAAGGATGTGGTGGAGGACCATGTCAAAGGCTTTGCTCAAGTCAAGGTAAATGATATCTGTCGCCTTTCCCTTGCCCACCAATGCCATCACTCCATCATAGAAGGCCACCAGATTGGTTAGGCATGACTTTCTCCTGGTGAAGCTATGCTGGCTGTCATGGATCACACACCCTTTCCTCATGTGATCAAGCATGTCATCCAGGAGGATCTGTTCCATGATCTTCCCAGGCAAAGAGGTGAGGCTCACCGGCCTGTAGTTTCCAGGGTCCTCCTTGCTCCCTTTCTTGTAAATGGGAGTGGCGTGACCCTTCCTCCAGTCATCCGGGACCTCACCTGACAGCCATGACTTTTCAAATATGATGGAAAGCAGCTCGGCAACTACCTCATGCTAGCTCTTTCAGAACCCTGGGATGCACACCTTCCGGTCCCACAGACTTGTACACATTCAGTCTCATGAGGCTGTCTCTGACTTGCTCTGCCCTTATAGCAGGGGGGGGGATTTACCACCCCGGTCCCCACCTAGAGGTTTAGGGATACAGGGCTCAGGGACGTGAGAAATACTAGAATCCTGGCTGCCAGTAAATACCAAGGCAAAGAACTCATTCAGTACCTCAGCCTTCTCTTCATCCGTTGAAGCCAGTTCTCCCTTTACATTTACTAAAGGAGGTACACTCCCTTTGGCCTGTCTCTTCTGGCCTATGTACCTGTAGAATGCCTTCCTGTTGTTTTTCACGTCCCTCACCAAGTTTCATTCTGCCTGTGCCTTGGCTTTCCTGATCCCAAGTCTGCAAGTCCAGACGGCATCCCTGTATTCTTCCCAGGTGACACGCCCTTGTTTCTAGAGCTTGCATGCACCCCCCCTGCCCTAGTCCATCCCTTTGTACTCCACTGTCTTCACCCATCAAGTTTGGTATGAGCCCTCAAACGACCCACTCAACCCCAGCAGCCCTTTTTTTTGCCCTTCCTCCTTCATACCTAGTTTAAAGACCTTTCAATGAGTCCCACCAGTTCCTCGGCTAAGATCCTCTTACCCCTCAGAGACAGGCTTCTTCCATCTGCAGCCATCATGCCAGGTGCCCAATAAATTGCCCCGTGGTCAAAAAAAAAAACCAAAATTCCTGTGTAAGCCATTTATTTATGAGGTGGGTTTTTTGGATTCTCTCAGTATCCTGCCCTACCACTGAAGGTATGGAAGAAAACACCACCTGCGCGCCCGCTCCAACTACCCGCCCCAGTCCTCTGAAGTATTTCTTGATAGTCCTGAGGCTTTTCTCAGCGACTTTGTCACTGCCAGCCCGAACTATCAATAAGGGGTAATAATTAGAAGGGCGAATCAGTCCAGGAAGTTTCCTAGAAATGTCCCTGATCCATGCCCCAGGGAGGCAGCACACCTCCCTACGGGTAGGGTCAGGCCAACATATAGGGCCTTCTGTTCCTCTCAGCAGGGAGTCGCCTACAACAACCACCCTTCTGTCCTTCTGGGTGGAGGCAGTCTTGAGGCGCAGGGTCAACCACTTTACCTGAGGCAACCTCACAGGTGGACCTTCCTCCACACCATCGCTCACCTCTCCCTCAAGTTCCGGGGCCTCAAACCTATTGCACAGAGGCACCTGGGGAGCCAAGGATGGTTGGGATGGGGGATGCCCACTTCACCAAGCCGGTACCCGTTTCCACTCCTCCTCCTTTCTCAAATTGTTGCTAGGGGGAGGAGAGGACAGGGGGCTCACTGCAGCACCATCTGCCTGCCAGTTCCCCTCTCCCACCTGTTTACAAGGCAGCAGGGGGTGACATGCTCCATGCGGAGCCTCAACTGTGTGCCAAGATCTCAGGGCTGATAGGGACTGGCACCACCAATCAATCTCCCTCTCACACTCCTTTATGGTCCTCAGCCTCTCCACCTCCTTCTTCAGGTCGACCACAAGGCTAAGTAAGTCATTTAGCTGGTCACATCTTAAACAAGTGCTGCCTCATGACAGTCAGTGACCTGCGTACTAGCATCTTGCGTTGGGGCCTCAGTCTGAGACTCCACATTTTTCTTAGCATCAGCCATCCTTCCATGCATGCACGGGACCTCAGTCTGGGTCTCCACATTCTTCTTGGCTTCAGCCTTCCTTCTGCATGAGCACGGGACTTCTGTTAGGGTCACCACAATTTTTGTGGCGGTAGCCTTCCGCTGGGGTGCATCCATTGCAGACCAGCAGGCACACTAACACTACTGGAAAGCCTTAATGGTGTGTGACTGATCAGCCCCACCCTGCTGCTAGTAGTGCTGGCTCTGCCCTTGCCCCATTGCCAGGTCGTTAACAGGAGCCCTGACACTTATCACTCACTTGACAGTGGTAACAATCCTCCTTGCTATGTAGTCCCGTGTATGGGTGGCTTACAGTTTCTCCTCATTAGAATAGCCCACCTGATTCTCACACCCCGACTCCTCCTCTTCGTCCCTGAGGCTTTTTCTAGGCAGGGGACATAGATGCAGAGCCCTTGCCCTGGCAACGCCCACACCAGGTCAGCCACTCTCGTGAGAACTGCCTGGCTGAGAGCTGCCAGCCACTCTGTTGTCTCGGGGATCCCTGGATGAAGGAACCAACCAAACCCCCCCTGTACCTTGTGGTCAGTCGCTGTGATTCAGGTTGCAACAGCTCCAAAGCAGCTAGCCTTGGCAACCATTTCACATCCCTCCACTTCACAACCCTCCATTTCCTTTCACTCCATTCTACTCTGTTTCCCCCCCCACTCCTCTTGACTAAATTTCCATCCACTCCACTCTGTTTCCCTCCTTTCCACTTAATTTCCTACCATGCCACACCACACCATTTTATTTCCCTCAACTCCACACCACTGCATTTAATTTCCTTCCTCTCCACTCTACTCCTTTTTATTTCCCATTACACCACTCTACTTCCTTTCACATATCTCCACTCCATTTCATTTTGCTCCTCTCCACTCCTCTCCATTTCATTTCCCCCTACTACACTCCACTTCATTTTTTTCCCCTCCATCCCACTCCTCTCCATTCCATTTCCCACTATTGCATTCCACTCCATTTCCCTCCACTCTACTCCTTCTTTTCCATTGCATACCATCTCATTTCCAACTCCTCCCCTCCGCTTCATTTTATTACCCACCGCAACTCTCCCCTGTATTTCCCTCATCTCCACTACACCACATTTCCCAGCACTCCACTCCATTTCAAACCAAACCACACAATTTCATTTCACTCCACTACATTTCTCTGAACTGCACTCTATTTCATTTCCCAGCAGTCCACTTATTTCCATTTCCCTGCACTCAACACACCCTCATTTATCTCCACTCCATTTTCCTCCACTCTAATACACTCTAGGCCATCGCTACATTCCTCACCACTTAATCTCACCCCAATCCACACCACACCACTCAACTCTACACTTTCTTCCACCCCACTTAATTTCTCTCAACTGTACTCCATTTCATTTCCCTCCACTCATCTCCACTCCATTTCACCCCAATCCAATCCATTTCATTGCCCCCTATTCCACTTAATCTCATCTCCCTTCCTTCCACTATTGTATAATCAACGAATATATGGATGTTACATTTAAGAAATTGTCAATGGTTTACGGGCAGGTTCGGCCCAGATCCATGACTAGCAGGGAAGAGGGATTTCGCAAAATCCACGTGTCACGGAGTTAACTAGATCAATTTATGCCCGTGACAGGGGGCAGTAGGCCCCTGCCCTCCCCACCCCCCGCCTGGCCCACAAAATGGGAAGGAGGGAAGGGAGGAAAAAAAAACAGCGGCAACAATCTATGGAGGTAAACTTATTTTACTAACTATGATATCGGAATGCAAGATAACACAATATAATACAATCTAACTGAAACTGAGACTAATAAATCAAATAAGATAGGAGAGAGAGTTCCGGAGACCGAGTCAAACCTGAAAAGCTTGGAACGGCTAGGAAAGCACCCTCCAGCACCCACTGCCAGGCAGTAAGAGACCGTCCCACCCGGAAGGGTCAGATCCCATGACTTCCGTAATGTATAGGGATAGGTACGTAGAATTAGAGCATTAACACTTTAATTCCAATACATGATGTTTTGGTGCGGAATACTGAAAACCAAAAAAAACATAAAACCATGACATTCCACCCCTTATTCTACATCACTACATCATGCTTAATATATATATATACACATAAATATACAAACAAACAAAATGACTAAAAATGCATCACACACACACGTTTATATACATATACATAGAATTACTGTCTGCACTCCCCCAGCATCAAGTTTCCTTGTGGTACACATTGAACATCCCCATTTTTCTGCATTACCCACCAAGTGGACCCAGGTCCCTGGGCAAAAACAGTACCACGGAGAGGTTTGCCCTTTCCAGAAGCTGGAAGATCCCAAACTGCTTTTCCCAACATGCTCTTTACATGTACAACGGGGACCTTATCTCCCTCTACGGTATGTAGGGAGCTGGATTGGGTAGGACCATCGCGATTGATAGATCCTATGGTGGTGACCAACCAGGTGGCTTCTGCCAAATGCTTCTCCCGGTGCTTAAGTGTTCTGCCACCCATTGCTTTCAGCATAGTTTTTAACAACCCATTGTATCGTTCAATTTTACCAGAGGCTGGTGCATGGTAGGGGATATGGTAAATCCACTCAATGCCATGATCTTTGGCCCAAGTATTTACAAAAGAATTTTTGAAATGAGTCCCATTATCTGACTCAATTCTTTCTGGGGTGCCATGTCGCCACAGGACTTGTTTCTCAAGACCCAATATGGTGTTTCGGGCGGTAGCATGGGGTACTGCATATGTTTCAAGCCACCCAGTGGTTGCCTCCACCATGGTAAGCATATAACGCTTACCATCGCAAGATCGTGGCAAGGTGATATAATCAACCTGCCATGCCTCCCCATATTTGTACTTTTGCTATTGCCCTTCCTCCCAGAGTGGTTTCATCCTCTTGGCTTGTTTGATTATGGCACATGTGTCACAGTCATGAATAACCTGTGCAATAGCATCCACAGTTAAGTCCACCCCTCGGTCTCTAGCCCACTTATCTGAGGCATCTCTCCCTTGATGGCCCGAGGTCTCATGGGCCCACCGAGCTAGAAATAATTCACCCTTGTTCTGCTAGTCCAGGTCTATTTGAGCCACCTCAATTTTGGCAGCTCGGTCCACCTGACGGTTATTTTGCTGTTCTTCAGTAGCCCGACTCTTGGGCACATGAGCATCTACATGGCGTACCTTCACGACCATATTCTTTATTGGGGCAGCAATATCTTTCCACAGTTCAGCAGCCCAAATAGGGTTTACCACCTGTCTTTGCCAGTTATTTTTACTCCCACGTGCTGTAACCAACCCCCACAGAGCATTTGTCACCATCCATGAGTCAGTGTAAAGATAAAGCATTGGCCACCTCTCCCGTTCAGCAACATCCAAGGCCAGTTGGACAGCCTTTACCTCTGCAAATTGGCTTGATTCTCCTTTCCCTTCAGTGGCCTCTGCAACTTGTCGTGTGGGGCTCCACACAGCAGATTTCCATCTGCGATGCTTTCCCACAATACGACACGATCCATCAGTGAACAGGGCATATGTCTTTTCATTTTCTGGTAATCCGTTGTATGGTGGGGCCTCTTTAGCTCGTGATACTTCTTCTGCTGGTGATGTTCCAAACTTTTTACCTTCAGGCCAGTCCATGATGACCTCTAGGATCCCTGGACGGCTGAGGTTCCCCATCCGCGCTCGTTGCGTAATCAACGCAATCCACTTACTCCAAGTGGCATCAGTTGCATGATGGGTGGGGGGAACCTTTCCCTTGAACATCCAGTTCAGCACTGGCAGTCCAGGTGCCAGAAGGAGCTGTGTTTCAGTACCGACTACTTCTGAAGAAACAGCCCGAACCCCCTCATACGCAGCTAAAATCTCCTTTTCAGTTGGAGTGTAGCCCTCTTCCGACCCCCTGTACGCTCGACTCCAGAATCCCAGGGGTCGGCCTCGGGTCTCTCCTGAGGCTCTTTGCCACAAACTCCAAGTGGGACCTTTCTCTCCAGCAGCAGTGTAGAGGATGTTCTTTATACTCTGTCCTGTCCGTACTGGCCCCAGAGTCACGGCACGGGCTATCTCCTGTTTAATCTGTTCAAAAGCCTGCTGCTGCTCAGGGCCCCATGTAAACTCATTCTTCATTCGCGTCACATGATAAAGGGGGCTTACAATGAGGCT
The DNA here is from genome assembly GCA_021292215.1 of Lophura nycthemera. Taxonomy (NCBI): domain Eukaryota; kingdom Metazoa; phylum Chordata; class Aves; order Galliformes; family Phasianidae; genus Lophura; species Lophura nycthemera. The sequence continues at coordinate 32,188 of JADANK010000374.1, read as the reverse complement.
GTAGTTTGGAACATGCATTCTCCAAAAGCCCACTACACCCAGAAAAGATTGTGTCTCTTTCTTACTAGTGGTTGGAGACATAGCAGTGATTTTGTTGATCACATCTGTCAGGACGTGACGACGGCCATCTTGCCACTGGTGGCATTTGGTGTGGAATACTGAAAAATCAAAAAAACTTAAAACCGTGACACCACGCCTCCAGAAAAAAGAAACAGGGGACCCTAAAATAATTAGAAACAGCAGCAACAATCTGAGGAGAAACAAACTAGTTTACTAAATCTAGTATCAGAATGCAAGATAACACACTACAATACAATATATTTAGAATTGAAGCTAATAAATATAATGAGAGAGAAAATGTCCGAAAGGTGGATAGGCCTTACCACAATGCTGAGGTGAGATGCGCAGTCCAGTTGAGCAGCAGGGAGACTGGAAGAGAGCCGACGAAGAAGAGAGGACAAAGAAGAACGCATCAGGTGACGTTGCCAGGAGTTATATCTCCTCTCTGTGTCCGCAAAGTCCCCTGGGGAATGTAGTTCTTCTCTTCCAGGCAGGTACCCAGAACTTGAGCATTAACAGTTAAACTCCCAGTGTCCCACATGATGTTATGATGTGGAATACCAAAACCTAAAAAAAAAAAAAAAAATCACAAAACCATGACATTCCACCCCTTATTCTACATCACTACATGATGCTTAATTGTACAATCAAAGAAAATTAAGATATTATAATGAAATAAACAAGAGAGTTAGGCAAAGCAAGACAAAGAGAGTAAATGGGATGCTTACCCATATCGTGGGCTCGCTCAGAAAATTGATTTAAGTGTAAGCTTTTCTTAATACAGAGATCCACTACATCATGACGCTTATACAATTTCCATCACAAAGCATGTTGGTACAATTCAAGACAAGTGACGATGGGTGAACGACAATATTCTTTTCAGTGCCAGTGCTCGATGATGTTACTGGAGGCATGCGGTCGTGAGGTGCAGGTCCGTCCTATGTTCCATCAGTCCCATGTAGACCATCACTGGGTGTCGCACGTGATCTGACTGTAAGACCAGAATGCTTTGATGGCATTTCGTTCCTTCCGGTTATCCTGAAGGCTCAAAGACTCACAGGAAGCAATACAGATGTTTCAGGGGTACCAGGAGGGGAAGGTCTGCACTCCAGGGCAAGATACAGGCCGTATTTCTATCCTGGGTCAACACTTCTGCTTGTACTGGGGCACGCCCTGGCCGCCTGTACCACACCTTCTGGCCATGTACCTATTACTGGATGAACTACTGAGCCTCCCACCTCCAGTAATCTCCTCCAAGGTGCAAGTAGGCCACACCACTTGGGTCCTACCTGCACCTTCCAAGGCCATTTTATTCTATGGGTGCCCAGAGCTAAATTCTCAGGGGCAGGGAGCAGAAGATTATTTTCATTGCCAATCTGGGGTCTTACTTGATGATCAGTGCCTGTAATGTGGATTATAACTGGGTTGGCCCATGTTGTCTGCAGCATTTCCAGGGCACTGGGTCTGCTGTCTCGGGGTCTTTCATTCAGGTCCCACAAGGTTTCATACAGTCTTTTAGTCCACCCCTGCAGGGACTGGGAGTCTGTCTTCAGGGCAGCCTTAAGAATACCGTTATAACAGTCAATGAGGCCTGCCCCCGTTGGATTATATGGCAGGTGGAATCGCCATTCGATGTTGTTTTCTTCTGCCAAGCGCTGTATCATTGCACCAGTAAAATGAGTCCCTTGGTCACTCTCGATGACTTGAGGCGTCCCGTAGGCAGACATCAGTTTAGTCAGTGCCTTGATGGTATATGCCTGGTTTGCTTTCGGTACTGGATAGGCCTGCAGTAGCCCACTTGCAGTGTCGACGCAGGTCAGGGCATCTCTCGCCACCTCAGACCGAGGAAGGGGCCCAATGTAATCGACCTGCCATCGCTGGAGAGGATTGTGTCCTCTAGCAAGATGGGCTGCTGTTTCGGGCAATGATCTCGGTCTCATCTTAGAGCAAGCGTCGCAATCCCGGCATGCCTGGACGATGTCAGGTAGTTGTATGGGCAGTCCCCATGCTTTAGCAGCTGCCCACGTTGTCTTTTGTCCTGCATGCCATAGCTTCTGATGTAACCTGTGGGCGATGTTCTCAGATAGGGAATTCTCAATCCATCGAACTCGGGCCAGTGTGTCAGCTTCATCATTTCCCATTGACTGTAGGGGCTGATGACCAGAAACATGTTAGACACATACAGTCCTCTGTTTGACTGTATTCCATATGTCTAACCACATGTCTTTGCCCCAGATTGGTCGGGCGTGGATAGTCCATTCCTGCGTGGCCCACTGTGCAATCCAGAGTGAGCCCACGGTACACAGCCCAACTATCTGTACAGATATTCAGAATACCATCACCGGGTTCCTTGGTTATAACCAGCCACACGGCTCGCAGTTCTGCCCACTGGCTGCTCTGACCATCCCCCTCTTCAAACCAGATTGTCTCGGTCAAAGGATGGTATGCTATTGCTCTCCACTTGCTTGGGTTGCCCTTGCTGGACCCATCTGTGCACCAGGCATCTTCAGGGATAGGATATTTCCCCTCCTGAATGGGACTCTTGTTCAGTGGAGCAACCAGTGTTGCTTTTGGTGCATCACTATGATACATCACTGGGCCTAGGATCTTCTGAAGCTCTTCTTTCAAGGGTGATGAAGACAGACTGCTCCTTTGGCTGAGGTAAGCGACCCATCGTGCCACTGTTTACTAAATATAGTATTGGAATGCAAGATAACACACTATAATACAATATAATTAGAATTGAATCTAATAAATCAAATATAATGAGAGAGAGAATGTCCGAAAGGTGGATAGGCCTTACCACAACTCTGAGGTGAGATGTGCAGTCCAGTTGAGCAGCAGGGAGATGGGAGGAGAGCCAACGAAGAAGAGCAGACAAAGAAGAGCACATCAGGTGACCTTGCCAGCAGTTATATCTCTTCTCTGTGACTGCAAAGTCCCCTGGGGAATGTAGTTCTTCTTCTCTTCCAGGCAGGTACCCAGAACTTGAGCATTAACAGTTAAAGTCCTAGTGCCCCACATGATGTTATGATGTGGAATACCGAAAACCAAAGGTCACAAAACCATGACACCCAGTGCCTGGGCTTTTTTAACTGCCAGTTTTGCCTGTTGGAAAGCATCCTTTTCTGTTTTCCCCCAGTCCCATAGCTGCCCCTTATTGTGAGTCTGTACAGTGGCCTTAGCACCTGTGCTAAGTGATGTATAAAGGAATGCCAGTAGCCCGTTATACCTAGATACTCTTGCATCTGCTTCGATGTTGTAGGGACTGGGAACACCTGGACCTTATCTATGACAGCACTGGGTAGTACTTTGGTCTTTCCTGACCAAACCACCCCCAGGAGTTTTATGGACAGGCCTGGACCTTGCACCTTTTGAGGACTTATAGCCCATCCTCTCTGTTGCAAATAGGCAGTTAATGAATGCGCCGCCTGCCCTACTGCCTCCAGTGAGTCAGATGTCAACAGGAGATCATCAGTATAATGATATAAGTTAACATCATCAGTTTTTTTCCAATTAGCCAGGTCACGTGCCACTAGATTGTGACAATATGTTGGTGAATGCATGTACCCCTGTGGCAGGACCTGAAAGGTCCACTGCCTGCCTCCCCATGTAAACGCAAACTGATCTTGCCATTCCTTGTGATTCTTCAGCAATTGGGATACTGAAGAACGCATTTGCCTCCCTACTTAATGTGTCCATTAGGGAGGCAATATTGGGTACGGCTGCATGAATAGGCGGCGTGATCTTATTTAATTCTCTGTAATCTACTGTCATTCTCCACGTGCCATCCGACTTTCGCACTGGCCATATGGGGGAATTATATGGGGTGTGTGCATGTCTTATAATGCCCACTTTTTCTAATTCCTACACCATTCTCGATATTTCATCTTGCCCACCCGGGTGTCTATACTGCCTTACATTAGTAATCCGGCGTGGTTTCGGCAGGCAAATATGCCCATGTTTCGCATGGCCTCTTAATATTGCCTGTACCGCCCGGATACTAATACATCTCTGTCCAAGTCTGAACTCTCTCACAGTTGTCTGGAGAGCCAGACCCCATAGAATATCTGTGCCCAAGATGTATTCCTGGACTGGGGCAATAGACACTTTATACTCCAGGGGTGGGAGATGCCCAACCCCCAGTTTCAACCGTGTTTGGGTGACAGGAATAGTCTGTCCCCCAAAACCACCAATCATCACTCTGTCTCCATCAAATTTGTCGGATCTCCATAGATAATTGATGTTTCTGCTCCAGTGTCCACTAACGCCATAACTCTGAATATTTTTTTGTGAGCAATAAATCATTAATTCTACATACGGCCTCCGGTCCCATCTGGAGGCCCTAGGGAGACTAACATCCTTCGTCACACCATGAATTGTGCTATGGCCAATTCTTTTGCTTCCGGGATTATCAGGTCAATCACATGAAACCGCAGTGCCCGCTGTCCGTCCCTATCCTCCAGCTGTTCACAGATCTTGCCTGTTAAAAACATCCTTGGGTCCGAAGACGACTCCACGATGAACCACCACTGCCAACTCACAGGGATGCAGAAATAAGAGCGGGGTGCACTGTTCTGTGCTGTAGAGGCAGAGGCTTACCGCGGGCGACATTGTTTCCCGGGTTTCGGCACCAAATCGTGAGAAACATGTTCAAAATCAAAAATTTCTAATCAGGCAAAGATCTTTGTGAAGAGCAGTTTATTCATTATTGCAATAATGGACACAAACCCCCTACTGACAAGGGAGAAATTGTGCACCTGATGAGTGATATCCATTCCATTATATACCCTGGGTCCGACGCAGGTAATGCCTCTCCTGGCACTCATTGGTTGAGCGTCCCAGGCTCACAATCTTCTGACACCGTTGCTACATTACATTTCCATACAATGTCTGTTACCAACCCATTGTCTTTAGTTATGTTCTGTACTTTTTATGGCAATAGGAGGACAATATTTTCAAAAATTAGCACACTAGTTCTGTCCTGTACCAGACTCTCCCCTACCCTATATAATTACCTTACCTAGTGCCTGTGCCAATTCTACCCAGGTCGGAATGCCCCAGACTCAACTTTACTCTGTTCAGCAGCTTTCTTTGTGAAAAACAACTTATCCTACACTGAATACAGAAATACTAGAAATTTCCACTGCAAAAACACAATCTACCTCTCACAATAAAATATGGGCCCTACTACTCTTTGAGAATTCAGGAGCAGTAATAAATGTTATGAAACCAAAAAGCTGCAACACAATTGAGTGAATAAGCATTCTAACAGATGAAACAGACAAAATCCAGAGGGATTTATAATCCCTACTGACCCCATTATGCCCAACTGCCTTTACAGTTTTAGGTATCATTTCTTTAATAGTCTCTCCTACCAATATGCACTGCTTCTGTCTTACTGGAGCAAAATTTCTCTCTAGAGAACATTAAGACTACAATCTGAGGCAGATACACCTTCAAGCAATTAATGCATATAGATTATTTTGGTATGACAGCACCCATTTAAAACTTTGTGAAAGATAAAATTTCTTACCAGTTCTTGTTATGTTTCTTCAGTCTTCACTCATGCAAGGGAAGAATTCTAACGAGAGAAAATGGCATAAAAATCAATTTTTCAACTTGAATCAGAGTTTCTGCATCATCTCAAGACTCTAATCTTGTGCCACAGGGGAATTCAGGGATAATGAAATCAGTTTTGTGTACACTCTTCACATGCAAAAGGAACCAACATTAAAAGTCTATTATTGTTTTGGTTTGGACAATCAGATATTTTTCAAAAGTCTGTTATGGCCTAATGTTTAAAAAATATTTTGAACAATTTTCTCAAACTAGCCAACCAACAAACTAGTTTTTAAACATATCCAGGAATGAATTTTCCAGGGCACAATATGCTTCTAGCAGTGTGGAAGCATAAACTTTCCTTCATTCTGTCTGTACCAGAAGCAGTGCATCAGGGCTTTCCCTGTCTCCAATGACAGCAAGTCAGGAGGGGGGAGGAACTGGAGAACCTAATCCAATTTGAACATCCTGTTTTGCTTGAGAGGAGGCATCTGCCTCTTGGAGTAAGATGGTTTTAAAAGAGAAGTCGTCTCACATTCTCCCTTCATCCTTTTCTTCTAGGAGGGAGACAGCAGTGCTTGTGTATAAGGAAGAAGTTAGGTTACAGGAAGATGTGCTGAGGGGGAAGGGCCTCTGTGCAAGGGCTAAAGAGGTAAAGAGAGAAGGGTGGTCCAGCAGACAAGTATCTAGTTCACTGTGGAAATACAAGAAAGACTGTACAGAGCAGCAGCTGTGGAACAAGATAAACAGCATGAGAAACAAGAACACCTCTAGAGGAAGAAAGAACGTCTCACAGCTCTGATTGGATAAGTGCCTGTGTGAACGGTTGAAGAGTGTTTTGTAGAATGCTCTGTTGACATGTAAAGGTGGATGGGAAAGTTGTAGGGGTGGATGGGAAAGCTAGAAAAAGACAACTTGTGAAGGTATATAAGTGATGTGAGAACTTGTAATAAACGATTTGGATCATTCACATCTGAGTCCGTGCATCAGACACTGCAAATGGCGCCCACTGCATGGAACAAATCAAGCCAAGGTTGAGCGAGCATGGTCCAGCAGCGCCGTCTGACTGAACTGCAGTGAGATTGTTTTGCGCGCGCCCACACTGTTCTGCAGGACAGAAGGTGAGCAGTTGGGAACTATGGGGAGATAACTAACAAAGGAGCAACAAGTAAATCTCGAAGTATTACGAATAGTTTTAAAATTTCAGAATCAGCCTGTATCTACTTCAGCATTAGCCACTGTTCTTAAATGGATAAGCAAAAATGTCCCTGAATTTCCGAAAGCTGGGTTCTCTCTTGAAGGAGAGCTTTGGGATGAAATTGGCACAAAACTCTGAGAGGCTTCTATTACTAAAGACAGAATGGCTGCTAAACTTTTACTTGTTTGGCTCCAAATAACGGAAAGGCTTAAACAAACTTGACAAGGAAGAATTTTTTCCAACTATTCCCCATCGACCTCACTCCCACCCCCGCCGCTGCCCTTCGGTGCGGAAAGCAGCCTCTGCCCAAACCCGATCCACGACTGCGACTCCGACCCCTCCCCCGGCCGGGGAGAAGAAAAATCGCGACCCCCGCCGCACTCCCGCCATCCGCTCTGCCTCCGATGCTTGCCGTACCGCCCCTTCCCTCCGCTCCGCCCCTGACAGTCGTCGCGCTCACGCCCTCCGCTCCGCCCCCGTCTCTCTCCGCGCTGCCGCACTCCGCCCCGCCTACAAAGCCTGCTGCTGCGTCTCTGCAGCCCGCATGTAACTTAGTTAAAGACAAGGAGGGACAGAACCAGAGGAACTTTTTGATCCTGGTCCAGTAGATCTGGAAGACGAACCGAACATTTTCCCTCCTGATGATAATTTGAAGGTTGCAGGAAAGAAATTTTTTTCTACAGTGTACTACAGTGCTTTAGAGCAATGCAGAAAAGAAGCAATATTATGGGGTGATGCTGATACGATGCAAGCCTTTCCTGTGTTGTATCATGCAAATCAGCCCCCCCAGTGGGAATCCCTGCCTTATGAGGCAGTGAAGGAGCTAAGGAAGTGTCATGGTTTTGGTTTTTTTGATTTTCAATATTCCACATCAAAACATCATGTACTGGAATTAAAGTGTTAATGCTCTAATTCTACGTACCTATCCCTATACATTACGGAAGTCATGGGATCTGACCCTTCCGGGGGGCGGGGGGCGGTCTCTTACTGCCTGGCAGTGGGTGCTGGAGGGTGCTTTCCTAGCCGTTCCAAGCTTTCTCAGGTTTGACTCGGTCTCGGGAACTCTCTCTCATATCTTATTTGATTTATTAGACTCAATTTCAATTAGATTGTATTATATTGTATTATTTTGCATTCCGATATCATAGTTAGTAAAATAAGTTTACCTCCATAGATTGTTGCCGCTGTTTTTTTCCTTTTCCCCTTCCTTCCCATTTTGTGGGGCCAGGCGGGGGGTGGGGAGGGCAGGGGCCTACTGCCCCCCCTGGTCACGGGCATAAACTGATCTGGTTAATTCCGTGACAGATTTTGGTGGAGAATGCGGGCATAGCTGCCTTTTTTGTGTGTTTTTGGCTCTTATAACGAATCTCGCTCTCTGCTCTTAGAGAGCTTCGTTAGGGAGCATTATCAGTAGTTCAGGTTTTCGTGCTGGAAAACTTGACCTTGAAAGACCAGGCATACTGCCAGTATTCTGGGATATTTGTAAACTTTGAGCACTGCTTAGTCTGGGTAGTGCCTCTTTTTCTTCCCCCCCCCCCCTTGTTAGTTTCAATTCATTAACCCTTTTTGAGCAGAAACCAGCGATGAACCCATTCTTTTTCGTGGGAGCGCTGAATAAGGGATTCAAAGCTATGATGTTCTTCACGACCTACTGGCCAATCATCAATGTCATGATTACTTGTTGTGGAATTGTGTACATATATAATCGAATAATGGCACTGACGGAGACGCCTGTATGGTACCTATATTGGTACCTAAATGCAATGTTTAATATGAATTTTGACACTTGCATCCCGGATGGAATGGCTAATTTCACAAGCAACTACATCCCAAATGGAATAACTAATTTTACAAACCACACAATGTTCAAACCAGTTTCCAGGTTTTCCTTTCGGTTTATCAGACGTTACTCCAATGCTGAGTTAATTTCCATGCTTGTGGTCGCACTAGTCCTGTTCATATCAGTCTTCCTGAATGTATTTCTATACAGGACTGTAAGGACTATAATTAAGCAGAAGGAGTCTCCTCCAAAACCAGAGAATGCTGACTGGCAGGGAATATGGAGAGGTTTAGGACAAATCTTAGAAGCATGGGGACCCGCAATGTCATGGAATTTCACTCTTGAGCACCTGTGGGATCCCCAGAAACTTAGCCAGTATTTGAGACAAGGGGCAGTGCGGCTCAGGTAAAATCTAAGGAGGTACAACTTATTTGGGGTTTGGCTTGTGCTTACCGTGCCATATATAATACTGTTTTGGAGAGAGAGAGTTTCCGAGCTGAGGTTCAAGCCAAAGGGGAGGATCTCCGAGTCAAATCTGATCAATTACAGGAGACACCAGTAACAATATCAGTTGCCCCTGTGGAGGGCAAGAAATGGAAACGAGTGTCCTCGCGTCTAGAACGAAAAAAAGAAGAAGAGGAGGAGGAGGTGGAGGAAGATCCAGGTGAGGGGCCCTCCTCGGAACCACCAAAATCAAGAAAGGCAAAAGGAAAAACGAAGAGACATGCAGAAGAGAGTGATGAAGAGGAAGTTTCTATTACTACTCGTCGGCCTCTGAAGATGACTGAAATCCAAGGCTCAAGAAAGGAATTCATACGGCACCCAAATGAAACTATCGTTTCCTGGTTAGTTCGCTGCTGGGACAGCGGGGCCAGTAGCTTGTCTCTAGATGGTAATGAAGCTCGCCAACTAGGAGCCATTGCCAGAAATCCAGCTATTGACAGAGCAATTAGTCGATGTCTGGATGAGGCTGCCTCCCTCTGGGAACGAATATTAGCAGCCGTGAAGGAAAGGTACCCCTTCAAAAGCGGCTTGAAGCCTGTGACGAAAAGATGGGATACAGTTGAACAGGGTATCCAGTATTTGAGGGAAATGGCCGTGGTGGAAATGTTGTATGACCCTAACTGTGTTTTTAGCGACCCACAAAGCCATGATCCTGAGAGAGTCAGGGAGTGATCAGCAAAACTCACTCGCCTTTTAACAGCCCCATATGGCCAGTGCGTAAAGCCAGTGGAGAATGGAGGCTGACGGTGGACTACCGTGGCCTGAATGAAGTCACACCACCACTGAGTGCTGCTGTGCCGGACATGTTAGAACTCCAGTATGAACTGGAGTCAAAAGCAGCCAAATGGTATGCCACCATTGACATTGCTAATCCTTTTTCTCCATTCCTTTGGCCAAAGAATGTAGGCCACAGTTTCGCTTTCACCTGGAGGGGTGTTCAGTATACTTGGAACCGTTTGCCCCAGGGGTGGAAACACAGCCCGACCATTTGCCATGGGTTGATCCAAACTGCACTGGAACAGGGCAGTGCCCCTGAGCACTTGCAGTATATTGATGATATCGTTGTGTGGGGCGATACAGCAGAAGTAGTCTTCACAAAAGGAGAGCGAATAATCCAGATTCTTCTGCGTGCTGGTTTTGCTATTAAGCGGAGCAAAGTGAAAGGACCTGCTCAGGAGATTCAGTTCCTGGGTATAAAGTGGCAAGATGGCCGTCGTCACATCCCGACAGATGTGATCGACAAAATCACCGCTATGTCTCCACCCACTAGTAAGAAAGAGACACAATCTTTTTTTGGGGTGTAGTGGGCTTTTGGAGAATGCATGTTCCAAACTATAGCTTCATTGTAAGCCCCCTTTATCATGTGACGCGAATGAAGAATGACTTTACATGGGGCCCTGAGCAGCAGCAGGCCTTTGAACAGATTAAACAGGAGATAGCCCGTGCCGTGGCCTTAGGGCCAGTACGGACAGGGCAGGATGTAAAGAACATCCTCTATACTGCTGCTGGAGAGAAAGGTCCCACTTGGAGTTTGTGGCAAAGAGCCTCAGGAGAGACCCGAGGCCGACCCCTGGGGTTCTGGAGTCGGGCCTACAGGGGGTCGGAAGAAGGCTACACTCCAACTGAAAAGGAGATCTTAGCCGCGTATGAGGGGGTTCGGGCTGCTTCTGAAGTGGTCGGTACTGAACACAGCTTCTTCTGGCACCTCGACTGCCATGTGCTGAACTGGATGTTTAAAGGGAAAGGTTCCCCCCACCCATCACGCAACTGATGCCACTTGGAGTAAATGGATTGCGTGATTACGCAGCGAGCGCGGATGGGGAACCTCAGCCGTCCAGGAATTCCTAGAGGTTCATCATGGACTGGCCTGAAGGTAGAAAGTTTGGAACATCACCAGCAGAAGAAAGATATCACGAGCTAAAGAGGCCCCACCATACAACGAATTTACCAGAAAATGAAAAGAAAATATGCCCTGTTCACTGATGGATCGTGTCGTATTGTGGGAAAGCATCGCAGATGGGAAATCTGCTGTGTGGAGCCACACGACAAGTTGCAGAGGCCACGAAGGAAAGGTGAATCAAGCCAGTTTGCAGAGGTGAAAGCCATCAGCTGGCCTTGGAGTTGCTGAACGGAGAAAATGGCCAGTAGCTTTATCTTTACACTGACTCATGGATGGTGGCAAATGCTCTATGGGGGTGGTTACAGCAGTGGAAGCAGAGCAACTGGCAGCACAGAGGCAAACCCATCTGGGCTGCTGAACTGTGGAAAGATATTGCTGCCCGAATAGAGAATCTGGTTGTGAAAGTACGCCACTGTAGATGCCCATGTACCCAAGAGTCGGGCCTACTGAAGAACAGCAAAACTAACCACAGGTGGATCGGCTGCTAAGAATTGAGTGGCTCAGGTGGATCTGGACTGGCAACATAAGGGTGAATTATTCATAGCTCGGTGGGCCCATGACTCCTCAGGCCATCAAGGGAGAGATGCGACATATAGATGGGCTCGTGACCAGGGAGTGGATTTACTATTGGATGCTATTGCACAGGTTATTCCAGAACGTGAAACATGTGCCATAATCAAACAAGCCAAGAGGATGAAACCACTCTGGGAGGAAGGGCGATGGCAAAAGTACAAATACGGAGAGGCATGGCAGGTTGATTATATCACCTTGCCACGATCCCACAGTGGTAAGTGTTATGTGCTTACCATGGTGGAGGCAACCACTGGGTGGCTTGAAACATATGCAGTACCCCATGCTACCGCCCGAAACACCATACTAGGTCTTGAGAAACAAGTCCTGTGGCGACATGGCACCCCAGAAAGAATTGAGTCAGATAATGGGACTCATTTCAAAAATTCTCTTGTAAATACTTGGGCCAAAGATCATGGCATTGAGTGGATTTACCATATTCCCTACCATGCACCAGCCTCTGGTAAAATTGAACGATACAATGGGTTGTTAAAAACTATGCTGAAAGCAATGGGTGGCGGAACATTTAAGCACTGGGAGAAGCATTTGGCAGAAGCCACCTGGTTAGTCAATACCAGAGGATCTATCAATCGTGATGGTCCTACCCAATCCAGCTCCCTACATACCGTAGAGGGAGATAAGTCCCTGTAGTACATGTAAAGAGCATGTTGGGAAAAGCAGTTTGGGTTCTTCCAGCTTCTGGAAAGGGCAAACCTCTCCGCGGTACGGTTTTTGCCCAGGGACCTGGGTCCACTTGGTGGGTAATGCAGAAGAATGGGGATGTTCAATGTGTACCACAAGGAAATTTGATGCTGGGGGAGTGCAGACGTAATTCCTATGTATATGTATATAGACGTGTGGTGTGTTGATGCATTTTTTAATCTTTGTTTTGTTTGTATCTGTATGTATGTATATATATATATATATATTAAGCATGATGTAGTGATGTAGAATAAGGGGTGGAATGTCATGGTTTTGGTTTTTGAATTTTCAAAATCCCACTTAAAACCATCATGTATTGGAATTAAAGTGTTAATGCTCTAATTCTACGTACCTATCCCTATACATTACGGAAGTCATGGGATCTGACCCTTCCGGGGGGCGGGGGGCAGTCTCTTACTGCCTGGGCAGTGGGTGCTGGAGGGTGCTTTCCTAGCCGTTCCAAGCTTTCTCAGGTTTGACTCGGTCTCGGGAACTCTCTCTCATATCTTATTTGATTTATTAGACTCAATTTCAATTAGATTGTATTATATTGTATTATTTTGCATTCCGATATCATAGTTAGTAAAATAAGTTTACCTCCATAGATTGTTGCCGCTGTTTTTTTCCTTTTCCCCTTCTTTCCCATTTTGTGGGGCCAGGCGGGGGGTGGGGAGGTCAGGGGCCTACTGCCCCCCCTGTCACGGGCATAAACTGATCTGGTTAATTCCGTAACAGGAAGTCAGTGAGAGATTATGGAATTCAGTCTGCCTTTACATATAATCTTTTGGTTGCAATTGGTGACAGTTGCGTTATGACCCCTCACGATTGGAAAATTCTGTTACGAACGATCTTGTCTCCCATGCAATACACCGTGTTTATGACTAAATGCTGAGAACAGGCTACCATCCAGGCTATGAATAATTTGAATAACTTAAATCATATTGGCATGGGGCAGGGGGTCCGGGCAACACCTCAGGCCGTATGAAAGCTGAAAGGAGCCCCATAAGTGAAAGTAAAAGGAAAGAAGAAGGTTTCACAGTAACTGGGAATAAGGGGGGCTGAAGGGGGATAGTTAGAGAGTTTATAGAAGCAAGAATGTAGAGCTTGTTAGAAAAATAAGGGATGGCAGACACTGGGTCTGGGATAATGAGGGGGTTGAAGGCCATGCTGATAAGGTTTGAGAACAACCCAGAGACATCTGGCAGGGAGGTGATTAGATGTCCACAGGGCAAGAAGAAACCGGTTTGGGGGGATGCCCCCCTGAAAGGTCAGAAGTTTACAGCAAGGAAGACAATGAAGCCTTCACGAGGAAGACAACAAATCTTCATCCCACGACTCACTACGCATGCGCAAGAGGGGAGGGTCTGCATGCTAATGAACTCTCGGGGGTGTAATGAATATGTATCCAAATTCCAGGAAAACTGTTGATTATGTATTAGTTTGGCCTATATCTGTAGTACGATTTTTCCTGACAGTGTGCAAGCTTGGTGGAATTATCCCCCTTGCACCAGGGCTTTTGCACAATTGCCAATAAAACATACCTTCTCTATATCCTTACAGGCTATAGGGTTTGATTTCCGCATGTCAATTGGCACCCCAGATGGGACCCGCTCTGTTCAGGTGCAGGACTGGCTTAGAGACGGGATGCCTCTGGTGCGCCCCAAGATTTCTCAGAAGGACTTCCTTTTCTCATCTGATCACTGCGGGAACAGACAAGGACTATCGGCGGACTAGGTATGTGATTGGGAAAGGGGACCTGTAAGTCGTACGCAAGGAAAAGAGCTATCGCTCCCCCTTAGGTGGTTGGTGACAGGATATAGCGAGTATTCTGTCAAATGGTTACCTGGGCTCTCCTTGCTGTGGTAGCAGGAGTTTTGGTTTGCATACTTGTTTACCATCTATTGCAATGTTTTGTATTAATACCACCGGAATATCCTCTGAGGAACTTTGAACTTGGCTAAGACTGGTCTTGTGTGTCCTGACTGAGTGTGGTGTGAGTAAGATGTAGTGAAGCTACCGGGCGAGAGCGGAGTCCTGAACTGCTCTTCCATCCTCCCGCGAGGGAAACGGCTGGGGACAGACAAAGCGAAAGTTCGTCTTTGTCTTGTTATCTGTTTTGTTAATTGTCTCGTTAACTGTCGTTATTGCCTTAGTAGTTACGGGATACCTAAGTGGATTGGGAAAGGGAAAACCTTGTTAAAATTAGAATTGGGGGTCTGCTGATATTGTAAGAAACAGCCGCGGTTTAAGTGTGATTAGATTAAGATGGGGGGAACACAGGAAAAATAAATACCTGGGAAATCTCCTTTGGGGTGTATATTAGCACATTGGAAAGATATTGCTGGGGAACCAGGAGGGACCCTGAATAAGAAAACCCTGATTGAATATTGCAACCAGTGGTGGCTGCTGTATAAATTGGAGGATGGGGAAAAGTGGCCCCTGAATGGAACCATAAATTATAATACTATCCTACAGCTTATGCTGTTTTTGAGAAGGGATGAGGTAACATACACAGGTATGTTTTTCACCCTCCACGACCACCCCGAGTGGCAAAAAGACTGCGGAATGGGTCTGCTGCACAATTCATTAATATTAGTCTTAGAGAAGGAGTGGTGGGAGACGGGAAAATAAAGTAAAGCACTGTTGCTCATCTTGCAGTATCGGGCAGCAATGGACGAGATTAGGTAAGATCAGAAACTCGACCGAAATATTCGAAAACTATCAGACTCCCGGAGCAACAGCACCACCTAGCGAGGAAGCCTCGACAGAAAGCGAGAGTTCTCCCGAAATGTCTCCCGACTCCCCGGTAGCTTCACGGACCCAGAGACAGCAACCGCTAGTAATAGCCCCGCTGAGGGAAGCGGTAGGACCAGGTGGGAGGCCCGTATTAATCAAAGTCCCGTTTTCCTCATTTGATTTGGAGACTTGGAAAGGGGTGGCCAAAAAGTATCGAGATGACCCAACGGGGGTAGCAAGGCATTTTCAGTTCCTAATTAGACAGCATGAGCCAGATTGGAACAATATTCAATTGCTATTAGAACAAGTGACAGAAACAGAAAAACAATTAATTGAGAAGACAGCGCTGACCCTAGTTGAGGACAATATACAGGGAAGGGGTGAGGACGTTAAAGACCATTTCCCATTGCAGTACCCTCACTGGGATCCAAATACAAGAGCAGGAAGGGAACGTTTGGAAAGGTACAGAGAATGGGTAGTAAAGGGAATGGAAAGGGCTATTCCTAAAACAATTAACTGGTCTCACCTATTTGCAATAAGACAGGGTCCAAGAGAGTCCCCATCTGAATTTTTGGACAAACTAAGGGATGCAATGAGGAGACACACTTCCCTGGACCTGAGGTCAGAGGCGGGAACACAGCAGCTAGTATCACTGTTCATAGGGCACTCTACGGGGGACATAAGGAGGAAACTACAGAAATTAAAGGCACCAAATTCTCAGAACTTAGAAAGTTTGTTAGAAGAAGCATGGAGAGTGTTTAGCAATCGGGAGGAGGTAGAAAAGAGAAGGGAAAAGGAGGTACTGGTGGCAGCCTTACAAGAAGTTGATAGGGCCAGGTGTAACAGAGCACAAAAGCCTCTGGAGAAAAATCAGTGCGCCATCTGCAGGAAAAAGGGGCACTGGAAAAATGAGTGCTCGCTAAGGAAACAGAAAGGAAAGGGGGGGCCATGGAATAAGGTCCAAGTCCTTGTAGAGGAAGATTGACGGGAACCAGGTAAGTCTACCCTAGCGGATTCACTGGTTAAAATAAAGGTAGGGAATCAACAACAGAGTGTGGAATTTTTAATAGATACAGGTGCTGCCTGCTCAGTTTTAAATGAAGAATTAACCCCGATAAGTAGAGAATTCGTAACGGTAAAGGGAGCCACTGGTCAACCCGAAAAGGCTTATTTTCTCAAACCTTTGCAATTTAAATTGGGAAAACAGGCAGGGATACATAAATTCTTGTACCTACCTGACTCACCACATCGCCTTTTAGGATTGAGTAAGGAAAGGACAAGATAAGGATTAACTCTTGTTTAGGAATGTAGATAAGCAGGATGTGTGGTCAGATAAGAAAAGGCAATCTGGAAAACTCTGTTGACTAAGGAATGGGTCAGGATTAGATTACTTCTGTAGAGACAATGGGTCTTCTCCCGGCAAAGGAGCCCCCCTCTCTCATGGCGGGGACCATATGTTGATAAGTCAGGAATGATGAATTCATGTGTCCACTGATGTGTATTGTTCGGGCCAATATTGTACCAAGCTTCTTCCCTTACGGTTTGCAGTTGGAGGAGCTTATCCCCTTGCAACCAGTTGGCCAAATGCGAATAAAACCCTACCTGCTTATAAACCTAAACTCGGTTATAAGAGTTTGATCCGCAAATCATTTGGCCCCGATGGGACAATCCTGTTCGGCTGCGGGAACCAGTTGAGGAGGGGGACGCCCTTTGGCGCGCCGGAAGTTCTTGGAAGGACTCCCCCTTCTCATCGATACTGCGGGGATAGACAGGGCCATCTGCCGCGGACCAGGTACGTTTAAAGGGAAGGCTCGTAAGGGTACGCGGGGGCGGGGGACTCCGTAAGACGTGGCGGGGACGGCCCAAACCGGGAGGGTTTACCCTGAAGGAGGACTAGTCCGAGTACGGGAGGAAGGTTAATTACCAGAGGGGCAACTACGTGAAGCACATATCGATTCCAGGGAATTGTGGGGTTCGAGCCCACCTCTGGCTAACTTGGAAGCTAGGACTACGCTTGGGCATTAGTAATCACGATTCTAACAATCTGGAACTCACGCTAATTCTAGAGATTGTGGGTTAGAGTCCCAACCCGGGTTAGCGAGGTAATGTGCTGATACTTGCCAATGAAACCTACATCATTGTAGCCGCGGTGGTAGGAGGTAACTGCGGTTGTTATCATTGTGTAATGTCCGTATGTGTATTTGAATAACTGTTATTGAATTTGGGTACTTTAAACATCCGAACTAAGGTGGAACCTGAAGCAGCAAACTAAGTGTCGAATGAGTGTGTGTGATTGAGCGTAGTAAGTACGGGGCGAAAGTGGAGTCCCGAATCCGCGGTTTGTCTCCCGCGAGGGAAACGGCCGGAGCGGACGAAGCGGAGTTGTTAAATGTTGTTTGTCTACCCAATTTCTTGTATGATGTTTTTGACAAATTGGAAAAAGGGTCAAACCCAATTTTAGGTGAAGGCAAATGAGCATTTTTGGAGTGGGATGAATATGGAAATACCATGTCGTGAGCTACAGGGACGGGCCAGAGGAAAGGTGTATATTAACCAAAAATGTTGGTTGCCCAGATTATGAATACCTGTTTAGCTTGTAAAGGAGACATATCGAGGGGATGGCGTTATTCGTCCGGGTGTGATGAGTGGTGGAAACGAGTTCTGGGGATTGTTTTTGGGAAATTTAGAGAATGAGGCCAAGTTGGAACAAGGTGGCAATAACAAAAGAAAAAATATGGGAGGGTCACGGGGAAAGGAAAAATTAAAAGAACACCCCTTGATGTATTCGGCTATTGGCGAGATATTGCAGGGGGACCTGGGGGCACTCTAAGTAAGAAAACTCTGATAAAATATTGTAATCAATGGTGGTTAAGTAAAATTGGATGATGGGGAAAAGTGGCCCCTAAACGGGACGTTGATGTTCTTTACCCTCAGGAATCATCCTGAATGGCAAGGAGGAATGTGGGATGGGGGCACCACAAGTTCCTCTAGTGTATGAATGAGGAATGAATTCAACTCATTTATTTATATTGTGTTCTGTTTGCAAGGAGATGTGTGAGGAGGTGGGTCAATCAGTGCTGTTTCTTGTGGTGAGGTTGTTTATAAACCAAATGACACAGACTGTTAAGGGAAAGTTTATATGGATTAAGAGGGTATTTATGGAAACGGAAGAACTGTATGGTTGATTTGTGCATTTCGAAGGAATGAACAAACTGTTTTGATGGTATAAGAAAGTTGTAATTGTAATGGTTAAGAATTGGGTAACTGCAAGTGTAAATGAGGGTAACAAGGAAAAGGGTTAAAGAGAAAAGGGTTAACCTGCTGGCGTGAAGAGCAACCCCCGCACCGTTCCCCCCGCGAGCCTTACTTGGTGTGAGAGAGAGCCGGGAACGGAGACTGCTGTACTTGTGAAGGGGGAAGTGAGAATAGCCCTCTGTAAAGCTAGGAAACCCGAAATCCCTGTTAGCACGGAGCCCTGGAGAGAGGAGGTTAAAAGAAATATGATGTAATAGTTTATGTAATGATGAGAGTTTGGAAAGTGAAAAATTTGGGAAGGACACAGGCTGAGGAAGGGCAAGGGAGCAGGGTGGCAGGATGTAGAGTGAGCATATAAGGACAAACAAACAAACAAAAACTGATTGAGAAACAGAGATTATAAAGAAATTGGGAATAACAGAGCTGTTATGTCACAGCACTAGAGTAGGGCGTAGGAACCCAGAGATCCACTCAAGAGAGGGGAAGGGGGGGGCTGGGAAGCCCAGGGAGGGCCCGCCCACTGCAATGAAATAAGGTGTGAATTATGAGAAAGAAGGAACCGCCTCTGTTGCAAAAATGAGGATGGGAATTTGGGAAGTTTACCCTAGCAGGATCCACGGTTAAATTACAGCTAGGAAAGCAGATAAGAGGTAAGAAGATTAAATTCAGTAGAGAAATTTGGAGAACGTGTCAGCAAGACCAATAATGGAAAATTTTAAGTTTGGCTTTAACACAAACTAGGAAAACAATGTTGTACCCATGAAGTTAGGTAAAATCCTAAATCAGGTATACACAGGTTGCAGGCCATCAGGAAGCCTGGCGAGCCAAAAAGCAGCCCAATAAAAGTTAAGTTAAAGACGGGAGCCAGCCCAACCGGGTAAAGCAGTGCCCTTTGGGGATACAAGACTGTAGGAGGATAAAAGAAAAATAAAATTATTGGATAGAAATCCAAATAGAACACCTCGATCTTGCCAAATGAAAAATTGAATGGCCAAGATTTATAGTTTGGTACAAGATTTGAGGGCAATTAATAGAAATGTTGAATATATACAAACCCATGGTATATATCTTTATTAACCAAGTTAAGGAATAAGTTAGGTGGGGTTTACCGTTCTGGATTTGAAGTACACCTTTTTCTGCCTGGTTTTGCCAAAGAAAGTCTACAGTAGTGGATACTACAGTAACAAAGGAGGACTTGGGTACAGTGGACTGTGGAGTTGCTGAATTTCTGACTTAAATGGCTATCAAGTTTCTCAACGAAAGCATAATGATCAAAGAGAAGGAAGCAGTTTGAACCCCAGCCCACCAACGCAGAGCTACCTCCAAGCCAGGCCAGTGAACTGCATGGAGACTGGCTATGGCCAGTGGTCAGACCTACAGGAGGAACCATTGGACAACGCTAGGACGGAAACAGCTTTGTGAGACAGAAACTTGTAAGGGCAGGACATGCAGAACTGCTACGGACGAGGTATTGAGGCAAAAACCTTACCTGTGGGACCTTCTGCTCAAGAAGGCGAATAACTGCCTTGACAAAGAACTAAATAAAACTAATTCAGCTGATGAAAATCTACATTGTAAAGGACATCAGAAGAGTGGACACTGTACAGGCAACTGGGAATATGATGGTGGATCAGGGTGGGGCAAAACAGGCAGCTGAAGGAAAAGAAATTGGTGAACTGGCTTTAATTCCAGACGGTAAACTTAAGATATTGAACCTTAATCAGAACCTATAAGGTATTATAGGAGGATAGGAATTTATTGATTTAAAAGGGAAGAGAGCAAGCTGACAGGTGGGTGCATACCCCAGATGGACAACATTGTTGTGCCCATTATTCTAAGGGAACATAATAAAACATATGGGGGTACAGACATCAGAAAGTAACTGTACAGTCCTAGTACCAGGAACAGGTACAAGTGGGGCTTGTTGGGAAGGGGAACCTTTAGGACACAATTGTAAATTGCAGAACTGCCAGGAAAAAAGGAGGGTTTCGGTATATGGCTAGTTCTAAAAAAACCCTTTTCAGGGTGGCCAGAAGCATTCCCTTGGCAGGACCAATAAAACCAAAGAAATAACCAAGGTATTTAGCTTGAGGAGATTATACCAGGTTTGGATGTCCTGCAACAATACCCTTCAACCGGGAACTCACTTTATTGCAAGAATTGTCCAATAGATCAGTAAGCATTGGGAATAATTGGAATTAAAACTGGCCCAGGAAGCTGACTATCCTGGCCACAGTTGTTGCCTTTGGCTCTCCTTAGACCTAGAGCCAAAGAGGGGTTAAGTCTTTCCAAAAAATACTGTACAAAGGCCTTATGTTTTGACAAACAGAATCTCTACCCAGGTAGAGTGAAATACTGAGCATATGGTAAGTCTACAATAACAGTTTCAGGAAATAGAGAAACTGGTTCTAGGAAACTAGGCCCAAGGCCTTGCGGCTTGATCCCTCAAATACAATGGGAAACTGAAGCCAGCTGGACCCTTAAAATTGTGAATCCAAAGACAGTAATATGGGCTCTTATAATTGTTTTAGAAATGTTAATTTGATTAAGTGCCAGCATCTGAGTAAATGCTTATATATCTCTTGTGGAAAACATTCATTGCAAATTACTTATATCAGTAATTGTTTGGTATGTGGGCTCTGTAATAGGTGTATATTTGTAATTTTGTCATACACATTGCAGAGATCCTGCCAAGATCAAACCAGAGAACAAGGCATGGCGTGCCCGAGGAAACACCTGAAGAAGACGGTCCCGACCACAGTGGACTGCGAGGAGAAAGGACCCCTCCAATAACAATTAAGAAAAATGTATAAAACTATGCGTGTAATTAACCTTATAAGATTTGCTTTAGCCTGGGAAGGTAATAGCTACTCGTGCAAGTGGCCCAAAATTTTAAACCTAACAAATTGTTTGGATATGTACGGCCCTCCCCGAGCAGGGGGGGTGCCAGTCTATGGGGTGTAGCGGCTTAATTGGACAATTCCAAATTGGATTGGAACATGCACTACAGGATAGATACTTGGTACCTCAGACCATGGTGCATGAGGAAATATCACAGGGACTCTTGAGAGCACCCTGGAGACGGGTGAGAAGAGTACTAAATCCTTTGGGGGAAAAAAAAAACTTACTGGTTTCCACAGCTTTGTGAGATGGCTCATCGCATCTCTTGGAGTAAGTGAGCTGGAGAAAGCAATTGTTAATATTTTGGCCACTCTAGAGATAATAGAGGAACGGCAACCGCTGATGCAATCAAAGCATTACAAGTTGAGATTCAGGCTGTAGTAAGGTTGCATTACAAAAAATAGAATGGCATTGGATCTCCTAAAGCCAAAGAGGGAGGGGTTTGGTGATAATTAATCAGAGTTGTTGTGCTTATACTCGAAGGATAGAAACTGATCTACAGGCAATATGGGAGCACACTAAAATTACTTCATCAGGTAACGATGGATGACACCTCATTAGGATTTACAGAATTGGGGAAAAACTTACCAGCCGGTTACCTAACTTTACGTGGCTAAAGCAACTCTTTGTGGCTTGTATTATTATAATCATCTTGCTCATTTTTATGTGTGGTTGCGATGAGATGTGCATTATGGATATGTAAAACTTCTGGGGGATAGTTATGAGGAATGGAAAAAGCACAAGAAGGCAGAAAGTGGGAAGTGGGAGTTATTTCAAAACTCCCCTTTTACCGAATGGAGCAATTTAGCAAAAGAATTTGCTAGGTTCAAGAAAAAGGGGGGAATTGAGTAAGGGAAAGGACAAGATAAGGATTAATCTTGTTTAGGAATGTAGATAAGCAGGATGTGTGGTCATAAGAAAAGGGCATCTGGAAACTCTGTTAACACAAGGAATGGGTCAGGATTGGATTACTTCGTCAGAGGACAATGGGTCTTCTCCCATGCAAAGGAGACCCCCACTGCTCCCGGGGGGGGACCAATGTCGATAAGTCAGGAATGTAATGATATGCATGTGAATTCCACTGATTGTGTATTCGTTCGGCCTATAATCTGTACCAAGCTTCTTCCTTACGGTGTGCAAGTTTGGAGGAGCTATCCCCTTGCACCCCAGCTTGGCACCAAATGCTGAATAAAACCTACCTGCTTTATAACCTAACTCTGGGTTATAGAGTTTGATTCCGCAAATCAGGATGGGATCTATTAGAACAATTAGGGGCAGAAATAAAGTTTGAATCGGGAAAAATGAAGCTCAAAGTAAAAGATGATTCTTTCATAGAAGTACTTAGCTTAGCACTAATAACTACTCCAGGGGACACAGGAATCCCTGAAGAAGTGACTAACCAGGTTTATCCAGGGGTCTGGGCAACTGAGTCCCCAGGGCGTGCAAAGAACGCTTCCCCCACTGTAATTAAGGTGAAACAGGGAGCTCATCCCCCATGAATTAAACAATACCCCCGAAGACAGAGGATAGGGAGGGGATGCAGCCGATAATAGATTGATACATGGATGCGTAATTGAGGGTACAAATAGTGGAAATATGAAAAACAAAAAGCAACAAAAACAAAGAACAGCAAAAAATTTAAAGAAGAACAGTGAGTTAAAATATTAAAGTTTGTGATCTGCTCTAGCCAAAACAGATAAGTGCCGGCAAGAGAACACATCCCCCACACTGCTCCTCCCCCCCCCCCCCCCCCCCCGCTTGTAATCAGAATGTAAACAAAGTGTTACTTGAGAACGGGGACAAAAACAAAACATTGGAAGCGAGAATAGACTAACTGCAGAGATCTAGGAAACTTGATATCCCAGTGTTAGCACGGGAAGCCTTAGGAGGAAGGAGCTGAGAGCAGGGCTCTGGGACCCAGAGATCTCCTCAGGAAGAGCTGAGAGGGGGGGCTGGCAGGGTCCAGGAGGGTTCTGCCCTCACTGAACAGAAAAGCAGTTAGTGCAAAAAGCAGCACTGGATTTGGTAACAGATGCAAAAACAGTTAAGGGTGGAGAAAATTAAGTTAAGGAAGGAATTATAGCCAAGTGTGGAATTTGTAGTAAAAGCTGAAGAAACTAATTTGGTGTTCTTACTCCAGTAAGTGATGAATTTGTAACCATAAGGGAAACCATTGGCAAAAGTGAGGAGGTTTACTTTGTTAAACATTTACAATTTAGTATAGGTAAACAGGTAGGCATGCACCAATTTTTTGTACATGCCAAATTCATCAAAACCTTTACTAGGGCAAGATTTACTAAAACAACTGTAAACTGAAATAAAGTTTAAAGGAAAATTGGAATTTAAGGTAAAAAAAAGAACAGTTAATAAAGGTGCTTAGTTTAGCATTAATCACTACCCCTGCTGGGACCAGAACACAGACGAAGTAAGGGATCAAGTTTATCCTGGGGTGTGGGTAGTAGAATCCCCAGGTAGGGCTAAGAATGCAGCACCAATAGCATCCAGAATAAAGCAGGGAGCTCAGCTGGTTTGGATTAAACAGTACTCTCTCAAATTCGAAGACATGGATGACCTGATAGCTACCAAAACAAAGGAGGTAATGCATAACATGGACAATTAGCTTACTAAACTTTCTCAGACTTAATGGTTATTGAGTTTCTCCCCAGAAAGCCCAAGTGGCACAGTCACAAGTAACCCATTTGCGTTATGAAATCGATGCGGAACCCTGAACCCTAGGGAACAGCGAGGAAGAAAACAAACTGCCAGACTCTGGAACCTCAAACAGCTAAGGAGCTCCAGACTTTCCTAGGAATGACGAGGTGGTGCCGCCTACAACTATGGAATACTGGTAAAGCCCCTCTATGCCCTTTTGAAATCCTGTCCAAAGATCCTCATACAGGTTGAGGAAGACAAAGAAGAGAAAGGTTTAACTGTGGCAATTAGACACGGATTCTGTTGTTAGTGAAGAACAAAAACTTATTGTGGGTGATGAACTTGAACAATGTGCACTTGGTCAAGTGCCTTATTAAACGTGACTCTCTTGCCACGTTTGGCAGTGCTGGATCTTCCATCCTGCCCTGAAGGAGAGGGTGCTGGAGCTGGGCTCATCCCTCTGGTGCAGTCCTGCGGCACCCAGTCTGTGTTGGTGTGAGTGCTGGACCGAGGCACTGGCTCTGTCAGCCTTATCTCAAGTCCATTGTACCTCAGCAGCGTCTCCCAGTAGTGAGTGATGAGGTCATAGAGACTGTCAAATACTTGGGTGTCAGTCAAAAAGAACTTGTGGATGTTAGAGTCCTGCTGCCAATGGATACAGAAATGCTGCACCTTCTCGTTACACTACATGGACAGAACGTAGTCCCCAACATAAGTTTCACTCTCCCTGACGAGGAAGGAGCCATCAGGGGCCTCCATCTCAGCACAGTACTCTGTCAGCAGCCACTCAGCGATGTGCCGCCCACTGTGCCCTGCTCCCAGCTTGCTGTGGAACCATTCCTGCACGAGATGCAGCTCAATGTTGGCGCTCACCTCCTTCTGCACAGGTCGTCTTCCCCAACGTACATCGGGTTTCATGTATAATTGATGGGCTCTTCTGTCAATCGGCAATCCGCCGTCTGCTCCTTTGTTACACATGAACCCATGGTTCCTTGCCACTCACCTCTGCGAAGCCACCTCAGATTTGGCGGGGCTTGCCAATGGTCTTTATAGCATCTGCGCACACCCATGCCAGGTGTACAAGCTAGACGTCTCGTGATCATGTCGAGAGGGTCTGTCTGGCATGAATAGTTACAATCTTTCAGTTTTTCTGCCTCTGTGTCTGCTGAACTTGTTTTCACCTCCAAAGGTCTTTTGCTAGCCAGAGCAAGAATGTCTTTATTTTCTCCTGATAATATACAGGTTAAAGGAATTGAAGTAAGGGACTTGGACAAATTAAATGAGGGGGCTTGGAAAGTATATAGAAACAGGGATTGTAATTAAATAAATAAATAAATAAATAAATAAATAAATAAATAAATAAATAGGGAAGAACAGTAGCAGTTGCACTAGAGCAGGACCTGGAAGGACCCAGGATGAATTTTGCCCCCAGTGGACTGAATGCAGTGCGCACACAGCAGGGTAAAGATGTTTGTTTTCTGGTAGATATGAGTGCCTCTCACTCTGTGCTGCATCAAGATTACCACCCGTAGATGATTTTTGTAACAGTAGTATGAGCTACTGGTCAACAAGAAAAAGCTTATGAATTAAATAAAAAATGGAGCTAAGGGTAAAGCAAGAAACAATGGGAGTAAGAGACTATAGCTGTAAATAACTTTCTGTGAGTATTTTGTTTTGTAGAGAGATCTAATTTAGTGGCTAGTTCTATTTTGCGAGCAGGTGTTCCACCTGGGCTCTGTATCATGCACTGGCCATGCAGAGTGGAGCACAAGTAGAAAAAACCTTGCAGACCCTGAGAAGAATAAAAGCAGGAGAGAGTCTGCCATGGGTGAGAAAGGAAAAGTGATCTTTGAAGCAGGGGACACACTGCTGGCACTGCCTTTCACATCCACCACCAGAATGTACCTTCTCTGTCATTTCAGCGATTTGCCATCTCTCAGGGGTCAATAAGTAATAATAAATTAGCTTAGAAAGTTTCCATTTCCCACTTATGGAATTGTCTAAAATAAATGCCTGTGTGAGTGTGTATATATCGACTCAAAAAATCGTGACCTCCTATGTAACTTTTATGTTTAGTGTGTTATCAATCGAGGCTTTGATTGAGTTTGATGATTTGTTATTAAATATAATTTGCTTATTTTTTAGTGGGTAACAGTTTGTTAATAAAAAAAAAAGGGGGGGAAGTTGTAAAGGGGATAGAACACTAAAAAAGGAAAACTTGTGAATGTTTCAGTTTTTGGAGAACCGTATAAAACGATTTGGATTGTTTCCTATCTGAGCCATACAAGGACCCAGGTGGACTGTAGTGCTGAAAGGAAGCTCAGCTGCAAGAAGCTGAAAGGAAGTTCCGCTGGAAGAAGTCTCCGCTGAAAGAAGCAATCCCGTGCGCGACCTGCTTTTTTCTGGAGAAGGGAACAGGTCCAAGATGGGTGGAATATATTCAGGGGTCCTTTAGGGGTTTGGAAAGAATGGATACAGAATTTGCTAAAAATAGGGTTAGTCTTCTTTTGCTTTTTCTCTTTGTTTTAATTTGTGTTCCATGCTTGTTGCGTGTTACAAAAATGAACAGGATGCTATGCACCGTGCCTTTTTTTTTAAAAAGAAGGGGGGAGATGTGGGGGAAAGATGTAACTGTGGCAAGTCAGAAAGGTTTATAGACCCTTGATAGACCCTATCCTTAACCTTGGAGTCTGGGTGTAAGACGAGAGCGAATGGTATCTGTTTGTGTCTAAGGGAAAAGGAGGTTCTGTTTTATGCATTGCTAAATCTTATCAACTTAAGAAACCTTTCCTCCTTTTACTGTTGCTTGGGAGAAGCTAGGCCAATTAACTGATTAGAGGGAAGAATTTCTAGCTTGAGTGAATGGTATATAAATGTATGTTTCCACATAAAGCAAAATTTCTGAGAAACATTTGATGCACAAGAAAACTGAGAGCCTCTCTAACTGCTGAGGCCGACACTCACCACAAAGGTTTCTTTAGTATCAAGCTATCCTGGTGGAACAGGATGATGTAGAGATAGTAGTAACTAATATTATCAACCCAGCATCATTCCTCAGTGGGACCTCAGGAGAACCGGTGACACACGACTGTCTGGAAACCATCAAGGCAGTGTATTCCAGGTGACTGGGCCTGAAGGAGGAGCCACTAGAGGACTCTGAGGACTCGTGGTACACTGATGGTAGTTTCTTTGTGTGTCAAGGAGCGCATAAAGCCGGGTATGCTGTAACAACCAATAGCAAGGTAATAGAGTCCAAGGCCCTAACTCCAAACATCTCAGCACAAAAGGCAGAAATCAGAGCTCTAACTCAAGTGTTAGAGCTAGCAGAAGGGAAAAAGATCAACATATGGACTGATTCAAAGTATGCCTTTGGAGTGGTGGATGCCCATGGAACAATATGGAAAGAGAGAGGACTATTATCAACCCAAGGAAAAAACATTAAACACACAAAGGAGATTCTCAGACTCTTAGAAGCACTGCAGCTACCAAAAAAGGTGGCCATTGAAAGGTGAGAAGGACCCCATAAGTGAAAGTAAAAAGGTAAGAAGGCTTCACAGTGACTGAGAATAAGGGGGGTGAAGGGGATGTTAGGATAGTTTTTGAAGAAGAATGTAGGTTGTTTGAAAAATAAGGGATGGCAGACAGTGCTGGGATAGTGAGGGGGATGAAGGCCATAAAGATAAGGGTTTGAGAACAGCCGGAGGACATTTGGCAGGGAGGTGATTAGATGTCCACAGGGCAAGAAGAAACCAGTTTGGGGGATTCCCCCCAGAAAGGTCAGAAGCCTTCGCAAAGAAGACAACAAATCACCATCCTACGACCCACTATGCACGTGCAAGAGGGCAGGGTCTGCATGCTAATGAACTCTCGGGAGTGTAATGAATATGTATCCAAATTCCGGGAAAACTATTGATTATGTATTAGTTCAGCCTATATCTGTAGCATGACTTTTCCAGACAGTGTGCAAGTTAGGCGGATCTATCCCCCTTGCACCCGGTGTCTGCGCAGCACTGAATAAACCATACCTGCTTTGTAATCTTACTTGGGTTACAGAGTTTGATTCCGCACGTCACATTATGCATTGCAGAGCACATCAAAAAGGAAAAGCACAAGAAGAGATAGGCAAAGCTTTCACAGACCGAGAGGCAAAAAGGGAAGCGGAGGAAGATCCGATGGAGCTGCATTCTCTGGTTCCAGATGGTAAAATCCAAACTGACAATGAGCCCAAGTATTCAAAGGAAGATAAAATTCTTATAAAGGATCTAGAAGGGCAAGTAGGACAGGGAGGATGGGACACTTCCCCACAGGGCAAAATAGTCATTCCCAGAGCCTCGTTATGGACAGT
The DNA here is from genome assembly GCA_021292215.1 of Lophura nycthemera. Lineage (NCBI taxonomy): Eukaryota > Metazoa > Chordata > Aves > Galliformes > Phasianidae > Lophura > Lophura nycthemera. The sequence continues at coordinate 4,023 of JADANK010000374.1, read as the reverse complement.
GGTAATGGCTGAACATAGGAAAACACGCTGGGGAACTGAGGCACTGTATGGGAACTGCTGAATCACAGCCTGAACCTCTGATTGATCACCTGAGGAGAGCAATGAGTCAACCCTGGGAGCACAGGTGAATGCAATTCACCTGTGCTGCCAGAAGGGGTAGAGCTTGGCTCCACCTCTCCTAGACTTCATTTAAGAGCTGACTACCAGAGGGGAAAGATCTCTTTCTGGAGGTTCCTCCTTTTAGAGTTTTCTAGTGAGCCTAGGATAAGGGTAAGTGCTCTATTTATTCCTTTTGTTATGATGATGTGCTTAGCCAAATTCTCTTGTATTTTTCATAATTATAACATCTGTGTATTTGTTGATTATACACTTGGTGAGCTAGGCAGGCCAAATATACTAAAATTTATATCATGTTCTTTCTATGCAATATCTGTAAATGGGTTGGGGGAGAACATCACCCCCTTAGATAAAATGGTCCCTGGGCAGATCCCAGGGTTTCTGGGTTCTCCTAATTAGAAATTAGCAACCGTAGTTGAGAAATGGGGCTCCCCTGTGTACTGTGGGGAATATTTCCTTATTCCCCATGACAGAATACTTTCAAGGATTAGATGAAGACATCCGAACTACAGAAGAAAGGCAGTTAGTTGCCTCCACAGTGACATGGCCACTGTTAAATGCCTTAAATCAAGCGGAAATAAGAGCTGACACCTTAGATAGTGAAGAACAGCTATTAAAAGATAGTATTGAGAAACTGGAACAGGGACTTAATGTATTAACAGGGAGAAGACCAACTTTACGTTCCCTGATAGGTCATGTATGCAATATTTCAATAAATAAGAACCACACCTCTGAAGTAACAGACCTGGTTGAACAGGAAAACAAAAACTCTAAGTCAGGTTTAGAGGTATCCTATTGGCCCCCTGCCCAAACACACTTACATGCAATGGCTATACCGTACACGCCAACAGAACTAATGGATGTGGTGCAGCTATTTTGGCAGAGGCCAAAAGAGAGTGTACCAATGTGGTTACTTAGATTATGGGGTTCAGGGGCAGAAGGCGTCATGGTTAATGGGTCAGAAGTACCAAAATTCACCACTATGATAGTGTACCCTGCCCTCAGGTGGAGACTGTATACTGCTGTTCAGTATAACAATGAGAACCATTTAATAATAGACTGGTTAATGGCAGCATGCTGCGTGGTTTAGCTGAACAAATGAGGTATTCCATTAAACACAGGATTATGGTCCTCCATGGAGGACCTTCAAAATTACATTCATGAGCTGGGCATAAGAGAAGCAATACACGAGGATTTGTTCGAAAGCCCAGATAAGGTAAAGTTTTCAGCAGGTATGTGAGATTTAATCATATAGGTGGGAAGGGGCCTGCTATAAGGGACCTTAGTTTACATATTAAACTCTTTGGAGGCTGTGATTCAACAGGCTCCCCAGTTAGTAGCTGATTTGGGGGAGACAGAGCGTCTGTGCACTAGGCGCAATATTTGAGTAGTAGAAGAAGCAAAGGTGCTTCCAGTAGTTAAAACCAAGAGGCCACCTGTGCAGAATCCTCAGTTGGGGCCTGTAAGGGTCTTGTGAAAACAAATGTTTAACGACCTTATTTAGTCTAGGGTCCAATTTGTGAAAATCGACTGCCAGCCCAATCACATCCGCCTTCAACTGTGGAGACAACTGAAGGATAATCAGAAATACTGAAATTACCCTAAGAAATCAAGGCTAAGAGTTAGAGAGAGAGTACCAATGATGACGTGGAACCTAGAGGATTATACTGTTCCCAACAGAAAAAAGATGCCCCCTTGAGTATCTCAGGCCCCAATGCCTGAGCCACCTGAAACAAAAGACATAACTTTGGCTCACTTCATGGCATGACAAGGGATGTTAGTCCCCCCTAGGGCCTTCAGAAGGGACTGGAGGCCCTATGTACGGTTGACAATATTCTGGTCCTAGAAAAACGTTCAGAGTTACGGCACATGTTGATACAGGAGCAGAAACATCAATTATCTACGGAGATTTGACCAAATTTGATGGAGACAGAGTGGTGTTGGTGGTTTTGGGGGACAGACTATTCCTGTCACCCAAACATGGTTGAAACTGGGGTTGGGCATCTCCCACCCTGGGAGTATAAGGTGTCTATTGCCCCAGTCCAGGAATACATCCTGGGCACAGATATTCTATGGGGTCTGGCTCTCCAGACAACTGTGGGTGAGTTCAGACTTGGACAGATGTATTAGTATCCAGGTGGTGCAGGCAATATTAAGAGGCCATGCAAAACATGGGCCTATTTACCTGCTGAAACAGTGCCGGATTACTAATGTAAGGCAGTATAGGCTCCTGGGTGGGCAAGATGAAATATCGAGAATGGTGTAGGAATTAGAACAAGTGGGCATTATATGGGCTGTGTGCAGGTCTTAGAATTCCCCCATATGGCCAGTGCGAAAGTCAGATGGCACGTGGAGAATGACAGTAGATAACAGAGAATTAAATAAGGTCACGCTGCATATTCATGCTGCTGTACCCAATATTGCCTCCCTAATAGACACACAAAGTAGGGAGGTAAAACCTATCATTGTGTCCTAGATTTAGCAAATGCATTCTTCAGTGTCCCAATTGCTGAGGAATCGCAAGATCAGTTTGCATTTACATGGGGAGGCAGGCAGTGGACCTTTCAGGTCCTGCCACAGGGGTACGTGCATTCACCAACGTATTGTCACAATCTAGTGGCGCGTGACCTGGCTGATTGGAAAAAACCTGATGATGTTAATCTGTATCATTATATCGATGATCTCCTGCTGACAAGAGCCTTTGACATGGTCCCCCACCACATCCTTATCTCCAAATTGGAGAGATGTGGATTTGAATGGGTGGACCACTCGTGGATAAAAAATGGTTTGAAAGGCCGCAGACAGAGGGTGGTCATCAATGGCTCTATGGTCCAGGTTGGAGGCCGGTAACGAGTGGTGTCCCCCAGGGGTCTGTACTTGGGACCGGTGCTCTTTAACATCTTTATCAATGACATTGATGAGGGAATTGAGTGCACCCTCAGCAAGTTTGCTGATGACACCAAGCTGGTGGTGCGGTCGACACAGTGAAGGAAGGGATGCCATTCAGAGGGACCCGAGAGACTAGAAAGGTGGCCCGGGTGAACCTGATGAGGTTCAAAGGCCAAGTGCAGAGTTCACTTGGGCCGGAGGAATCCCAGGCATCCTACAGCCTGGGAAGGAGCGGTCCTTGAGAGCAGCCCGGGAGAAGGACCTTGGGGGTTCCTGTGGATGAAAAAACTTAACTGAGCCAAGCAGGTGCCTTGCAGCCTCGGAAGGCAAGATCCGGGCTCCATCAAAAGGAGTGGCCAGCAGGGACGGGAGGTGGTTTTCCTCTCTCTCTGCTCTTGTGAGGCCCCATCTGGAGTACTGCGTCCAGGTCTGGAGCCCCCAAAAAGAAAGACAGGGACTTGTTGGAGAGAGTCCAGAGGAGAGCCACCAAGATGATCAGGGGTTGGAGCACCTCCCCTATGAGGACAGGCTGAAGGAGCTGGGTTTGTTCAGCCAGAGAAAAGAAGGGCTGCGGGGTGACCTCATTGCAGCCTTCCAGTACCGAAAGGGAGCCTACAAAAGAGGGAGGGGAATCAACTCTTTGGAAGGGAGTGGAGTGAAGGGACAGGGGACAAATGGTTTAAGTTGAGGAAAGGGAGATTTAGGTTGGACTAAATGGGGAAATTCTTTACAAGAAGTGGTGAGACTGGAACAAGGCTGCCCAGAGAGGTTGTGGATGCCCCATCCCTGGAGGTGTTCAAGGCCGATTGGATGGGGCCCTGGGCAAGCCCGGTCTAGCTTAGTGGGATGGTTGGTGGCCCTGCCTGTAGCAGGGGGGTTGGAGATTCATGATCCATGAGTCCCTTCCAACCCTCAATTCTGGATTCTGTGACATCTGACTCACTTGGAGGCAGTGGGAGGTGGCGCTCTTAAATCCTATTTAAACAGAGGGGTGGGTCAAATCCCCAAAAGGTGCAA